>CM061138.1:125587734-125954262 GCA_030789695.1 Scilla litardierei
TTTTCATGAGATGAAAGATAAATTAGTTTCTTTTAAATTACATATAAGTTTCTAAAATTATTTATGCGATATTTCAATTTTAGAAATAATTGATTAAAATTTTAAAGCCTAGGTTTTAGAATTATTTGATAATTTTATACCTAGTTTTATGTGATAAAATGTTTTGGAGCTTTAAAATTTTTATCTTCAAATTTATTTGTTAAATTTTAGATTTGCATGTTTTATTATGTAGATAATTTTAAACTTGCAAATACTCGTTTTATGGCACAAATATGAAACTTTCATTTATGCGGATAAATTAGTTGTTTCAATTTTAATGGACATATTGAATAATGTATTGATAAACCCTATTAGGTTAGCCATTAAATGTTTAAAACTTTATGAGATGAAATTTTAATTCTTAGTGACATGTTATGTTTGATAAAACAAAACAACATCAAAATCTAATACCAGATTAGGTTAGTCCCTTTGATTGTCAATCATTTCATTAAAACGTTTAATTGATGATTTTCATAAAAGACAAATGTTGAATTGTTTTATAAAATCCTAATTAGATTGGGGTAGCAAGTTGAACGAATAGACCTTATAGTTGATAAGGACTTAATAAAAATTGTTCAACCAATCCATAAAATTTCGAATTTTAGGATCCACTAGTTGATAAGGATTAACTAGTTTTCTTAATTAAAAGCCATTTAGGTGTTTGGAAAACATAGAATTGATGAAAACTCCTTCAATGGATCATGATGTCGGTCAATGTGCTTGGCTAATATTGCTGGACCAACCTAGCTAGACTGGGTAACAAGTGGTCATGGCTTAGTCAATTCCCTGGATGCGTCCGCTGGACCGCAAGGAGTCGATTCATGACTATGAAAGTCCATCGACTATACCTAAGTCAATACGATAATAATCTTTTTCAAGATAAATCGTAGCCCTCCTTGTTTTAGGAGTTGGCAACTGTAAGAAACATGTTACGATTGTTGAGCTACACTCAAGCCGTGATATGTCAATCTTATAGAAACCGATTTCTTGATTGACATATTGACCTGACTGAAACCGTTGTCACATCCTTCGAGCATCAGCGTAAGTCTAACCAAGAATGTAGTCTAAGTCCTGACACAAACCAACGTGTCGTGCATACACCGAGCGGCGGGGCAAGTCGGACTAGACACGAAAACAAAGGTCCGACTAGGCTAGCCATTGTGATCCGGTTGAGCACACTCATGATCACAAATGACTAGGGGTAAAAATCGATAGGAAATCATAATAGATATGATTAACGACAAGTTCGTCTACCGACTGCAGAGTCGGACAACTTGTTGAGACACACTCAAGGTTGTCAGACTCGGGGTAGTCGGATCCCTCTCTCACAAATGTTATTTTATAATAAATTGGTTGTTATTATGGCTTTAATAAATTTAGTGGGAGCATATAGTTTTATAAAAACCATTAAAACTGCACTACGTACTAATATTAACTAAATTATCGCAGAATGGATTCGGGTCTTAGATATATGATTGAGAAGAACGTGCTCGATGGAACGAACTACAACGACTGGCTTAGAAACATCAAGTTGGTCCTTTCCCTAGCCGGGATAGGATACGTACTATTCGAGGACGCTCCGGATAAGCTCGATGATGATTCGACCTTCGAGGAAAAGGAAGCCTACCAGAGGGATGCAGAGAAGGCCAGGTGCCTTACTCTGGCTTCGATGAGTAACGAGTTGCAGAGGAAGCATGAACATATGGATGTTCAAAGTATGCTTCTCAATGCACAAGAGTTGTACGGCAAGCGATTTCGAGCTGCCAAGTTTGAAGCCACCAGCAACCTCTGGGACACAAAGATGGGGGCAGGGCCCGTACAGGATCATGTTATCAAGATGATCGGGTACATAGAGGACGCCGCCCAGTTAGGATTTGTCCTGGACAATGAGATGTCCATAGATATTATCCTAAAGTCTTTGACTCCTGAGTTTAAGGCTTTCATCACTGGTTTTTTAATGAACAGTCTTGAAACGGATCTACATGGTCTCCTCAATATGCTTAGGCAATTTGAGGAGATTGAGAAGAAGCCGACTGCATTGGTTATTGGCTCTGCTTCTTCCGACCAGCCGAAAGGCAAGGGTAAGAAGAGGCAGGTCCCGCAACCTGCGAAGGCGAAGAAAGGGAAGAAAAAGACTAAAGGGGCCCGTCGAAATCTAAGTGCTTCCATTGCCACAAGATTGGCCACTGGAAGAGGAACTGTAAGATCTATCTTGCAGAGAAGAAGAAGGGGCATACGGATGCCTCCACCTCAGGTACAAATTCAATTCAATAAAACGTAATTATTTCCAATCATATAGTATAAGATACTAAAAGACATCTGTGTAATGTATACAGGTGGCTGATATGAAGCGGAGATTGGGAGAAGTGCGGAGGACGGTCGGCAATCTGATCAATCGTTGCTGCTAGGGCCGTTCAAGCGACTTCGAGAGACATGATCAAGAAGGAGATGATACTAATCTTAGTTTAATAAATTGTATCATTTCTTGAAAGTTGAAAACAATGATTGAGTGTTCTGCACTCAAAGTTTATGGGATAAACAAATTTCGGTTCATCTTAATGAATCCGTTGTTTTAAATGAATGTCTCGGAAATTGCGTTTTTGTTGAGTTGAAATTTGATTGGCTTAAATTTTCTGTGATGGTGGCTTTCTGAGATGGTTGTGAAAATTCTCAAATGATGATGCGGAGCTTCGAAAAATGTTGATTTTTGAGCTGACTTAATGTTATAGTCAATTGGTAGTTAAGTATAGGTTCCAAGTGCGTATAAATTGTGTGCGATCACAATTATACGCATATTAAGATTAATTCTTAATAAACCGCATTTAGTTATTAAGGAGTTAATATTAAATGTTGGTTAAGGGAAAAGTACAGTGTAGGACGTTTTTATTGAGCGAGTCAATGTCAAGTTTCCTTAAACCGAACTTGACTTGACTCATTCGTCAAACCGAACCTGACACTAGTGCATTCCATCTAAGGCACTTATAAAATGGTTATATCTTTGTATATATAATCTAAATATGATTTAGATATAATATTGAAGTATTCAACCAGGTAATTCTTAAAGTCAGCGGGAGCCAGCTCGTATACTTGGTTCCGGCCTCTCGGACTAAGTAAAAAGGATTTCCCCCTTAAATAAATCATCTATATAGAACATCGAATCAAAATTGTTTTGATTTAATCGAATATATAGAGACTCAGGGTGTCATGTATGTACTTGACATATTGACACAAAGAAAGTGGAATGAGCTGAGACTGACTTGTAGATTATAATGTTAGACCCAACATCTAGATTGTATAAGCTAATTGTTAGCTAAACAAAGGTAGGAAAAATTGATCCAGCTCATTTTTCCAAAGGATCAACCTTGTGTGATCAAGAGATGTATTAATTAATCCACTAAAATTCGTTGTAGATACTAGTTAGTATAACCACTCTTAGGTTTGTCATATAAATATCAATGTGACTGATATGCTATAGCGGTATGAGATACCGAGATAAATAGCCGAAGTGCAAGTGGGAGATGTTGGAGAATATATGCCCATAAGGCATTTATCCATAAGTATACGTCTTGTTCATACCGTATATGGTACCTATTATTCTAAGTATAAATAGTTCGTATTAATGTACTTAGATAATATCCATAAACTTATAGTTAGGTCCTTACGTATCTAGATGAGATCTCGATTATGAGTAAGTAAGTGAACGAATAGAACGTAAGTCTTAAACGGTTCGTGGTCATAGATGTGTCGAGAACTGGATATCGACACATCGGATAGACCATTGTGTCTTAGTCTTACCTTAGGGTAATGATGATCTCAGAGTCATTCGACTTGGTGAAGTCGGAGACGAGACACATGTGCTCATTAGAGAATGAGTTCACTGAACGACCACATAAGAGTTATTAAATGGTTGACTTTAATTGAACTGTCTTTAATAACTCTAGGGTGATGATAGGTTAGCTGGTCCTTAAGACCTAAAGTCATTTGTACAAATCTGTGAGTGAACGGTGTAGCTTAGACCTTTGATCTAGCTTCGAGGCTAGGCCTGCTGAAAGATCTTAGGTTGAGCTGCACCCGAAGCTCTCGAGGCGAGTAGATGTCTAAGATGGGATTCGTCACTTCCGTTAAAGGGAAGTTAGTGTTACAGGCTCAGTACGGTCTTTATGTTAATCCTCGACCGGGGTGCGTTGTAAGAAGTACAACGTGTATACAATAAAGACCGCCGTATACTGACCAATGTTGTCTGATAGGGTTGACAGTAAACCATACCCTAGGCCAACAAGAACACAGTCTTGATGAAGGGACTACGGCTAACAGAGTTCATCACTGACACAGCCAATATAAACCCAATGATGCTTTTGTCAAAGGGTCGATCACGTTATGATGATTCTGAAAAAGGGACGACAGCTACTGCTCGTAGTGAACGTCGTCTAGGGATTCCGAGCCCCAACCTGTAGTAAGGTCAGGCTGTAGGGTCTCACACCGAGTAGTGTTCATGTCTTAGTAATAGGAAGATAGAATAGAGAGAGATATCATTTGATGATATTCACAAAGCTTGTTATGAAAGTTAGTCGCAATAGCAATAGGGACAAACGTTGCATTTGATGCAAACTATGATTAAATGTGTCGTAAATTGGTTACGACAAATTTAGTAGGAACAAATATATTGGAAGGGGTTACCTGGATGACAGGATCATCCCGGTCTAAACACAGGTTCAAACTGTGTCCAAATCGGAGCTCAAACGAGCCCGGAAACACGAAAACAGTCCAAGGCGAAGTGGGTTAGACCCACTTGGCTAATAAGACCATAGGCATAGGAAAACGGGCATCGCCCGCTGGCTGCAGCGGGCAGGCACCCGCTGCAGTAGCAGGCGTGGCCCGCTGCACAGTGGGCCAGCGCCCGCTGTTGCCCCGCTGCATGCAGCGGGCCAACGCCCGCTGTAAGCGGGCATGGCCCGCTGTTGCAGTGGGCGCACGCCCGCTGCCCAGCGGGCGTACGGCATGCCTTTGTCCCCTTGGGCAGGCGTGCCCGCTAAGCTTAGCGGGCGCGCCCGCAACTTAAGTCAATTTAGGGGTTTTTGAAACCCCAAATGACGGCTACGAAAATCGATTGTTTGCCCAACTTTGGGCAATTGTTTGAGGGGTCAAACGAAGTCGAAATTCATCGCCGTCGGTTCCTACGCGTTCATCATTCGAAGACCTTCAGATTGATAGCTTGTTTGGTGACTAAGGTTTAATGTGCAAAGATAATAAATTAGTTAAAGTTTGCTTTTATGAAAAGCTCACTTAAACTTGAAATTAAGCCAAATTAGCTTAATTGATTTTTTCTCCCATTTTGCAAAGTCCCACATTGCTCGCAACGAGAGAGTGAGTGCCGACTCCCTATATAAATAGGGGTGCACTCTCTTCGTTGAAAAACACACCAAGTCATCGATCGAGTAGCTCCAGACTTTTAGAGCAAGCTCGATCGGCGACTAAACTTTTCTCTCTCTCTCTTCCTATTCTCTGGAGTAGTCCTAGCAAGACTACGAAGGGGGTTTGGATTTTGATCCGAACGTCTAAGACGCAGGTTCTTCTCAAGTGAAACTTTCTACCGCGTGTGATCGGCTCGGAGGCGAAAGTCGGTTCGGGCGGATCGGTTCGAGGGTGCGAGGCGGCTCAGGCGGTTCGAGTCAAGGCGGCTCGTCTACGAGGAGCTTCTGAAGACGGTGCGGTACATCTTGCCTGCTCCAGGGCCAAGATTCCGGGTATGTGGTTAAGTAGTTTTAGTGTAGATTTAATTAGTCGCTTTAGAGTAGATCCCTCTTGGGGTGGTCAGATCCACCCCAAGTTGGCATAGATCGGGCTAGGTTCTGGCTCCCTCAGAGCCTAGCTAAATAGTTTAGCTAGTCTAGAAAATTTTGATTTTTGATTTCCGCTGCGTTTTTGTGCCTCTGTGGTCCGTCCGACTTAGGACGGACACAGACCCAAGCTCTGGGGGTCCGTCAAAACCCCAACAGTGGTATCAGAGCCACGGTTATGCTATAGATCTATTAAAAATCTTTAAAAATTGCTTAATTTTGAACATACAAACTATTTTAGCTTTATGTGAAATTAGTTTAAAATTGTTTTGTGTTTTAAAATTGTTTTTACAACACGAAAATTCTTTTTTGAGATGATTTAATTTTATGCGATAATTTTAAATGAATCTCGAATATTCAAATGCTTTATAAATTTTTCTATGAGATATAAATATTTTTTTCGAGCATTTAAATGTTTATGTAATTTTAAGAAATATTTTATTTTTGAAATTTAATTTTTTCTTAAGTTACATAAAGATTAGAAGTTTTTAAAAACTTTATTTGAAAGCTTTTAAATCTATTTCTAATGATTTTAAAAGTGTTTTCAAATTGTTTTAGAGGATATGTAAATTATAGAAATACTTTATTTTCATGAGATGAAAGATAAATTAGTTTCTTTTAAATTACATATAAGTTTCTAAAATTATTTATGCGATATTTCAATTTTAGAAATAATTGATTAAAATTTTAAAGCATAGGTTTTAGAATTATTTGATAATTTTATACCTAGTTTTATGTGATAAAATGTTTTGGAGCTTTAAAATTTTTATCTTCAAATTTAATTGTTAAATTTTAGATTTGCATGTTTTATTATGTAGATAATTTTAAACTTGCAAATACTCGTTTTATGGCACAAATATGAAACTTTCATTTATGCGGATAAATTAGTTGTTTCAATTTTAATGGACATATTGAATAATGTATTGTTAAACCTTATTAGGTTAGCCATTAAATGTTTAAAACTTTATGAGATGAAATTTTAATTCTTAGTGACATGTTATGTTTGATAAAACAAAACAACATCAAAATCTAATACCAGATTAGGTTAGTCCCTTTGATTGTCAATCATTTCATTAAAACGTTTAATTGATGATTTTCATAAAAGACAAATGTTGAATTGTTTTATAAAATCCTAATTAGATTGGGGTAGCAAGTTGAACGAATAGACCTTATAGTTGATAAGGACTTAATAAAAATTGTTCAACCAATCCATAAAATTTCGAATTTTAGGATCCACTAGTTGATAAGGATTAACTAGTTTTCTTAATTAAAAGCCATTTAGGTGTTTGGAAAAGATAGAATTGATGAAAACTCCTTCAATGGATCATGATGTCAGTCAATGTGCTTGGCTAATATTGCTGGACCAACCTAGCTAGACTGGGTAACAAGTGGTCATGGCTTAGTCAATTCCCTGGCCGCGTCCGCTGGACCGCAAGGAGTCGATTCATGACTATGAAAGTCCATCGACTATACCTAAGTCAATACGATAATAATCTTGTTCAAGATAAATCGTAGCCCTCCTTGTTTTAGGAGTTGGCAACTGTAAGAAACATGTTACGATTGTTGAGCTACACTCAAGCCGTGATATGTCAATCTTATATAAACCGATTTCTTGATTGACATCTTGACCTGACTGAAACCGTTGTTGCATCCTTCGAGCATCAGCGTAAGTCTAACCAAGAATGTAGTCTAAGTCCTGACACAAACCAACGTGTCGTGCATACACCGAGCGGCGGGGCAAGTCAGACTAGACACGAAAACAAAGGTCCGACTAGGCTAGCCATTGTGATCCGGTTGAGCACACTCATGATCACAAATGACTAGGGGTAAAAATCGATAGGAAATCATAATAGATATGATTAACGACGAGTTTGTCTACCGACTGCAGAGTCGGGCAACTTGTTGAGACACACTCAAGGTTGTCAGACTCGGGGTAGTCGGATCCCTCTCTCACAAATGTTATTTTATAATAAATTGGTTGTTATTATGGCTTTAATAAATTTAGTGGGAGCATATAGTTTTATAAAACCCATTAAAACTGCACTACGTACTAATACTAACTAAATTATCTATAAAATGCAGAATGGATTCGGGTCTTAGATATATGATTGAGAAGAACGTGCTCGATGGAATGAACTACAAAGACTGGCTTAGGAACATCAAGTTGGTCCTTTCCCTAGCCAGGATAGGATACGTACTGTTCGAGGACGCTCCGGATAAGCCCGATGATGATTCGACCTTTGAGGAAAAGGAAGCCTACAAATTGTACCAGAGGGATGCAGAGAAGGCCAGGTGCCTTACTCTGGCTTCGATGAGTAACGAGTTGCAGAGGAAGCATGAACATATGGATGTTCAAAGTATGCTTCTCAATGCACAAGAGTTATACGGCAAGCGATTTCGAGCTGCCAAGTTCGAAGCCACCAGCAACCTCTGGGACACAAAGATGGGGGCAGGGCCCGTACAGGATCATGTTATCAAGATGATCGGGTACGTAGAGGACGCCGCCCAGTTAGGATTTGTCCTGGACAATGAGATGTCCATAGACATTATCCTAAAGTCTTTGACTCCTGAGTTTAAGCCTTTCATCACTGGTGTTTTAATGAACAGTCTTGAAACGGATCTTCCTGGTCTCCTCAATATGCTTAGGCAATTTGAGGAGATTGAGAAGAAGCCGACTGCATTGGTTATTGGCTCTGCTTCTTCCGACCAGCCGAAAGGCAAGGGTAAGAAGAGGCAGGTCCCGCAACCTGCGAAGGCGAAGAAAGGGAAGAAAAAGACTAAAGGGGCCCGTCGAAATCTGAGTGCTTCCATTGCCACAAGATTGGCCACTGGAAGAGGAACTGTAAGATCTATCTTGCAGAGAAGAAGAAGGGGCATACGGATGCCTCCACCTCAGGTACAAATTCAATTCAATAAAACGTAATTATTTCCAATCATATAGTATGAGATACTAAAAGACATCTGTGTAATGTATACAGGTGGCTGATATGAAGCGGAGATTGGGAGAAGTGCGGAGGACGGTCGGCAATCTGATCAATCGTTGCTGCTAGGGCCGTTCAAGCGACTTCGAGAGACATGATCAAGAAGGAGATGATACTAATCTTAGTTTAATAAATTGTATCATTTCTTGAAAGTTGAAAACAATGATTGAGTGTTCTGCACTCAAAGTTTATGGGATAAACAAATTTCGGTTCATCTTAATGAATCCGTTGTTTTAAATGAATGTCTCGGAAATTGCGTTTTTGTTGAGTTAAAATTTGATTGGCTTAAATTTTCTGTGATGGTGGCTTTCTGAGATGGTTGCGAAAATTCTCGAATGATGATGCGAAGCTTCGGAAAATGTTGATTTTTGAGCTGACTTAATGTTATAGTCAATTGGTAGTTAAGTATAGGTTCCAAGTGCGTATAAATTGTGTGCGATCACAATTATACGCATATTAAGATTAATTCTTAATAAACCGCATTTAGTTATTAAGGAGTTAATATTAAATGTTGGTTAAGGGAAAAGTACAGTGTAGGACGTTTTTATTGAGCGAGTCAATGTCAAGTTTCCTTAAACCGAACTTGACTTGACTCATTCGTCAAACCGAACCTGACACTAGTGCATTCCATCTAAGGCACTTATAAAATGGTTATATCTTTGTATATATAATCTAAATATGATTTAGATATAATATTGAAGTATTCAACCAGGTAATTCTTAAAGTCAGTGGGAGCCAGCTCGTATACTTGGTTCCGGCCTCTCGGACTAAGTAAAAAGGATTTCCCCCTTAAATAAATCATCTATATAGAACATCGAATCAAAATTGTTTTGATTTAATCGAATATATAGAGACTCAGGGTGTCATGTATGTACTTGACATATTGACACAAAGAAAGTGGAATGAGCTGAGACTGACTTGTAGATTATAATGTTAGACCCTACATCTAGATTGTATAAGCTAATTGTTAGCTAAACAAAGATAGGAAAAATTGATCCAGCTCATTTTTCCAAAGGATCAACCTTGTGTGATCAAGAGATGTATTAATTATTCCACTAAAATTCGTTGTAGATACTAGTTAGTATAACCACTCTTAGGTTTGTCATATAAATATCAATGTGACTGATATGCTATAGCGGTATGAGATACCGAGATAAATAGCCCAAGTGCAAGTGGGAGATGTTGGAGAATATATGCCCATAAGGCATTTATCCATAAGTATACGTCTTGTATATGGTACCTATTATTCTAAGTATAAATAGTTCGTATTAATATACTTAGATAATATCCATAGACTTATAGTTAGGTCCTTACGTATCTAGATGAGATCTCGATTATGAGTAAGTAAGTGAACGAATAGAACGTAAGTCTTAAACGGTTCGTGGTCATAGATGTGTCGAGAACTGGATATCGACACATCGGATAGACCATTGTGTCTTAGTCTTACCTTAGGGTAATGATGATCTCAGAGTCATTCGACTTGGTGAAGTCGGAGACGAGACACATGTGCTCATTAGAGAATGAGTTCACTGAACGACCACATAAGAGTTATTAAATGGTTGACTTTAATTGAACTGTCTTTAATAACTCTAGGGTGATGATAGGTTAGCTGGTCCTTAAGACCTAAAGTCATTTGTACAAATCTGTGAGTGAACGGTGTAGCTTAGACCTTTGATCTAGCTTCGAGGCTAGGCCTGCTGAAAGATCTTAGGTTGAGCTGCACCCGAAGCTCTCGAGGCGAGTAGATGTCTAAGATGGGATTCGTCACTTCCGTTAAAGGGAAGTTAGTGTTACAGGCTTAGTACGGTCTTTATGTTAATCCTCGACCGGGGTGCGTTGTAAGAAGTACAACGTGTATACAATAAAGACCGCCGTATACTGACCAATGTTGTCTGATAGGGTTGACAGTAAACCATACCCTAGGCCAACAAGAACACAGTCTTGATGAAGGGACTACGGCTAACAGAGTTCATCACTGACACAGCCAATATAAACCCAATGATGCTTTTGTCAAAGGTCGATCACGTTACGATGATTCTGAAAAAGGGACGACAGCTACTGCTCGTAGTGAACGTCGTCTAGGGGTTCCGAGCCCCAACCTGTAGTAAGGTCAGGCTGTAGGGTCTCACACCGAGTAGTGTTCGTGTCTTAGTAATAGGAAGATAGAATAGAGAGAGATATCATTTGATGATATTCACAAAGCTTGTTGTGAAAGTTTGTCGCAATAGCAATAGGGACAAACGTTGCATTTGATGCCAACTATGATTAAATGTGTCGTAAATTGGTTATGACAAATTTAGTAGGAACAAATATATTGGAAGGGGTTACCTGGATGACGGGATCATCCCGGTCTAAACACAGGTTCAAACTGTGTCCAAATCGGAGCTCAAACGATCCCGGAAACACGAAAACAGTCCAAGGCGAAGTGGGTTAGACCCACTTGTCTAATAAGCCCTTAGGCATATGCAAACGGGCATCGCCCGCAGGCTGCAGCGGGCAGGAACCCGCTACAGTTATAGGCGTGGCCCGCTGCACAGCGGGCCAGCGCCCGCTGTTGCCCCCGCTGCATGCAGCGGGCCAGCGCCCGCTGCAAGCGGGCACGGCCCGCTGTTGCTGTGGGCGCACGCCCGCTGCCCAGCGAGCGTACGGCCTGCCTTTGTCCCCTTGGGCAGGCGCGCCCGCTAAGCTTAGCGGGCGCGCCCCCAACTTAAGTCAATTTAGGGGTTTTTGAAACCCCAAATGACGGCTACAAAAATCGATTGTTTGCCCAACTTTGGGCAATTGTTTGAGGGGTCAAACGAAGTCGAAATTCATCGCCGTTGGTTCCTACGCGTTCACCATTCGAAGCCCTTCAGATTGATAGCTTGTTTGGTGCCTAAGGTTTAATGTGCAAAGATAATAAATTAGTTAAAGTTTGCTTTTATGAAAATCTCACTTAAACTTGAAATTAAGCCAAATTAGCTTAATTGATTTTTTCTCCCATTTTGCAAAGTCCCACATTGCTCGCAACGAGAGAGTGAGTGCCGACTCCCTATATAAATAGGGGTGCACTCTCTTCGTTGAAAAACACACCAAGTCATCGATCGAGTAGCTCCAGACTTTTAGAGCAAGCTCGATCGGCGACTAAACTTTCTCTCTCTCTCTCTTCCTATTCTCCGGAGTAGTCCTAGCAAGACTACGAAGGGGGTTTGGATTTTGATCCGGACGTCTAAGACGCAGGTTCTTCTCAAGTGAAACTTTCTACCGCGTGTGATCGGCTCGGAGGCGAAAGTCAGTTCAGGCGGATCGGTTCGAGGGTGCGAGGCGGCTCAGGCGGTTGAGTCAAGGCGGCTCGTCTACGAGGAGCTTCTGAAGACGGTGCGGTACATCTTGCCTGCTCCAGGGCCAAGATTCCGGGTATGTGGTTAAGTAGTTTTAGTGTAGATTTAATTAGTCGCTTTAGAGTAGATCCCTCTTGGGGTGGTCAGATCCACCCCAAGTTGGCATAGATCGGGCTAGGTTCTGGCTCCCTCAGAGCCTAGCTAAATAGTTTAGCTAGTCTAGAAAATTTTGATTTTTGATTTCCGCTGCGTTTTTGTGCCTCTGTGGTCCGTCCGACTTAGGACCGACACAGACCCAAGCTCTGGGGGTCCGCCAAAACCCCAACAAGGAGTAGACCCTCCTTGGTTGGAGTAAACCCTCCAATTGGAGTAAACCATCAAATATGCTCTCATAATCTGAGAATTAGGTTAAAATGAAATGTAAATAAATACACTCTTACCTAAGCCTTGTAGATGATCTTACCATATGCAATGAAGGCTAGGATGAGTGAAAACCTAAGTGCATGAATGGGCTTGAGACTTGGAAGAAAAACTCACTTCAAAGCTTGGCTCTTATCAAGAGAAAGAAAGAAAGAAAATTTGGGGTAAATGCTTTTAAAATTCAAGAGAAAATGATCACTGAAGTTCTTCATAAATGCAGCAAACTCTAGCCATTTATAGTGCTAAACGATTGAAAATCACAGACCAAAATGCCTTTCCAACAAAAAAATCGAGCTAGTAATCGACTACAATTTTATTGGTAGTCGACTACCAATATATATAGTTGTACTTAGCTATTATGAGCAACATGGAGAACCGCTATTTTTTCCATATTTCAAAGTAGTCGACTACTATAGTAAAAATAGTCGGCTATTTTTATGATACATGGTAAAATAGCTCAAAACTGTTTGGAAAATCATTTTAAATCATTTCAAAACTTTTTCAATATGTTTCTGTGAGTTTGAAAAGTGATTTACGGTAAAATTAATGCATCTGGAAGGTATACAAAGCATCTAAGAATAAAGTGTAAATTACACAAAGAAAAGCATAAAAAATATATCTTCAAGTTTGTGCATCTTTTCCATTGCCTTGAGCCAACCTTATTCCATCATCACATTGACTCTATCGAGATATCCATATCATACTCTTAATTACGTCCAAATTTCGCTCTTACATCAGAATCTTCAAGAAACCTTTTAAATGAATCTGTTAGTTAAACAAGTAGAATTATTAGTAACAACATAATGTGGTGATAATCATCAAAATCATATTGGGCTTAATGGACAATATCTAATAATTACTCGACTAACAGTCATGTGTTAATTGACTAATTTGAAATAGAAATATGTTATGTTTTTCTATAGTCAGATTAGTCGACTAACCCATGGTGGTTAGTCGATTAACCCATGGTAGTTAGTCGACTAATGCTGAGTTAGTTGACTAATGCTCATTCATTAGTCGAATAATTCAAAATAAAAACTTCTTTGTTTTTCCTATAGTTAGGTTATTCGACCAGTATATGCATGTTAGTTAAGTAATGCAATGTTAGTTGACTAGTAGTCATTTATTAGTCGACTAATGTCTACCAGCAACCATTTGTCAACTAATTAGTTGATTAACCTATCCAAGGGTGTTGTTTTCTAGTTTTGCCCTTCTTCTTTAACTGAAATATTCATAACTCTTTACAAATATTTGATATGTACATTCGCAACTCCTTGCGACGTGTTTTTCCCTTTCATATAAGCTGACCCCAACTCTTTGTGATCTATTCTGTTACTCTAAGTGTCTGATTCCTATTAGAGTAGTGACTAATTCATAATCTATAAAAAAGTCACAGGTACAATAATGGCATTAGCTACGTATGAAGACCACTCGTTTTAGAATTGCCATTATCTGGTTAGTAAAAGTTTGGAAACTCCTCCAACCAAAAGTGGGCCTATCAGTTACAAATACCATGCAATCTAGTCCCTTTATTAATATTACGTGCCTAGGGTGTCTACTGTACGAAAACTATTAACCCCCATTAACACCTTAAAGCGTGAGTCATATATGTGATCACATAGTCTAAAGTTAAATGAAACTTGTTACTCTTACAACTTTATACATTCCACCCAAGCCATAGATTTACAATAGATCTATGTCTACTCCATGCAACACTTGTTGGCCTAAGTTAGCCCACTGATTTCAACATAATATTACATTATTTCCCCCCTTATCGGACCCCAATTTGTGCATACGTAAGTGCTAAAGTAGCTCTAGTATGGTTATATTCAGAAAATCATATAATATTAGAGCCAAACTCATAGTTTGCATAATTATAAATTTTTGTGAACTAATTTGTGCTCCTTCATATTTTTCAGCAATAGAGCTCGAGCCCACGATTCCAACGGCTGTTCATTCAGATTGTTTGGAGCTCGGGGGAATTTTCTACGAATTTTGAAAGCACAACAGTTCAAAGAAAAAGAAACAAAACAGTTTTAAAAATAATAAATAAAGAAATAAAAAGCCCAGTAGGCCGACCCGCTTGACCAGCCGGTGGGCGTTGCTAGCAATGTTTATTAAAAAATAGTGAAAAGGCCAAGGGAGTCGGCCCGCCTGGCTGACCTGCCAAGCAAAAATGTAGGCACGCACCTTATGCGTGCCCGCCAAAACAAACAGCCCGCTCCAGCAAGCAGTCGGTTCTCCAGCGGGCTGGGTTTCGACCCGGCCCCACTTTGCTCCTTTGGCAGCAGGCGCGCGCAGATGCGGGCGAGCTGCGGGTACCAGGATCCGACCCGTTTTCGCAAGAACAGACCCATAATGTTCTTTAAAGTGCATTTTATGTGTTTCTTGATGGATTTTGATGAATTTGGTCTTGATTTTGATCAGAATTCGAAGCTGAATGTGACTCTTCATCTTATTTTCATGACCAGTGATCGCTCCTTATTTTACACCTTTTTTCTACACGTTTTCATGTCATTTCGATCGCCCATATTGCATTTTCCACGATTATTCGACGATATCGCGTTGCTTTTCACTATTTCTCGTTTTTGTCGTATTTCAGGAGATATGGAGCGATTTGGCATGAAAATGAGATCAAAGGTTTTTTCAGGCACTTCAAAGTGTCGCCTACGGCTTATTTGAGTAGTTATCAGTGCTTGAGGATGAGCGGAGGAGGAAGAAATTCAATAAAATCGATAAGAAGGCGAGGATGACAAGAAAAGAGCCCAAAAGCAGCTTACTCGGCTGAACAGAGAGTTCACTCGGCCGAGTAACGAGCTGCGTTCGGCCGAGTGAAACAGATACGCACAGCAAAATTTCAAAGTTTCCTTGGCCGAGTAAGAAAGTCTACTCGGCCGAGTGAGAAAGCTCACTCGCCCGAGTACTACAGGGATTTCATCCCGAAAAGAGGCCAAGTTACTGGAAATTCTGAGAAGACCCACTCGGCCGAGCAAGATTGCTCACTCGGCCGAGTAAAGAAGCCTACTCGCCCGAGTCAGTCATAGAGACAGACCCCCGAAACCCCCAGATTCTTTGTTTTATTATTGGGTTTGTCACTCGGCCGAGTGACTTTGTTACTCGGCCTAGTGATGCATTCCGACTGATATGCAGATTGCGATTTCTGGGCTGCGCAGGGGCAAATCTGTCAGGATTTTTTGGACGATTTTGGCTTGTATTTAAACCTAGTTTTATCCCTAGTTTTAAGGGAGAGACTTCTATTATTTTTTGACCACTATTCTTTTTTGAAATCTCAGCTGGAGATCATAGGCGACAATTTTGGTTTGTTCTTTCTTGCTAAAAATCTTATTTTTATGAATTGTCTCTTCTCTATAATGAATTGTGCTATGATTCTATTTGTTATTTCTAAGATTTCCATGATGATTTGTGAGTAGTTTATTCGTTCTAGGGAATGGGGATGAACCCTATGGACCCGATCTTTTAAATTGTGATGATTGAATAGAATTGTTGCTAGGATTGAAGAAAGGTTAGGTTTTGATTGATTTATTGCGAGTAGCTAGGAATTTCCATCGATTAGGATTTGCAAGAGATTGGATCCCAATTGATGGGAAGGCCTAGATATTCGACTTAGGTTTATAATCGAAATTCTCTAGATTTGGTTTGCAAGAGATTGGACCAAAGCTAGGATTTTTATTATAAATCTATTCTAATATTCGTTTGCAAGAGATTGGACGAATACGAACTATCATAACCTAGGTCGTAGCTCGAGTTTGCATGAGAGTAGGCTCGAGTTGCGATTGAATGATGATGTCGATCTTCACGCTAGTGGCATAGGTTAGGGTTTGCACGAGAGTGGGCCCTAATCTAGGTCGCTATAGACCGGTAATAGTTCGAGAGCGTGAGCTTGGTTCTACATTAAGTTGCGACTAGTTCACCTACATTCAAGCCTTGTAACATTGATATTCATAATTCACAAGGATGAGAGACGGTCCGTAGTGGGGATTTCCTATACCTAGACGCTTTATTATATTGATATCTATTTACTATTTGAACGATTGTGACATTACCATCCAAACTATTCTTATTCCATCGATAGCTAGGTGATCAAAGTAGGATACTGTCAATTGTCCTCCCTGAGTTCGATCCCCACTCGCCACTACGCCATGCGCTTGCGGTAAAACTACAGTCGTTTTCCGGGTGTATATCCGGACGCGACCAAGTTTTTGGCGCCGTTGCCGGGGCGGTGACGATATTTATTTTCTTTACTTAGTTATTTCTTTTCCTTTTTATTATTTTTATCTTTTTATTCCTCTATTGTGCTAACAATTCCATCGAGACTCTCTTTTTCTGTGCATGTACACGAGATCAAAGGCGCATCAAGGATCCCGAGATCCAGCGTATGGCAAGGAGACTTAGGACCGAGAGGAGACTTGTTATAGAGGAAGATCATATGAACCGACCAGAGACATCAGAGGAGTTAGCGACACGCATGGCTAGGCTTGTTTCTATCAGAGATAGGCTACGGCCTAAAACTACTTCTACTACCTCGTTTATAGTGATGCCGGAGTTGGCGACGAACAAGAACATCGAGCTCAAGACAGGACTCGTGGTTTTGATGCAACAAGACCCATTTCATGGGAACTCCCAAGAGAATCTACACTACCATCTACAGTTGTTTTTGTCCAAATGCGCCACTTTTCAGATGCCCGGTGTACCGGCCGACGCTATTAGACTGCGCCTCTTTCCATTTACCCTTCAGGACAAAGCATTGTATTGGTTGAGGACACAAGCGGAGGGGATCTTTACCATATGGGATGAGTTGGCGAGCGCTTTTGTTAATAAATTCTGCCCACCATCCAAGATAGTCAAGATAAGGAGTGCGCTCATGTCCTTCAAGCAAGGACCTCAGGAAACTCTATTTGAGGCATGGCAGTGCTTCAAAGATCTCCAACACCAATGCCCCCATCATAGTATTGAAGCTTGGGAGCTTGTGCATAGCTTTTACAATGGATTGCAACCGGGTACCAAGCAAATCATCGATGCAACCGCTAATGGAGCCATATTATCTAAGACGTCGGATGATGCTACGGCCCTACTTGAGGAGATGGCCTCTAATAACCAACAATGGGGCGATGAGAGAGGACATTCTTCATCCTCCTTGAAGCCAACAAGTATTTATGAGGCAAAGGCCGTAGCAGAGCTCTCTACGAAGTTTGATTCTCTCCACACGGTCGTGGAGAGATTGGAGAAGTTGATAAGTGATCCGCATGGAACCCCCACCACATCTACACCGGGAGGAAGTATGGGCGATTGGCAAGACCATGCCCATGTCATGTATGTTAGAGGAGATTAAGGAGAGGGAGCTATAGAGCAAGTCCAATATGTTGCGGGAAACACTGGTTATTGGGCAAACCCGACCACGAGAAACCATCAGGGATTTTCATATGCTAATAATGAAGGAGCTTTAAATCCACCACCGCAACAACCACAAGCTCAGCCTCCGCAACAACCGCAATATCAACCAAGAGGGCCTCAAAAACAAAACTTCCAACCGAGGCAACAAGCGGGATCATATAAACCCCACTGGGTATAATCAAGGGTGGAGAGCACCTAATCCACCACAAGCACCACCGAGGTCCAACCATGAAGCAAGAGTTGAAGAATTCATGGCGGAGCAAAAGAAAGTAAATGCTAGATTAACGGCTCAACAAGACTCTCTCAACACCGTCATGGCACAATTATCGGAGCAACTAGCATTTCTTAATAAAAATACTCAACAATTACCGGCTCAACCGGAGCCAAACCCACGGAGCAATACCGGCCACATCAATGCGGTGGTGGCGGTAACTACTAGGGACGGGAAGGACACTACTCCCGCCATGATTCAAACCAAGGAGCCGGGGGAAGAAATTTTGGATGACAAGGAGCCGGCTAATGAGGAGGAGTGCCCAAAAGAGCCAAAAGACGGTGAAAATTCTGAAATTGTGAAGCCACGTGAGGAGCGCAATTATATGCCACCGGTACCCTTCCCACAAAAGTTGGCAAGAGCAAAGATTGAGAAGCGGCTCGCCAAATTTCTTGAGTACTTGCGGAGAGTAAGCTTAAATATCCCTTTCTTGGACGCTATTGTAGAGATCCCGTCTTACGCCAAATTCCTAAAAGCCTTGATTTCGGGAAAGAAGCGAAAAGAGAAGATAATGCTCGCCGAGCAAAGCACATGGTTCACTCAGAAGGAGAAGGAACCTACAAAATTTAAAGATCCCGGAAGCTTCTGCATCCCTTGCACGCTTGGAGGAGTCCTGCTACAAAAAGCTTTAGTATATTTGGGAGCAAGCGTGAGCCTAATGCCCCTAACTATGTTTAAGAAATTGAATACAGGGACCGACCTAAAGCCGACGGATATGAGAATACAACTCGCAGATGGTCGGGTCACTAGGCCGATGGGAATTACGGAGAACATACCGCTCCAAGTGCCGGGAGGAATCCGTGCGACTTCGTGGTTATGGATATCAAGGAGGAGGGCGATACGTCACTAATTCTTGGACGCCCCTTCTTAGCCACCGCCGGCATGATAGTTGACGTTAGAGAGGGCACCTTATCTTTGAATGTCGGAAACATAGAGGTGGAACTTCACATTCCTAAGGCAATGAAGCACATGCCTTGGATGGAGGGCGTCGATTACGTGGACCTCCTCGATGAGGTCATTGATGATGCTATGCCATATGCTATCGGCGCCTTGCATAATGACGGTTTCAAAGAGAAAAGTTGGGAGACAGTCGGATCATTCTATGATTGATGACAAGGACGACACTGACGTCGCAAGAATTAGGGAGCTATGCAAGCTCTCCATGGCAAAGAATTTGAAGAAAGCTCCGCCGGACAAGAAATTGGCGCCACCGGCAAAGAAAGAGAACGGTAAAAGCTCAAGCTTGGGGGGACTCATACCCCACTACTACCGATGATGAGGGGGAGCTGAGGAATGCATACGAACAAAAACAATTAAATCCAAGTGGCCTTCCCGGCAAGTTTGACGCGCGCATCTCATATGCGTCGAATATCGAGCATTAAACGAATATCTTAAGGGGTCGAGCTCAAGACCTTAAACGAGCACTTGTCGGGAGGCAACCCGACTGTTTTATCTTATTTTTATTTGAATTTTTCATTTTTAGATTTTTCTTAGTGTTTAGAGTCTAGAGTCGATAAAAATCTTGACAACATGCTCTATTTTTCATGACAAGAGATGAAGAACGAGTAACCATTTAAATGGAGGATGACCATGGCAAAGGGGAGCGCTCCAGAAACATGCTCAGGCCTCAGGAGGAGGAAAGAACTGACAGGGAGATGAAAAACAGAAATTGGAGCAAAAATAGAGAGTTGGAGCTGAAAACAGCAGGCCACTCGGCCGAGTGAAATTTTCACTCGGCCGAGCAAAGACCCTACTCGGTCGAGTAGGGTACTGATCCGGGAAGATCCTAAAAACTACTCTCTGTAATTTATATGCCACTCAGCCGAGTGACTTAGTCACTCGCCCGAGTGAATCAGACACTTTTTAGCACTTAAAAGCTCTGAGTAGCCTTGCTACTCGGCCGAATAACCTTTGTCTACCCAGCCGAGTAGTAAGATATACTCACCCGAGTCGCGACTTCTGAAGAATAAATTTCAAAAAATATCAAAATGTGCCATTCGGCCGAGTGACTTAAGCTATTTAAACCAAAAGTCACGGGCTCAAATCCCGAAACTCAAAAATCCCAATTTCTCCCGAGCCCCTTCATCTTCCCCATGCATCGTCGAAGCAGATCCATCCCCTCGCCCGAGCCGCACCTGCACCGGTTGCCGACCGCTGCCGTCGGTCGCCGACCACCCACCGCCGACGCCCGTCGTCGGCGCCACCGCCCCACTGCCGTACACCCCCAATTTTGCCCAAATTCCATTTTGTCTCCATTTTCTCCAATTCGTAAGCCCATTAAGCCCCAAAATCTAAATTGATCTATATACATCTCTATTGTACCTGATCTTACCCCATACGTATTAGTTTTCATTGCTAATTGGTGAACTTTTGTTTCAGGCTAGCTTGGGGAGATTCGGGATTGATTTGGTGCTTCTCGGAGGAGGTGATTCTTCGCACGCTTCCACTGCTTGCTCTCGCGTCGTGCTCAGGTATACTCATTCCATATTTTCGGCACTTCGCATACTTTTTTGGTAGGCACTTTCTATGGCTCACATGCTGCCACGCACTAGAGCACGCTCGCGGGCACCCGCCTCGAAGCAGAAGAGGACGAGCAATCCTGGCTCCTCTTCTGCTAAAGCGGACTCCCTGCCACCTAGCCCGCCACCACCGACACAGCCCGCCCCCGCTTTCGACACGATGGGGATTACATTCAAAGATGACATGCACCGTGCCAGATTTGAGTGTATCTCCCATCGCTCAATCGTAACCACAAGGTTCGCGCACATAGCTAACTTTGAGTGCCTAGGGGTATTCGAGGGGCTGCTCCAGTTGTTTGACAATGTGGGGTGGCATGACTTTTTGTCGGTGTCGACGGATACTTATATCTGCCCGACACTAGAGGTCCTTAGTTCTATTCGCATGACCCCTGGGGGATGCTCCTTTTGCTTGATGGATCGGGAGTGCGAGATCACTCTCGATATGTTCCGAGCTTTCTTTCAGTGGCCCCCAGCCCCGGACCCAGCCTGAGCCTATAGTCCCACGCACATCCCACCGCCGTCATTCTACACACACGCATTTTGAACACGTATCATGAGATAACCTCTCGCCTTTGACCCTAGCTGGGCCAAGCCTCTGCTATCCTCCACCCATGCCTCTGCATTGCACAGCGCCTTATGGCGACCAATTTCTTAGCGAGGTATGAGCCGGGGACGATGTCGAAGCCAGAGCTCTACATGCTCTACGCGATGACTCGATCGCGGGCCCACGAGAGGGTTGGAGACGTCTTGCTCCCTGCCATTGAGATTGATATAGCCAGTTGGTACTTGGACCGCATCATTATTTTTGTCAGCGCTAGGACGCCTATCTGTTGAGGCTCTCTGATTACTCTTCTGGCTCCCTTGTGCGGAGTAGACCTCCCTGCTGTCTTACTTAGATTCCCGGGCCCCACTTCTCTTTCCATAGATGTTATGGCCCAGATGAGGATGTTACGCCCTCATGGTCAGCACCACTGGGTATGGCTGCATGGTCCTTTTGGCGCTGATTACATGGTTCTTCCGAGCCCTGCTCGGACCCATATTGGACCCACAGGAGGGGAGTGGATTCCAGCAATGGATCTCCTCATCCCTACTGCGTACATGCTTGAGCCTGAGGGTGCTCAGCAGGAGCCCATCCTTCCACCTCTGGACCCTGTGATACCTCAGCCTGCACCTGCTTCATCTGCACCTCCTGACACCTCTGTCCACACTTCTGTCAGTGTCGAGAGTACAATTGCTGAGTCCACCACCACCACCACCACCACTGTGACGATATCTATTGACCCTATTTCTGCTATGAGCCCTGAGCGTCCCACACCATTATTGAGAGCGGCAAGCCCTCTTTTACCTCCGCAGTGGAGACCCTTTCCTCTTTCCTATTCTCGACCCCTGGGGAGTCATTTTCTGCACACTGCATGGCCTCCCCAGCCGTCGACACTTCTGTCTCCACTACAGCTGTCTTCACCGAGAGTGTCATGACATCTGTCCACATGTCGGTGTCAGTGACCTCTCTGTCCCACTCGCCCTCTGTCGCCATTTCAGCCTCTGCTCTACTCCTTCTTCTTCGTCCATTCCTACGTCTCAGCCTCCCACAGAGGCTGAGCGTCTTTTTATGAGCACAGCACCACAGCCCCACCAGGTAGTTGCACCCGTCGTTTATGGTAGCCGTGCTAGACAGCCCCATTCCTCATCTGTATGACCCTCTGCCCCCACCTCCCCCCGACACACTAGTTCAGCATGTCCGTGCTCTAGAGGGGGCAGTTAGTGGGCTCAGAGGAGATTTCTGGGCTCTCTCCGCTACTGTCACTGCTGTGCAGAGACACGTCGCCTTACTTCCTGGTATCCAGGCTAGCCTGAACCAGATTCTTGCGCGTCTGTCACAACCACCACCGCCACCTCCCCCACAGGACGGTGCTGGTGCTCCACCACCCACTTAGGCACACACTGGATGCCTCTCATACTTTTTCTGCTACTATTCTTGATATTTTCTGCTTGCTGATTTTGCACCCCTCCTCCGCACACGTTTTGGTCGCATTTTGCTCATAATTGTCTATTTCATTTTGGGAGAGAGGAGGTATTTTTGGGGACACTTATATTGATCCATCTTGATCTCTGCATGCACCACTTGCATCTCTGCATACACCATTTGCATACCCATCTCATTTTCTTTTATTTTCATCATGCATGCATCCTCACCCACCCCACCCATATCATATTTCTCGGTGTGCCACACTTTGCACATTGAGGACACTGTGCCGTTTAGCTTGGGGGAGTGAGTGTCTCACGCACTTTTCACTTTCTTCATTCTTTTTCTTTTATTTTTCCACCTTTCTTTATTTTACACTTATTTTCACCCACTTTTTCATTTTTTTTCTCTCATGCATCACGTTTTCTTACCTTTTTGTGTGATGCATGTGTATAATAGTTTTCATTTTTCTTTTATCCTTATTTCCTTTATCTTTTTTGCTAGATATGAATTTTCTGTGATGATGACGACGTGGTGCTAGCTTATCTCTATATGCATATTATCTTTTCATGCCATCATTTTTATTTCAGATATCATATGCCATGCTTGCTATGCATTCGAGATAGTAACCCGCACTTTGTTATATGAATGTGGATGAATTTCTGCTATTAGCTGAGACTAATGATTTATATTGTATACTCTTCATAGAAAACACACAAAGCTTCACGCATTGATTGCTTAAATTTGGAGTACTGCTTTGTTATCTGATATCACTTCTTATTGCATGAAAATTGTACACTTCACTTTCATGTTGATTGAATGTATGCTATGTTGATATAACTGAATTAGTTTACTTCCTGAGATCAAACTGAGTAGATTACATTACTCTGCTGAAAGTTGCCGTGCACATTCTATAGAGTGAACCGAGTGTTACATATTTTTCTTTCTCCACATATCTTGGGCATTATTTCTATATTTAAAATCATTGGTGAATCTCCCTTTAGCGAATCTTATATTGGCATATTCCCCCGCTACAAAAAGTCCATGCTCCGACACCCCCAAAATCAAAAAGAAATTTTTTTACATGTATAACTCTATCTTTTGATTTGGGATCACAGTTGTATATATTTAAAAAAAAGAAAAAAAGGAAAAGAGAAAAGAAGTACATAAATGATCCCACTTCATATTCTTTCTCTCTTTCTTCCCACTTTTATTTTTATTTCTCGGAGATTCAAAAATGGGGAAAGTTTTATTGATTTATTCGATGCCACCACACTTATAGATAAGCTTCGGGGAGAGGATCCAATGATGTGTGAGAGAGTGACTACTTGTCTGTGCATGACAACCTAAGCTATGTAATTTTCTATACTCGGTGAGATTACTAAAAGTTCTACGAAGTCCAGGAATTGAAACTTAGCATGCATTTCATGAAAAATACTCCTTTCTATTCTTATTGCTTCATATTGTGTGATACCTCTTATACTCTAAATAGAAAGCGATCAATTGAAAAGTGTGTGGTCTATGATTATGTATATTACTTTAAATGCTTCAGACGATGCTAATTCTAGGACGATTTCATATTTCATATTGTTTTGATATTCTTGGGTTTCTATATTGAATGCATCCCTATATGATCATGATATCGAGATAAAAATCTTTGGCATATTTTCATTCGCCGTATGATGTTTGAGTAAGCAAGCCCACGTCCTGAGAAAATAATCTAGAACCTCCCTCTTTATTTTCTTTCCTATCTTCTTTTTCCTTTTTCCTTCTTTTTACCCGCCGGGTTCGCCTTTTACTCATCTTCCTCGAGGACGAGTAAGAGGTAGGCTTGGGGGATTTTGATCGCTCCTTATTTTACTCCTTTTTTCTGCATGTTTTCATGTCATTTCGATCGCCCATATTGCATTTTCCACGATTATTCGACGATATCGCGTTGCTTTTCACTATTTCTCGTTTTTTGTCGTATTTCAGGAGATATGGAGCGATTTGGAATGAAAATGAGATCAAAGGATTTTCCACGCACTTCGGAGTATTGCCCGCGGCTTATTTGAGGAGTTATCAGCGCTTAAGGATGAGCGGAGGAGGAAGAAATTCAATAGAATCGACGAGGAGGCGAGGTGGAGAAGAAAAGAGCCCAGAAGCAGCTTACTCGGCCGAACAGAGAGTTCACTTGGCCGAGTAACGAGCTGCGTTTGGCCAAGTGAAATGGATATGCACAGAAAAATTTCAAAGTTTCCTCGGTCGAGTAAAAAAGTCTACTCGGCCGACTGAGAAAGCTCACTCGCCCGAGTACTTCAGCGATTTCATCCCGAAAAGAGGCCAAATTACTGGAAATTTTGAGAAGACACACTCGGCCGAGCAAGATTGCTCACTCGGCCGAGTAAAGAAGCCTACTCGCCCGAGTCAGTCAGAGAGATAGACCCCGAAACCCCCAGATTCTCTGTTTTATTATTGGGTCTGTCACTCGGCCGAGTGACATTATTACTCGGCCGAGTGACGCATTCCGACTGCTATGCAGATTGCGATTTCTGGGCTGCGCAGGGGCAAATCTATCAGGATTTTTTGGACGATTTTGGCTTGTATTTAAACCTAGTTTTATCCCTAGTTTTAAGGGAGAGACTTCTATTATTTTTTAGCGCTATTCTTTTGTGAAATCTCAGCTGGAGATCATAGGCGACAATTTTGGTTTGTTCTTTCTTGCTAAAAATCTTATTTTTATGAATTATCTCTTCTCTATAATGAATTGTGCTATGATTCTATTTGTTATTTCTGAGATTTCCATGATGATTTGTGAGTAGTTTATTCGTTCTAGGGCATGGGGATGAACCCTATGGACCCGATCTTTTAAATTGTGATGAATGAATAGAATTGTTGCATGGATTGAAGAAAAGTTAGGTTTTGATTGATTTATTGCGAGTAGCTAGGAATTTCCATCGATTGGGATTTGAAGAGATTGGATCCCAATTGATGGGAAGGCCTAGATATTCGACTTAGGTTTATAATCAAAATTTTCTAGATTTGGTTTGCAAGAGATTGGACCAAAGCTATGATTTTTATTATAAATCTATTCTAATATTCGTTTGCAAGAGATTGGACGAATACGAACTATCATAACCTAGGTCGTAGCTCGAGTTTGCACGAGAGTGGGCTCGAGTTGCGATTGAACGATGATGTCGATCTTCACGCTAGTGGCGTAGGTTAGAGTTTGCACGAGAGTGGGCCCTAATCTAGGTTGCTATAGACCGGCAATAGCACGAGAATGTAAGATTGGTTCTACATTAAGTTGCGACTAGTTTACCTACATTCAAGCCTTGTAACATTGATATTCATGATTCACAAGGATGAGAGACGGTCCGTAGTGGGGATTTCCTATCCCTAGACACTTTATTATATTGATATCTATTTGCTATTTGAACGATTGTGACATTACCATCCAAACTATTCTTATTCCATCGATAGCTAGGTGATCAAAGTATGATACTGTCAATTGTCCTCCCTGAGTTCGATACCTGCTCGCCACTACGTCGTGCGCTTGCGGTAAAATTACAGTCGTTTTTCGGCTGTATATCCAGGCGCGACCAACCAGCAGCTCAAGAGACAGAATTTGAAGGGTTTTTGGAGTTTTATTTACATTGATGAAGGGGAAGATGAAGAGCCATGCACCATTAAACCCAAGAAGAATGTGAAGCCTATAAATAGGAGTTTTTTCTTTAGCTATTGGCATCAGATTTTTTGTGTAATCCTCCCCTATATTTCTGATTTTAGAGAGAGTATCGTGGGTTAGTTCATTAAGATTTCTAGAGGAAGAAGAAGGTGTTCATGTGCAAAGTTTGAAGGGTGTAATTGGTGACATCTTCAAATGGGGATGGTAATGCGTTGGTTTCTAAAGATAAAGCTACAGGTAGAGACCCTCCTGCCACAGGTGGAGGTCCTTCAGCTACAAAGAACCCAACAAATGTTTTTGATGTTGTTCCTTGTATTTTTGAGACTGGAGGTCCATCTTGTCATACTGAAAATGTCCGTATAGATGATCCAGATAATGTTGATAACAATAATGAGGCTGATGATGATTACGAGAATGAGTGAATGGAGGAGTTTAATGGGGCTGCTACTATGGAGAATCCAGAGTGGGAGGAGGAAATGCGCCACTTTGCACCATCATTGAAGTCGATTAAAAAGAAATATATAGATCTCCCACGTCGGAAAAGTTTAAGAGTATCACGGAACTCTAAATTTTAGGACTTCCTGTCCGAGTTGAGATGTTAGATAATTTATGGCTGTTTTCATTAGAGTTTTTTTATGTTTGGATCATCTGTAATCCAAAATTGTAATCAATGAGTTATATGAATAAAGTTGCTAACCTTTCAATATATATATATATAATTAAATTTTCTATGATTATAATCTCTTTTATTTCCAATATGTGTGGCGAGACTTTAATTGTGCATGATATGGTGTAGTTAGGAGATGCGTTTTGTGACAATTTGGTTGAATTTTTAAGCTTTCAAAGTAAACATTGCTAATGCTTTTAATCTTTTCTAAAAACTTCTCATTCATCTTCCAAAAGAATATGAATGATTAGTTAATTACCCCACAAGGGTAAATCTTGATCTTCCCAAAAGGAAGTTTCATTTCTTATTTTTAAAAGATTATTATTTTAGCAACAACTTTTATCGAATTTGTGCTTTAATCCTCACAAGGGTATTTTCCGATGACTTTCTCTCAAAAAGAAGCGTCATTGAGTTATCTCTAATCAACCAAATTAACACAAATTATGTATCCTAATGAACCCATATCATGTACATACTTCTCACAAATATTTTCATAAACAAAAACATTTTGTTTCTTTCTCACTTTTTCATTAACTATTAAAAACCATAATCAAACCCATAAAACCACCATCATCAAAAGTGGTAGTTTCCCTACGACGAGTTTTCTCTTGATTTGAGCTTTGTGATTGCAACAGGTAGTCTCCCGAGGATACGATATCCGGACTCTCGGAACTTTGCTACTTGCACGAACTCTTACGCTTGAGGGTAACACATTTTTGGGTGAGGGAAGTTTTTGGCGCCGTTGCCGGGGAGAATGGCTTGCTACCAAAGTTATTTCATTCAGAGGACCTTCGGTGAGATCTTTCCACTTTGTTGTTCATAATCTTTTTGTTTTTCTTTCTTTCTTTAACATAAAAACCTATAAAAGTTTGATATTTTTTTCTTTCTTTCTTTTTTTCTTTCTGAAAAAAAAGAACTTGTGCTTGGTTTATATGGCATAGGACTCCTAGAACAAAGAGCTTAACTAGATGCTTTCAAATGGCTGAAAATAATACAAACAATAATGAAAACACTAGTAACAATAATGAAAACAATTTGCAAAATGGAGTTCATAGAACTTTAGAAGATCATCTCAGACCCACTAGAACTAGCACATCCTCATGCTTTGTCTTACCCGCTGATGCAAATTCTTTTAATTTCAAACCAGGGGTAATCCAACTGTTACCCACCTTTCATGGGATGGACAAGGAAAACCCCTATCTGCATATAAAAGGATTTGAAGAAGTGTGTTTAACATGTTTTGATGGAACGACTAGTGAAGACACGGTATATCTAAAACTATTTCAATTCTCATTAAATGACAAAGCTAAAAACTGGTTGAATGCTTTACCACCATGTTCTATCACTACCTGGATTGAATTGCAAGATGAATTTTTAAAGAAATTCTTTCCTATACACAGGACACAGGGATTGAAAAGATAAATCATGAACTTTGCCCAGAAAAGCGAGGAAATGTTCTATCAATCGTAAGAGAGTTCAATGAGCTGCTGCTAGCGTGTCCACATAATGGCTTTGATAAAAACAGGATCATTGGCTTCTACTACGGTGGACTGCAACCCCAGATGAAACAATTCGTAGAGATGATCTGCAACGGGGGATTCTTCGATAAAGAACCAGACGAGGCTTGGACGTACTTGGAGGAGATAGCAGAGAATGCACAAACATGGGACAATACTTCAGAGTACGACGAAGGAGCCATCCCTACACCTTCCCAGCCATCATGTGGAGGGATGCACACTTTAAAGCCAGAAGATGCGTTGGAAGCGAAGATGGAAGCTTTGCTCACAAGGAAGCTTCAAGCCCTCAATTTGAAAGGACCCAAAGGAGTTGAAGACGTACAAAGCTGTGCACTTTGCGAGGTTGGAGGCCATGACACTAGTACTTATGTCACGCCCCGCTTCCCAAAGCTGTGGAGGCGAGACGTGAGAAGGTCCGCACAGACGTGGAGCTGTGAAGCCACACGCCTGATAAGCATCAATTTAAAAATTTCAAAGCAGGTCCATGTAACTGCAAACAGAACAACAATAATAATAACAAGAAAGAGAGACTGATATATAAATAATCCACTCTCAGAAATTGTCCACAATAATATTCAACATCCAGAAAAGCCACCAGGCTAAAGGAAAGAGTCTAAAAGCCCAAAACATGGCCAACAAAACCACAACATAACAAAGTATAGGTGCTGCGCACCGACAACTACTGCAGTCTAAAATAAAAGGGAAAGCTCAACGAAGACACTAGGACTGGTCCCCGATGTGCACGTACTCCCCCTCAGCAAACACGGGTTCTGACTCAGCTTCAGCAAACACCACGTCCTCTCCAACGAACTCTGGCTCAGGATCTAACATGTGTCACCTAAAAGAGAGAGGGGCACATGTCAGCAAGTCTAAAAGACTTGGGCAAGGAAACTGGAAGTAAACTAACAACCTAACAGTTCAAGTAAGATGCAATGACATGACATTTAAGTATGATGCAACAGTTAAAAGGACAAGAAGGGACAAGCACGCACGATGTAGCAAAAGCTACTAAATCACTAAATCACGAATCACTTATCACAATTTTCACTTATCACGAATCACTTGTCACGATTTTCACTTATCACGAATCACTTGTCACGATTTTCACTTTGTGCTCAGAGTTTCCGTCTTTTGGCTAGAGTGGCTGATCGGGCCAACTCCTAAGCTCAAGCGACCGTTTAACCCTACCCCTCCACGTGTATCGAACGTTGGGATTAGCAACACACTATGCTCGCTTCTGGATCACGAGACAGGAAGTGTATTTGGCATAGGGGAGCACCTAGCCTCAAGTCACGATGTAGGAGTCAAAATCCTACTCACCGCAGCTTACATTTTAAAGTAGCGTGTGCTACACAAACACGATGAACAAGCAAGTATGCAATGACATGAACAGATATTTGCGTACCGTTAATTGAAATTAAACATGACATACAAGCGTGATGAAGGTGGCGGATCTAGCTTCGTTGTCAAGCTAGATCAAGGGCGTCTAGGCAGCTATCCTTTCACTGCCTAGTCTCTTTTACGCTAAAACAAGTAAATGGCCTAGAACATGGCTTAAAACCCTAAGTGGCAAGTTTCACTTGCCTAGCACCGAGGATGACGATCACGAAGGTTCGTCTCACAGGCGCTAATCTACGGGGAAGTCGCTGTTATGGAGAAACAATCATCAAAACAACATTCATTTTCATTATGGTTTCACAAAAGCACAAATTGGTTATGAGAATATTAAGAGATCGATTTATTACCGAATCGTTAGCGGAAGAACAATGCCGAGCAAGCACGGTGACGGAAGAACGATCCGGGAACCACGGCTCAGATCTAGAGCGATGGGGAAAACCTGGAGAAAATGGATTAAAGGGGGGTTTTGAAGAGGAACGACGGCCTAAGGGAGATGCTGGCGCAATGGGGGTGAGAGGGAGGCTTGGGGTGATGGAGATGGGTTTGGGATGATGGAGGAAGGGTTTGGGATTGAATGGAAAACAATGGGGAAGAACTAGGTTTAGAGAAAAGAAAGAAAGAAGAAGAAGTGATCGGAGTATTTATAGGGTGAACCGGCGGCTGCCCAGAAATTAGGGTTTGGACACTGATTAGTCGGTTAAAGAGCAACCTCTGACCGACTAGTTTGGGAACTAGTCGGTCGGTTGAACAATGCAGACCGACTAAGTGTAAACAGTAACTCCTGACGAAAAATAGGATTTAGATTTAGTCGGTCAAAGAACAACTACTGACCGACTAGTTTCTCATCTAGTCGGTCGACGAACGTTCTTAGACCGACTAAGAATGAATATTGGTATCAAAATGATCATAGAGCTAGTCGGTTAAAGAACGATTGCTGACCGACTAGTTTGCATCCTAGTCGGTCGACAAATGTTCTTAGACCGACTAACGATAAACAGTACCTCCTGAATAATTATCAAAGCCCACTAGTCGGTCCATGAAGGTTTACCGACCGACTAAATCGTCATCTAGTCGGTCGGTTCTCCTTCTTGTACCGGCTAACGTGCACTGAAAGTTCCGAAATGGAGCGCGAAACTCTGGGATCAATTCTTAAGACTCCTAGGCTTGATCTAACAATAAGATATGACCGATATGAAGCCCGTCACGAATGACTTACTCCGAAATCGACGATCAACGGAAGAAGCTAGGAAAACACGACGAAACGAACGAAAACAAAAACTATGGAGACGGAGAAAGGAAATCACAACCAAAGAGAAGGCAACCAAATATATATATATATATATATATATATATATATATATATATATATATATATAAAATCTATACAAGAAAACCAGTCGTTACAACTTACCCCACACTTCCAGCTTTGAAGAGCATGCTAAGAAATCCTACAAAGGTAAACCAAGTCTCAACCAATTATCAAGGTTTCAATTCTAACAATAGGGGTGGCGCAATAATCCCAATCTAAGTTGGGGACCCCAACAACAACCTCAACAACAACATCAACAAGCTCCTCCTCCTTTTAGACAACCACAATTCAACAACAACTACCAAGGGGGAAACCAGATGAGGAACCAAGAGCCAACGCAAGAACAACATATGCAACCATTTGGCGATGTGCTTCAACAACTTATCCAACTACAACAAGCCCAAATGCAATAACAACAGGCTCAGTTCCAAGCTCAACAGACCCAGAACCAACAAATGAGCGAAAGCCTGGCTAAGCTTACAGCAACTTTAGAGAAAGGTAAGCTTCCATCACAACCATTTCCTAATCCTAATCTGACTCATCTTCTTCTGCAGGTAACAACATAAAGCCTTGCCAAGCTGTCACCACACTAAGGAGTAGGAAGGAAATTCTGAAGCCTGATCCACCCAGCAACGAACATGAACAAAAGGATGGGATTCAACTACAAGAAACTGAGCAAGAGGAGAGCACAGATGGTGGCCGGAACAATAAAAACATTGAAGAGGAAGAGCCTGCACCACATGTACCATCAGCACCATTTCCTCAACGGCTACTTCAAACGAAAAAAGATAAGTACCAATTCGAGATTCGTGAAATTTTTCAGAAGTACCAGATAAATATTCCTTTGATTGATGCTATAAATCAAATCCCTGCATATGCAAAATTCCTAAAAGACCTTTGCACAATTAAAAGAAAGTTAAATATGAAGAAAAAGGCCTTCTTAAATGAACAGGTTAGCTCCATAGTTCAACAAAATACACCACCAAAATTTAGAGATCCTGGATCACCCACCATCACTTGTAATATTGGAACTAAAAAGATTTGAAATGCTTTATTGGATTTAGGATCTAGTGTTAACATTTTACCTTATCCTATTTTTACACAGCTTGGGTTAGGGGAGCTAAAACCAACATCTGTTGTACTGCAACTAGCTGATAGGTCTATTAAAGTTCCCAAGGGGTGTTTTGAAGATGTACTTGTCCAAGTAGACAAATTTTATTACCCTACAGACTTTATAGTCCTAGATATACAAGGACCCCAAGCTACAAATTCTACTCCCATCATTCTTGGTAGACCTTTCCTTGCAACATGTAATGCCCTAATCAATTGTAGGAATGGTCAACTAAAAATCACATTTGGAAACATGTCCTTAGATTTGAACATATTTAATACATGTAAGCTTCCAAGTGTGGATGATGAAGTTGAAGAGGTAAACATGATTGATTCTTTGGTGGATGATTTCATTATCTCTGAATTTGATGGTGATACAACAATTGTGGAGGATACTGATGATATCTCTTTTGTACAGGAAAATGTGAAGGAGCTCAATACGATATGGGAGCCTAGGTTCGAGGCCTTGCCATCAAATTCATCAACTCTCAAAGCATCTGAAATGGATGATCCAAAGACTGAACTCAAGCCACTTCCTGAATTTCTCAAGTATGCTTTTCTAAGAGATGAAAATAGCTTTCCCATGGTAATATCTTCTAAACTCTCTTTAGAACAGGAAAGCTCGTTAATTGAAGTTTTAAAAAAGCATAAGGGGGCTATTGGTTGGTCTATTGCTGATATTAAAGGAATTAGTCCCATTGTATGCATGCATCATATTTACTTAGAAGATGACGACAAATCTACTAGAGAATTTCAACGAAGGTTAAACCCTACATTAAAAGAAGTAGTAAAAGGCGAGATTCTAAAATTATTAGATGCAGGTATCATATATCCAATTTCTGACAGCAAATGGGTTAGTCCCAGTCAGGTTGTCCCTAAAAAGTCTGGCCTTACTGTGGTTAGAAATAAGAATAATGAACTTATCCCTGTTAGGACTACCACAGGATGGAGGATGTGCATAGATTATAGGAAACTGAACTCCAGAACTAGGAAAGACCACTTTCCTCTACCATTCCTTGATCAAATTTTAAAGAGAGTGGCTGGACATGAGTACTATTGTTTCTTAGACGGCTATTCTGGTTATTATTAGATTGAGATTGCACCAGAGGATCATAAGAAAATGAATTTTACTTGTCCTTTTGGTACTTTTGCATTTAAGAAAATGTCGTTTGGACTATGTAATGCCCAACAACTTTTCAGCGATGCATGCTTAGTATTTTTGATGATACGATTGAGAAAATTGTGGAGGTATTCACGGACAATTTTTCTGTATATGCTAGCTCTTTTCATGATTATTTAGCTAACTTGGCTCATGTTCTTGACAGGTGCATTGAGAAAAACCTCCTATTGAATTGGGAGAAATGTCATTTCATGACCACTGAGGGCATTGTCCTTGGTCATATAGTTTCAAAGGATGGGATTCAGGTAGACAGAGCCAAGGTAGCAGTATTTGAGAAGCTACCAAGTCCCAAGTGTGTGAGGGATATCAGATCATTTCTTGGTCATGCAGGCTTTTATAGGCGATTTATTAAAGATTTCAGTGCCATTTCTCGCCCTCTTAGCAACTTATTATCTCAAAATGTGGATTTTAATTGGGCACCTGAGTGTCAACATTCTTTTGATACTCTAAAAACGTTGCTAATTTCTGCTCCTATTTTGCAGGTTCCGGATTGGTCCCTGTCATTTGAGATCATGTGTGACACTAGCAACTACGCAGTTAGCGTAGTGCTTGGATAAAGGAAAGACAAGCACCCAGTGGTTATTTCCTACGCTAGCAAAACAATGAACGAAGCTCAAAGGAATTATACGACCACAGAGAAGGAGTTGCTGGCTGTAGTTTCGCCTTGGAAAAATTCAGGAGCTATATTTTAGGATCTCCTATTTTGATTTAAACGGACCACTCTGCTTTGAAATATTTATTGTCTAAAAAGATGCTGAACCTCGACTAATACGATGGATTTTATTGTTGCAGGAATTCAATGTCATAATCAAAGACAAGAAGGGTGTGGAGAATTTAGTAGCTGACCACATATCACAATTGACAGTCGGCCTCGATTCAGCAGAAGTGCCCTTGGATGACTCTTTTCCTGATGAGCATCTTTTTAGCGTCTCCACCTTACCAAGGTATGCAGATATAGTTAATTATTTAGTGACTGGTAAGACCCCTGAAACTTTATCATTTCAAGATATTAAAAGGTTCAAAACCGAGGTAAAATATTTTTTCTTTGATGATCCATACCTCTATAAATATTGTAGTGACCAAATTATTAGGAGGTGCATTCCTGACTATGAGATAGGTAGTGTGATACAATTTGGTCACGATGGGGTGCGTGGAGGAAATTTCTCTGCAAATAAAACTGCGGCTAAAATCTTGCAATGTGGCTTTTATTGGCCACCATGTTTAAGGATACCCTTCGGTATTGTAAAACATGCATTCCTTACCAAAAGTTAGGAGGTATTACTAGGCGAAACATGATGCCTTTAAACCCCATTCTAGAGATAGAAATATTTTACTGCTGGGGTATAGATTTCATGGGACCTTTTCCACCTTCATTTGGTTATACTTATATATTAGTTGCCATTGATTATGTTTCTAAATGGATGGAGGCTATTTCTTGCAGGTCGAACGATGCTTCAATTGTGCTTAAATTGCTTAAGGAGAATATCTTTTCTAGGTCGAACGATGCTTCAATTGTGCTTAAATTGCTTAAGGAGAATATCTTTTCTAGGTCGAACGATGCTTCAATTGTGCTTAAATTGCTTAAGGAGAATATCTTTTCTAGGTTTGGAGCACCCAAGGCCTTAATTAGTGACGGAGGGTCTCATTTCTGCAACTGCTTGTTCTCCAATTTAATGAAAAGGTTCGGGGTCACGCACAAAGTTTCTACTCCATATCACCCCCAAATTAATGATCAAGCAGAGCTGGCGAATAGAGAGATTAAAGGGATCTTACAGAAGACGATGAATCCATCAAGGAAGGATTGGAGCTTGCGCTTACCTGAAGCTTTGTGGGCCTACAGGACGACTTACAAGACAATTTTAGGGATGTCTCCCTATCGTTTAGTATTTGGAAAGTTTTGTCATTTACCTGTTGAGTTGGAGCATAGATCTAACTGGGCTATCAAGAAATTGAACTTTGATATTGATTCATCTTTTCCCTCTCGCAAGTTATAGTTGTTGGAGCTAGAGGAGCTGAGGAGAGATGCCTACGACAACGCTAAGATATCCAAGGGAAAGGATGAAGTATGTTCATGACAGAATGATCCTTATGAAAGCGTTCGTGCCTGGCCAAAAGGTTCTTCTCTACAATTCCAGACTCCACATCTTCCCTGGGAAACTTCGCTCAGGTGGTTTGGACCTTTCATCGTCAAAGAAGTTTTCCCACATGGAGCGGTACTGCTATTGAATGAGAAAGGCGGAAGTGAGTTCAAGGTGAACGGTCAACGATTGAAGCATTCTCATGAACCTTGGACCAAAGAGACGAGCACCTTCGAGCTCACGGACCCACCTTCGGGTGGCAACTAATCAGGTGTTTTCTCTCCATGACTACTCTCCTTTACATTGAGGACAATGCTTATCTTAAGTTGGGGGAGAGTATAGATTATTATTTTTTCTAATGATTTTTTTTTTCATTTTTTCTTTCTTTTCATTTTTTTCTTTCTTTCTTCTATTTAAAAAAACTAAATAAATAAAAACTAAAAATAATAAATAAAAAAAATTTGGAGAAGACTTCATCATCACATTCCTTTTTGCTTAGTCTCTAAATGCGTAATTCCATGTGATTTTTCTCGGATTATTATTTGGTATCAAATTCAGAGATTTTTTTGGCATAAGTTAATTTCTTTTCCACATTTGGAATCAAATGTCAATATGCCATGTATGAAACTTGTTTATATGTCATGATACTACTCTTGAAATAATTTGGGAATAGTTTTGTGCAAGTTATTGTTATGTGTGAGTGGGATGAAGCAATTGAGTTGATTGGTTCTAAGTTGGATAGGATTTTGGCCATTTGCATATGTTTGGTGCCTCCTAATGAGTGGGTGGTTGAGTTAATAATTTAAGTTAATATGAGAAAGAAATATAATAAGTGAATAAGTGAATGGTTCTCCTAGTCAAGTTGAGTATCCAGCGCCCCACGAAACATTGGGGATGACTCCAAAGACGAGATTTAGGGGGTCATTCTAGCCCTTTGTCTATATAGCGTCATCGCGTGTACACAAAGGTAGCCGTGTTTGCATTTCATAGCGTTATCGCGTGAATGCAAACCAAAAATATAAAAAAAATGAGTATGATTCATGGTGCAATAAATGATGGAATGTGATTGATGCAATCTCAACATAACACAAGTTAGAGAAAGCTTTGCATTGTTTTGACCAAATCCCTGAAAATTGAAAACTATGATATGATTTGTGATATATCCTAACAAATGCATATTGTGCTTACTACTTTACTCTTCTCTGAATTAGATTGGGAGGAATGTCATATGTTATTCTTTTTCATACATGTGCATATTGGCTTTGAAATCAATTGGAAACAACTTTTGGAGTAGGCCATGATAATATCATGAGTTTGGTACACGTTTTTAATTGAATCCGAATTTATCGCATTATTTGCTAGAGACTAGCAAATAGCTAGTTGGGGGTTATGATTTCAGCATAATAGTACACTATTTCCCTCTTATTGGACCCCAATTTGTGCATACGTAAGTGCTAAAATAGCTCTAGTATGGTTATATTCAGAAAATCATATAATATTAGAGCCTAATCTCATATTTTGTACAATTATCAATTTTTGTGAACTAATTTGTGCTCCTTCATATTTTTCAGGAATAGAGCTGGAGCCCACGATTCCAACGGCTGTTCATTCAGATTTTTCGGAGCTCGGGGGAATTTTCTACGAATTTTAAAAGAGCAACAGTTCAAAGAATAAGAAACAAAACAGTTTTAAAAATAATAAATACAGAAATAAAAAAGCCCAGCGGGCCGCCCTGCTTGGCTGGCCCGTGGGCGTTGGCAGCAATGTTTATAAAAAATTAGTGAAAAGGCCCAGCGGGCCGGCCCGCCTGGCCGGCCCGCCAAGCAAAAATGCGGGCACGCGCCTTGCGTGTGCCCGCCAAAACAAACAGCCCGCTCCAGCGGTCGGTCGGTTCTCCAGCGGGCCGGGTTTCGACCCGGCCCTGCTTTGCTCCTTTGGCAGCAGGCGCGCACGGATGCGGGCAGGCTGCGGGTACCAGGATCCGACCCTTTTGCGCAAGAACAGACCTGCAATGTTCTTTAAAGTGCATTTGATGCGTTTCTTGATAGATTTTGATGAATTTGGACTTGATTTTGATCAGAATTCGAAGCTGAATGTGACTCTTCATCTTATTTTCATGACTAGCAGCTCAAGAGACAGAATTCGAAGCTGAATGTGACTCGTCATCTTATTTTCATGACTAGCAGCTCAAGAGACAGAATTTGAAAGGTTTTTGGAGTTTTATTTACATTGATGAAGGGGAAGATGAAGAGCCATGCACCATTAAACCCAAGAAGAATGTGAAGCCTATAAATAGGAGTTTTTTCTTTAGCTATTGGCATCTGGTTTTTTGTGTAATCTTCTCCTATATTTATGATTTTAGAGAGAGTATTGTGGGTTAGTTCATTAAGATTTCTAGAGAAAGAAGGTGTTCATGTACGAAGTTTGAAGGGTGTAATTGGTGATATCTTCTCACTCTTTTGTTTATCTTTCAAGTTTCATTATATATATATATATATATATATATATATATATATATATATATATATATATATATATATACTAGTCATAACCCGTGCCCGCAGGCACGGTTCAATTAAGATTTTCCCCCAGAAATTTTTTGTTCACCAAAATATTATTTCCACAGCAAAAATATAAAAGAACAACAAATTAGTGTAAAAATATTTAACGGCACAGGCGCTTTCGACGTGTAACAACAAATTCGGTGCGGTGCGTTCGATACAGAACAAAAAATTCGTCGCAGGCACATTCATCGTGGAACAACAAATTCGGCGAGGAACAACAAATTAGCGTAGAACAACAAATTTGGTGCTGGCGACTTCGGTGTGAAACAACAAATTAGTGTAAAAAAATTTAGCGCGTGTGCCTTCGCCATTCTTCACGAAATCTTTATTCTCCAATAAATTATTTTCTCAGCCAAAATTTAAAAGAACAACAAATTAACGCAAAAATATTTAGCAGCTCGGGTGCCTTCGGCCCATAAAAACAATCTCGGTGCGGGCACGTTCGACACTGAACAACAAATTTGGCGCGGGTACCTCCGGCGCGGAACAACAAATTCGACGTGGAACACCATATTAGTGTATAACAACAATTTCGACGCGGAACAACAAATTAGTGTAAAAAAATTTAGCGGGGCGCTTTCGACGTGTAACAACAAATTCGGCGTGAGCGCGTTCGACACAAAACAACAAATTCGAAGCGAAACAACAAATTTGCGTAGAACAACAAATTCCGCACGGAACAACAAATTAGTGTAAGGGGGCGCCTTCGGTGCGCGGGTGCCCAGAAGTAAACAAAGAGCATATAATAGTAGCCGAGATGGAACGATGTCTCCAAATACGAAAAGTTATCAAATTTTACCAAATACACAACAATTAAAAACCTATCAAAACTACATAAAAAGACCCAATTTTTCTTAGCCTACAGAAGAAACAAATCCCAAAAACTAATACAACCCAAACTTAGCACTAAATGAAAAACCAAACAAAATAAAATAGACCTTTTTCTTAGTGGATGCCCAGCTATTTAATTTAAAATTTAGTATTTAATAAAAAAATAAAATTATGAATTTAATTTGATTTAATTTTCTTAGTGGATGCCACTGATAAGTTTAAGAACCCAAGTATTTAATTTTCTTAGTAATTTTCTTAATGGATGATCCACCCATGCTTGACTTCTCATTAAATGCAGCAATTGAGACGTTCAAATTCTATTAATGCCGTAATGCATTAAAGGGACCCATGCTTGTCTTGCGGTAAATCCGCACATGCTTGACTTCTCGTTTAAATGCCCGAGGTTTCACTATTATTTAATCCCTTTTCCACCTGGAACTCCGAAAATGGGCCTGTTATTATTATTTTAATTTTAAATTTAAAGCTCTTTGTTGCGTGGATGGTAGATTGGCGCCTTGGGACGGGGTGTTTCGGGGACTGGTCCGAAATCTAACCAATTGTATAGATTGGCGCCTTGGGACATGGTGTTTCGGGGACTGGTCCGAAATCCAAACAATTGTATTTTCCCTCAAAACTTTTCTCAAAACACATCTGAACCTTCCACTTCCTAAGGTTAAATCACAGCCACTCTTTATCTTGTCCTAGTCAGCCCTAGAATTCAAAAAAACGTTGTCAAATGTATAATAGAAGTCATAACAAGTGCCCGCGGGCACTGTTCATTTAAGATTTCCCCCGCGAAATCTTTGTTCCCCGAAAAATTATTTCCACAGACAAAATTTAACCGAAAAATAAATTAGCGTAAAAATATTTAGCGGCACGGGCACCTTCGGCGCAGAACAACAAATTCGGCGCAAGCGCCTTCGACGCGGAACAACAAATTCGGCGTCGAACAACAAATTTGTCACCTGCGCCTTTGACAGGGAACGACAAATTAGCGTAAAATAATTTAGCGGGCGCCTGCATTGTCACCAGAGAATTTAGTTTATTACACTGTTATTTAGTTCCATAAAAAGTCATTTAGTTCCCAACAAAAAATTTGTTGCCCCAAAAATTTAATTCCACCATAGAATTTAGTTTCCCCAAAATTTTTAGTTCTCCCCAAACTTTAGTTACCTCCAGATTTAGTTCCTTGCAAAATTTTAGAGAGAGAGAGATTTCGAGAGAGTATGAGAGAGTGAGGAAGGGATGGATTTTCAGCCAAAAGTTCGGTTCCACCCACAATAATTATTTTTTTATTTTTTATTTTCCATCATCATTTCAACTTCTAAACTTGGGATTAATGAGCACTTTCCATCTTATTTAGGCACTAAGCTATCCCTGAGGAACTCATGACAGGCGTAAGCTTTGCATCCGGGAGAGCTGGATATGATCCTCTCATGTCAAAATTCACGGTGTTGTTAATTTATCATTGCCATTACCATCAATATTTTTCCGTAGATTCGATGTGGTTAAGGGATGCTTAGCCAAAAGTTTGGTTCCACCCACAATAATCATAATACAAAAAAATTTGTTGATCAGACCATTTCATTCAATTCATGTTTAAGGAAGTAAGAAACTGCAAAATTCAGTAACCATGATCTATACATGTTTTTTCATTAGATATCAACAGAACTTAGTCTCTTGCATGCTAGCCAATTCAAATTGTATACAGATAAAGCCATCGAAATGAAGTATGCAACAATTGATGCCAATCAATTCAAAATGTATTCATAGGGATTCTGATTAACATCTTAAGGCTGATTACATGATGTGGTAACATCGTAAAATATTTCTTCCAATGAGTTTACATCAATGACTCTCTTCATGATCCTTCTCATTCTCCCCCTATTCATGGCTGTTTTAAGATGGTGAAAGGCAATTCTAAGATAAGTGGTCTAGAAAACATAGTGTATATAACCAATGAGTACACTTAACACCATACCTAGTTCAACATTTTTCTTTAGTGTTTCAATAACTCCAAAATCTTCCTCAATAGTGAAGCATTAGCTAAGATAGAAGAATGAAAAGATATTCCTTGTTCTACTAACTTTTGCTTGCCAGGGTTTAAGAATCCAAACATCCAAATAGAAACAGTTACAATAATACCAATTTGAGAACACACCAATAATGCTCATTTCCCTACACAGTTCTTCATAGCATTACTTTCTGACACCGAAAGGACCAAAACTACAAAATTTGATCAGGCATGTCCAGAATTTGGGTACAATTGAAATGATTTGTTGATGAAATGGCGGGAAAAAAGATACTGAAGAACAAACCATAATTCAAATGTATTGCAAAAATTATCAGAAATTGATGATTACTGTTGAAACAATAGCAAAAATATTGGAAAATGTTGTATAAGTCAGTTAAAAATGTTAGATCATATGGTCAAGTGTCACAGATCAACAATACATAGTTTCATTGTGATTACAATCTCCCAATTTCTAAACATTAGCATTAACTTTGGTTCTTGGGAATGGGATTACATCTCTGACATCTTCAATTCTGGTGGCAAACGTGACCAACCCCTCAAATCCAATGCTAAAACCAGCGTTCTTGACAGTACCATGCCGCCGAAGATCCAAATACCATTCATATTGTTCCCGGGGTAAACCAACCTCCTGAAGTCGGAAACACCATTATCGATAAGAACAGAAGTTAGCATCTTCACTTCATGGTTATTTTTAACTTTTCTTCGATCATATATTATTATTTGAACTGCAAAATATGCATATAGATTAACCTTGAACGAATCTTATTAATACGCTCCTCTTTCTGGCTTTCCTGAACCAACACTCCAACATGTCAACCACATATTCATGTTCATACGATCTATTTTTTAATGAAATCCTTGTTATCTAATGACAAAGAACCGACCTTTGGTGCGATGATATCGAACGTCGTCCTCCCATCATCTCTTGCACGAACGTAAAATGGCTTAACCTCCTTCTGGTATTCATATATGATTATCGACAGGTTGAATACCTCATCAGCCAAATATCTGCCACAAAGATCGTGAGAGAAATACCAAGATAATGGGAATGATGCTTATTGGAAAGATTATACCTTTCATGGTCTCTTGATAGACTAATTCCCCAGTCCGCTTGTTCTCCGAATTTCTTGTTTTCTGTCTGCAATCAGTTTCAATTTTTTGTTTAGTCTTACTTTTCTCAGACCAATGGGTGCAATGCATCAGTTACCTTCTTTAGAATCTCCAGCGCTTTTGTATAAGTAATTCTTGCAAAAGGGCTTAATCTCATGGCTTGAATATTATTGCTACAGTCGTGGTCTATGCATTTCGATAGTAGCTTCATATCATGTGGACAGTTCTCCAGAATTGTCTGACATAGAAACTTCAAACAATCCTCTGCACAATTCATCGCTTCCTGGAAAAAAAATGTGATATTTGGAAGAATATTCATTATGTCCTAGAAATATTCCTACATGCCTCTAGTTCTGTGGTGACTTCGATCTGTCATGGTGTAAGTTATGAAATGTGAATAATTTGGTGATAGCAAATCCTGTCAACATTGTTAATATTTTACTCTATAGTTATGATGTAAGTTTGTTGGTATATTATTCAGCTAGAAACAATCCTGTCAACACAAAATGTCAAATATTCATGCCACCGATCAAGATAGGAAAATATATTTGCATGCCCATGTGTACACATGGCCCTTTTTTGTGCACATGGCTGGAGCCTAAATCCAAAACTCTCCAGGATTGTTATCAGACTTGTTCCTAAATCATCCATAATTATATTTTAAACTCAGAGGGGAAACCTAATTAAGAACAGGTCCACTATCTTTTAAAGTTGTAAACCAACATATTGACGTTAGTCATATAGCCACCATGGACCATGGTTTCAGGTAAGAAATTCTATTTGGTTTCAGGTAAGCATTTTACTTCATATTTCAGGTTTGTTTCATGTTTCCATTTGGCATGAAACATGGAGATTTTGCAGTTTTTGGCATCTGGAATTGGTGAGTACATGCAGTCTTTGTGCATATAAAAGTTGAGCATGTTACAAACCGAATATCTGTTCCATATCACACCTGCAAATCAAACCGAGTGTATACTGCTTTTGCAAGCTGAGCACATGCAAGCTGAGTTTATGTTCTGCAATTTTCATTATTGCAGGTTCAGGATTTTCAGGATTTTTGTATCATTGTTGTAGTTTCAGTTTTCTTTAAGTTTTTCTTCATGTAAGCTGCTTCATGTAAACTGACAAATACAGAAAGCAACACAAAATATCAAATATTCATGACAAATGACAAATACAAAAAATACAAATCAATGTACCAAATACAGAAAATACGCAGTTCATTGGTATTTGGCGTCAAAATACGCAGCATGAAGTGCCAAGATGGTGTCATAATGAACTATATGCTTCAGAATATGTTAAAGCAGTGTCAACCATGCCCAATTCACATTTGGGATACCGTGCAAAAAGCTAAAATACACAAAATAAAAGCATGCATACAAATATTTATATATATATGGGATGACAGGAAAAGATTAAGCCATGTATACATCAACGTACTGGCATTGGCGTTGGCCGGGGTGTTTAACATCAGCATGTGAACTTGAGATTACTGCAACTAATGCAGATGGGGTTACTGCTCCAAGGAAGTGCATGTGAACTTGATATTCTTGATACTTAGGCACATAACAAAAATTCCAGTGTGTTCTACTCTTGCAAATAGCACTCTTGCGCACAACAAAAACTTGCGAAAAGAAACTTCATCATTTAATCTTGCACCTAACTGTGCGCATTCTAGACCCCAAATAGCTAACAGGCTAACAATTGCAAATTTGAAAAGTGACATGCAACAATTTAAGCTAACCGAAAATACATAAAAAGATAAACATCAACACAAAAAGATATTATTATGTTGACAGAAGTTATCAGAACAAATAGAAAAAGTTGGGGGAGATGAAGTTATTATTATGTTGACAGAAAAATTACATAAAAAGTTAATCATCAACAAAAAGTTATTATTATGTTGACATTATCAATAGCCACACAAAAAGATCAACAATTAATTAACTGCTTTCAAAAGGTCAACAATTAATCAACAATGTATTACTTAGCCAACCCCTAAGCAATCATCAACACTTAATTTTTAGTAGCATGATACTCTTGCAAATGCAAACTTAATTAAAGGCACAACAAATATGGGGGAGATGAAGTAAACTACTCATGTTGTGAGTTGAGGGAGGCCTTTGGCCTCCCCCCTCAACATCTCACCATTACTCCCCACTAAGTTAGTGGGGAGTCCCTTGGACTCCTAACTCATCATGAGATTTCTATAAATAAAGTACCATGGCTATTGGACATGGTTAATCCTCACCAATTCTATTCTAACACGTTATCAGCACGTTTGCTCTAAAATCTTTGAGCTTTTCATCACGTCTCCCCTCAAAAATTCAATCACTACGCGCGAAGGAATCTTTTGATGCGGCGAAGCAATGCGTGGATTTTTTTTGGCGTATCGGGAGCGGTGATTCATTCTACGGATCTAGTCTTTATCGACGATCGTCCCTAGATCTAACGGATCTAGAGGTAAACAATAGAAACCCCTAGATCAACATCTTTACATCTGCAATGCTGAAAAATCTGTGCAGATAATTTTTTTTATTAAAACAAAACAGTTCATGTGTCCCAAATGTTAGGTGGGCTAGGTCTAAAAACCAATTTTGTAAATACCAAATTGTAAATGTCACACACACAATTTCAGTAACATTCTTGCTCTCTTCCTTGCCCCCTTCGAACCGAACCAAACCTTACAAAACAGCAACAGACGAACCCCTCTACTGCCCTACACACCATCAAAGAATTCTAAGTTGAAAATAACACCACTGGTTCCTTTTTAACAATTGCACATACCGATTTGACGACGTTTGGCTCCAAAGGCTACAATTGCTGAAAAATCTCTGATCTCCTGGCATTTCTGATCGCTGGAGCAAAACCCTTTTCATTTTGGGCCTGGCATCTCTGATCGCCGCCCCCCTCACTGTCGGAGGGGGGGCCTACTCGCTCGCCGCCCCCTCGGGAGGGGGTTGAACAGCTCTGCCCCCCCCCGGTCGGGAGGCCTCCGGTGGCGCAACACCCCCTTTCGCGGAGGAGAGAGCTCATGTCGAGGGGGCAATGGAGGCGCCGAATCCTCATCTTCCCCCTGAAGGGGGACTGTCTCCATCGAGGGCAGAGGAGGCAGCCGGGGGGGCACTGTTCCGGCCCCCCGATCGCGATCCGGCAGAAGGAGGCGGAGGGTGGGGGGCGCTGTTCTGGCCCCCGGCGTCACCCCCCGGATCTGCGATTCCCTCCAACGACGTCCCCCGGATCTATTCTTCCTATGTCCAACGGGGGGATCTGTGATGCCTCGTTCGACAACCCCCGAGCCTTTGCCGAACCCAGATACAGAGGGGCGACGGCTGGGGTATTTGTCTATTAGAGGGGGTTAGACGTAGGGTTGGGGGTTTTAGAATTCATCAGCCCAATAATTAGTTTAAGTGCTATATTCTTTTAAATTATAACTAATAAGAAAGCCTGTTTGATGGGCCTGCAGCCCATTTCTAACAAATGAAATTAAGTCTTATGGGCCAGCATCCCCATTTAGCTTAATTATTAATTTTTGACTACCAACATTTGGCCTGAAGCCCAGTAAAGCCAATTGAAATTTTAATGTGTTAATTAAAATTTCAACAATGGGCATGCAGCCCAAATATTAACAATTCTTTAAATTTGACTTCTTATGGCCAGAAGCCTAATAGATTTTATTGCAATATTTTGTTGATTTTTGGCAAATGGGCCTGCAGCCCAAATATAAATGAAATATTACACAGATTAATTTTTATGGGCCTGCAGCCCCATTCAAATTATTAATTTATTTTATTTCTTTGTTATGGGCTTGTCCTGTCATATTGCTTAACTTATAACACTATTGCATTATTATTAAATTATGGAATATTAGGATTTTTTTCAAAATATAATTATCTTAAGGATCCTGCGACCGCTCTGCCGTTAGTAAACTAACCTAACGGTGTATGACGTCTCCCCGTTGTCTGAGAGAAAATTATATTTTATATTCTATTTTTCCATATTTTAAATGCCTGTGTTATATACATGCGTGGTTGTTTATTTTGTGCCTGTAGCATTTATAAACTGCGTGGATGTTTATGTAAGCTAAAAAGTGATTTTTGGGATCGGCCAATTTTATATCCTTTAAATTACTTGCAATTTAATTTTCTTTTTTGAGAGAATTTGTAAGTGAGGATTATATGTATTTTTGCCAAAGACCGGTGTACCGACAAAATGATGACGGCGTCGTAAATTTGAAAATATAGGGACCCATTCTGGGTTTCCAAGTTGTATTTTCCTTTTCTTTATGGACTGTATATTCAGACTTTGGACTTTGTACATTTTTGGGTATCTGGCTGATCCCCACATTTTGCTTACTTTATTTGTTATGCGTGAATTTCAATTTTAATTAATTCATGCTTATTCTAAATTGCGTAGATAAAATGGCTATATTGGCAAGCGTCGATTTCGAAGTCCTTGACTCTGCAGGGAAGAATTACCTGAGTTGGCGAGTGGACCTGAAGTTCCACTTGCGTTTGATGGCCCTCCTTGGGTCCATTTTTGGCTCTTTCCTCGGCCCCAGCAGCGGCCGATGCTTCTGCTGCATCCAACAGCGGCACTTTAGCCACTATATCCGATGTAGATAAGGCGAAAGCCATAATCTACATTAGGAAACATATAGATCGGACCTTAAAGGCCGAATACTTAATGGTTGAGGACCCAAAGGACCTGTGGACAGCGCTGGAGGCACGGTATAAACATCAAATTGATGTTATATTACCGTGTGCCAGTTATGAGTGGGAAAACCTCAGACTTCAGGACTATAAGTCCGTCGCTGAGTATAATTCTGCACTTCATAACATCACCTCACGCCTGAAGTTGTGCGGTGAAGAAGTGACAGAACAGTGCATGTTGGAAAAGACATTTACCTCGTTTCACGAGAAATATGCAATCCTCATGCAGCAGTATCGTGAACGCAACTTCACGCAATTCTCTGATCTGATCTCATGCCTACTTAGGGCAGAGCAGAATCGAGACTTACTGCTATCCACTCATAATTTACGTCCAGCCGGCACTGCCCCTATCCCTGAAGCCCACCACGTTTCTCCCCAGAAGTGGAAAAACAAGAAGAAGGCTAATAATAACAAGGGGAAAGCTGTGATGAAGAATGGAAGAGGAGCAGCACCCCCGTCTAACAACAACAATACAGGAAAGAATAACTTCATATGGAAGCAAAAGAACACTGACCAAGTGTCACTTCCTTAGAAGAACTGGGAGGATAAATGCCATAGATGCGGCATTACTGGCCATTGGTCCAGAATCTACCGCACTCCTCGCCACCTCCAGGAACTATATCAGGCGAGCCAGAAGTCTCTGCCTGAAACAAACTTGGCGGCTGTTCAGCCACCAATGATGTTCACTGTAAATGACTTCGAGAATGACGACCTGCTCGATTAAGCTTCATCTTTTATCTATGCATTTAAAATTCAATGTTGCTTCATCTTTAATTTGCTTAAGTAGGAACTTTTATTTTGAATGTCTTTTTCATTGACTTAAATAAAATTTCGTTTTACTTATAGATGAAGTATGGAGTATTGTGGACAGTGCCTCGTTGCACTGGTGTAGCATTGATATTGCTCCCACATACAACGAGACTATAAGATGCAAATTCTCCTCTTAAACGTATAGGAAATCTCCAATTTTCAAGGATATTTCTTTCAAAGAAAATAACTTGAAAATTGTGGATAATATATATTGAATATCAATATGTAACTCGTCAAGAGAATGGCCAGAAGACCATCTACTTACGATTTCATTGGACCCCCGTCGGGCCCCTATAATTACAGATATTCATCCTATAGAAAGCCAACTCGACTGAGCACCAGAAGTGCCTTTCTTTGCCATAATTTTTAACTCTGGCAAAATGGACTTGGTCATCCTGGATCAGCAATGGTGGACGCATCATCAAATGAATCCATTGGAGAACCTGAAGATTCTTCAAAAGGTTGAGTTTCCTTGTCCCCCTTTGTCATAAGGGAAAACTAATAGAAAGACCTTCCCTTCTGAAAGTGGGTTTAGAGTCTCATGGCTTCATTGAGAGAATGCATGGTGACCTTTTGCAGGCCTATTCACCCTGCAAATGGCCCATTTTCGGTACTTCATTACTGTACTGATATATGCATCTACTAGATGGTCTTATGTGTGCCTTTATATTCACTCGCAACCTAGCTTTCTCAAAAGCTTATAATGTGGGTGAATTTACTAAACATATCATTCAAGACTTCTACCAAGTAACTGGCATTAAAATTGAACATCCTGCAGCATGTTCAAACTCATAACGGGTTAGCAGAGTCTCTGGTAAAGAGACTCCAATGGATTTCACGTCCATTGTAAAATCGCAGTTTCTTGTTGATGTTTAGGTACCATCACACTTCATTCCGTATCGCTTATCACGATACGGCCCGTTTGTTGCCATATCTTATTGCTGATGCTGTTTGCTTATGGTTTACCACCAAGTCTTGATAAATATGAATTTGATGAGCATAATCTTATTGAAATATGCACGCAGTCTAAAGAAGCCTGAAGCTTCTGAGACCATATCATGGGACACAAAAGTCCTCATCTCGTTATGATCCGCATACTTTTTCTGTGTGAAGTTGAGATCCAGAAGATCCTTCACATTAAGACTAAAGTACATCAATTGTCGGATAAAATTACGGACAACCAGAAGATTGTTCGTTCACATGTCCCCGCTGCCAACACGCCAGCTAGGATTGACATTCCCAAAGATGGATGCAATTCACCGGCAGCAGAATTGGCCGTACCTCAACTGAAAAGAGGACGCCTGCCAGGTTCAAAATATAAAATTCCTCAAAATAGGAAGATTCCTGGATATATCAAAATGATCCAACCACAGGATGCTGAGCTCAGACCAACAACCTCTCCCCTCCTAATTTCCCCTACAGAGGAAACAACAGGATAAACATCATTATATTACGTACGTACTGGAGAGGTACTGGACAGATATAACACAGTCGTCGACGACGGTTTTGCTTTCGCTATTGCCGTTCACGTCGCTGAATACGACGATGACGCATACCCACTTTTCTATAGCGTAAACGCATAGATTGGCCAAAGTGGGACGCGGCAATAAGAGTAGAGCTGGACTCACTCTTGAAAAGCAAAGTCTTTGGACCAGTAGTCCATACACCTGAATGTGTAAAACCTGTGGAATATAAGTTGGATTTCATAAGAAATTGAAATGAAGGAAATGTGATCATTTTCCTACTAAGCCTAAACTTCTCTGAAAAAGCCAATACATGCAGCTCATGGACGTTGTGAATGCATATATATACGGCAATATAGATATAGAGATCTATATAAAACTTCCAGAAGGGTATACTCTACCCCCAGAGATGAAAGAGAGACGTAGAAACGTCTTCTCCATAAAGGCTACAAAGATCATTAGTTGATCTTAAACAATATTCTGCATGTGTATCTTTTTCGAAAGATCGTTGACAGGATTTGTGATATTCGCAGTATAGGTGGTCGACTTAAAGCTAATAGGATCTCCTGCAGAGACCATTTAGAAATCTGATAGCTTTAAGCATATCTTGTAAATGAAAAACCTTGGTATAACAAGGTATTATCTCGGCTTATATATTTAACACCTTCGTGGTGGAATCCTTTAATATCCTTCATACACCTGGAGTATATGAAGAATGATGTCCACTTGCATCCTATTAAAAATGTATGCTTATTTATGACACCTTCCAGTAGCTGGAAGAGGGGGAGGACATCCTAGGTCCCGAAGAGCCTAGCTTTAGTGTACTTGTTACACTTCTTTATATGGCCAACTGCACGTGTCTTTGATAGAACGTCTGCAGTAAAGTTGTTAACCAGATAAAGTGTTGCCCTGGAGAGCACCACTAGACCAAGGATAAGCTGCTTCTGCGCAACTTCCAAGGGTCAAGGAATATATATCGCATATGATGGTTTAAAGATCATCGCAATGACTAAAACACAATAGGCCGGCCACCTCCTAAATATCTACACATCATCCTACAATGTCTACATCTTCTGAGAAGCTCATCATCCAAGAAGCAAGTATTATAAACGCTCAGCCAGGTCCAGTAGTACCTCGCAAACACACTGAAGACTGATTTAATGAATACTTTAGTGGCGTCATCTACCAAACTTCGAAGAGCTTTCCACTCCAGAACAACAATGTATTACTTAGCCAACCCCTAAGCAATCATCAACACTTAATTTTTAGTAGAATGATACTCTTGCAAATGCAAACTTAATTAAAGGCACAACAAATATGGGGAGTCCCTTGGGGAGATGAAGTAAACTACTCAAACTTAATTAAAGGTGAAGATCACCTGTCATTTTCCAGTGAACTAAAGGTGATTGGGAATAAACTTAATTAATTTCCAGTGAACTAAACTTACCAGTGAACTAAGATTACTGCGAAGTTCATTGAAGATCACTGGGGGAAAAGTTTAGTTCACTGAAGATCACCTGCCATTTTCCAGAAAACGGCACACAACTCAAACTTGCAAAAGGAAACCTGCGAGATTATGCCAAAAAGATTGCAAAAGGAAACTTCATTATTTAAACTTTCACCCAAGGGCACGGATTATGCCATTTTCTGGAAACAAACTTCACATGCGCTCGAGATTACTGCAAAATGGGGAGAGGGGGTAACCTGCGAAGGTTACCTGCGATTACTCGAGATTACTGTGAAGATCACTTGAAATTTTCTGCAAAATGCTCCAAAAAAGCAACAGATTGAAGAAATTGGGAATAAATGCGAAGGGATTACCTGCGAGGTTGAAGAAACTGTGATGAGAGATGAAGATGGGGAGATGAAGATAAGAGATGAGGATGGCATATGCTCTCGAGGGAAGGCGAGGTCATAGGTGGCAGATTTGGGGGGAAGGCGATGCGTCATTTTCTATTGGGGGGAAGGCGATGCGTCAGGGGGCAGGCATTTCCCTTTACAGCTGACTTTGGGAAGAGAGAATTATGGGAAGAGAACTGATTCATGTCAAAACCCACAAATTGACCCTTTCCCTTTAGAGCTGGCCCCACCGCAAAACTCAATTTTTTTTGGGCGATGGCAATTTTGGAAAGAGATTTAATATGTCATGTTAAAAGTATACCCAGTCCAATGAAACACACAAATTCACCCTTTCTCCTTCAAGTTGACCCCACCTATTTTTTCTCTCTCAAAAATCAAAGCTGTACATCCAAAATGTTTTACATCAACTCATCTCAACCGTTGATTTTCCATGATCAAATCTCAACCGTCTTTTATCTTGTCCTAGTCAGCCCTAGGATTCAAAAAACACTGTCAAATGTATAATATATATATATATATAATTAAATTTTCTATGATTATAATCTCTTTTATTTCCAATATGTGTGGCTAGACTTTAATTGTGCATGTTATGGTGTAGTTAGGAGATGCGTTTTTGTGACAATTTGGTTGAATTTTTAAGCTTTCAAAGTAAACGTTGCTAATGCTTTTAATATTTTCTAAAAACTTCACATTCATCTTCCAAAAGAATATGAATGCTTATTTGATTACCCCCACAAGGGTAAATCTTGATCTTCCCAAAAGGAAGTTTCATTTCTTATTTTAAAAAGATTATTATTTTAGTAACAACTTTTATCGAATTTGTGCTTTAATCCTCACAAGGGTATTTTCCGATGAATTTCTCTCAAAAAGAGGCGTCATTGAATTATCTCTAAATCAACCAAATTTACACAAATTATGTATCCTAATGAACCCATATCATGTACATACTTCTCACAAATATTTTCATAAACAAAAACGTTTTGTTTCTTTCTCAATTTTTCATTAACTATTAAAAACCATAATCAAACCCATAAAACCACCATCATAAAAAGTGGTAGTTTCTCTACGACGAGTTTTCTCTTGATTTGAGCTTTGTGATTACAACAGGTAGTCTCCCGAGGATACGATATCCAGACTCCCGGAACTTTACTACTTGCGCGAACTCTTACGCTTGAGAGTAACACATTTTTGAGTGAGGCACCGATTAACTGAGGTCAAAACTTAATTTTGATTATGTCAAACATGTCATATGGGTCTAATATGTCTATCTAATGAATCGCAGGTCGAACGAAAGTCAAATGAGGTCAATATGTGTAAAACAGGGCTTGCACGGCTGTGCCTATCAGTTGACATGACCGTGTGTATTAGATGGGTCAGTGTCAATGAAGGAGCAAAGTAACACGGCCAGGCGAGAGCTGATACGACAGTCCAACAATTGCGAATGTTGAGAGAAATGCATCCTTCAGCTGATATGGTCGTGTCGAGCTTCACACGATCGTGTCATATTTGCAAAAGACTACGGATTTTCTATATGAAGCTAATACGACCGTGCAGAAGTTCCACACAACCGTGTCATAATTGTGAAAATTAGAAAAAGCTTCTATCCAGCTGACACAGCCATGTAGACTGCCATATGGCAGTGCCACATTTTGCAGAAGATAGGAAGAGGCCATAATTCACATGACACGGCTGTGTCGATTGGCACACGGTCGTGCCAAATATGCTGAATCCCTATGCAGCCCAGATTTGACCAGTTTGACCAGTCAAACGTCGAGATTTGACTTCCATGTATTAAGAGGATTTTTATTAAGATTGAAGACCTATTCTATTTGGAGTTTCTAAATTAAAGTGATCTACTCAAATAAATGCAAATTAGATCGAAGATTGATTTAGAGATCAAGGATTCTAATTGAAGAGAAACTCTTATTCTCTAAGAGAGAGAGAGAGAGGGAGAGAGAGGGAGGGAGGGAGAGCCATCCATTGGAGAAGAGAGAGAGAGAGAGAGAGAGAGAGAGAGAGAGAGAGAGAGAGAGAGAGAGAGAGAGCCATCCATTGGAGAAGCATGCATCTAGCCAAAAATTTCCAGAGATCATCATCCTCCTTGTTAGCCAACTTTATCTTCTCCATCCAAGCTTCAAGAGATTAATCAAGGAAGCAGATTTGCAGACATGAAGCAGAAAATGCGATATCTTTCTCTACAGATGTCAGAATTGAGCACAGTTTGCACCTAGGAGATCATTAAGACACCACGGTGATATTTTTCTGATCTTATTTTCAGTTTTTTTGGTGAGATATTGTATTTGTAGAATAGCTTTACTCAGGAGCTATCTTTGAGCAATAATTTCTTAAAAGTTATCTTGTACGGTGTGATCACCAATTGAATGTGTGATCAAGGTGTTTCCATTTTTGGTTATAAAAGGGGTTGAAATCTTCACAGTTTGGGTTGTAGCAGAGAAGGGGATCCACTCCATTGAAAGTATTTACTGTGTGTGAATCTTTACTTATTGGGTTGTCTATTCCTTGCTTAATTTTTGAATTGTGAAATATACCATATTCACCCCCCCCCCCCTTTCTAGGGTGTTTTTCAATTGGTATCAGAGCAAGATTTCTTTGGACTCAAAGTCTAGTGAAATTTCGATCTGCTGGCTGGCACAAATTTAATATACGTATCCCAATGATCACCATAACAAAAAAGAAGGCCAATCATATCTATAATCACCTTTATTTGATGGAACCGATTATAGCTACTAGAAACAACGGATATCCATCCATATTAAGGGTATTGATATTGCTTTGTAGAGGATAATTAGTGAGGTTCACCCTAGTAGAAAAACTCACACAGGATCAACAAAAGAAGAATGGTCGGTTTGAAAATCTAAATGTTAAGGCCATGAACATCTTGTATTGTGGCATTAATAAAAATGAATATAACCGTATTAGTTTCTATGCTACCGCTAATGATATTTGGAATAGGTTAGAAGTCACCCATGAGGGGACATCTGAAGTGAATAAAACACGCATTCGTATGTTGTTGCAAAAGTATGAGTACTTTGGTATGCTTAATAAGGAAACCATTCATTCTATGTTCTCTCGTTTTGCAGATATTGTAAATCAATTAAAGGCACTTGGAAAGGACATCCTAGATGAAGACTTGGTTGGAAAAGTCTTATATTCCTTATCTGGAGAATGGATCCAAAAGAGAAATGCTATTGAAGAAGCATACAATCTAGCAACCATCACCTTCGAGTAACTTATGGGAAAGTTGATGGCAGACGAAGTGCAAATGAAGATGATTAGTTGTGAGGTGACAAAGGAGGAGGAAAAGCCTCCAAAAGTGGAGAAGAGCGAAAAGAATCTAGCTGTCAAGGCATCTAGATTTCACAAAGAGGAGACACATGAATCAGATGATGATGGCTCTCATCACAAAGAGATTTGCCAACTTCCTGAAAAGCAATAAGAAGAAAACGAGAAGTATTTGGGGAATTAGGAGAAACGAAGGAAATGATGCAGAAAGGTTTGATCCATAGTGCTTCAGATGTAACAAGAAAGGGCCCATAAAAGCTGATTTTCCTCTTTTAAAAAACAAATGGAAGGTGAAGGAAATTGATGGAAGTAAACGAACGCGTAAGAGAGGAATGTTGGCTACTTGGGGAGGGAGCGACGTAGAGGAACTCTGCTTAGATGATGATAGGATGGACGACAATGGGACTTGCTTTATGGTAGGAAACAAAAAGGTAAAAACTGGTGCCTTTGGTCATAATTTTGACGATGGAATAATTGTTAGTGATGACATGTTTTCTAACATGGAGGAAGCTAATGAATATCTTGTAGATCTCTTTCATGATATGGGTACTAAATTTCATAAGCTTAAAAAATTGTGTTACTCATTGCAAGAACAATTAGCTAGTATGACACATGAGAGAGATGAGCACTTCATTAAATGGAAAAAACAAAAAAAATAATAGATAACATAGACGAAACCTAACTAGGGACCAAAATCATAGAATTAGAAGATGCTAATAGAAAATTGACTAGGATAGAGCTTGATAACTCCAACCTAGCTAAAGACTTAAAAGAAAAGATTAGCACTCTTAATTTTAATGACTCAAAAATTAAATGGTTAAATCAAAAGTTCTCTATCTATGAAGAAAAAATAGAAGAGCTTCAAAAAGAAAAATCCAATATAGTTAACGGAAAAAATGTTGCTAGTGAATTAGAATAAGTGAAAAAGAGATAAAATATGAGGCTAGGATTAATGAGCTAGAAAGTGAAAATAAAAGTCTTAGCACCATTATAAAAAATTCACTAGTAGCCGAAAGAGTTTTGATGACTGATTAATAGGCTTAATGACCAATTTAGCAAACATGGTCTAGAATTCAAAAAGTAACAACCTAAGAAGAAATCTAGGAAGACCATGGAGAAGAGTTTTGCTAGACACGTAAGCACTCCATATTGCATGCATGACTATCACATGGCATATACTAATAAGCACTCCAATGTTACATGTTTTTATTGGAACAAAAAAGGCCATGTTATGTATGATTGCTTTGCACGTTATTATCCTAAATACTTTTTATGGTTACCAAAGTAACGTACTGAAAACTGTGGATCCAAGATATGGTTACCAAAAGGTGCATCTTCTTTTGTAGATGCATCTTCAAGTACAAAATGATAGAATTTGGTACCTTGATTGTGATTGCTCAAATCATATGACAGGCAACGAAACCCTTTTCACGTTGCTATCAAGGAAAGATGGAGTGACAGCAACCATTGGAGATGGAAAGAAATGCAAAATCTTGTAAAAGATAACATTGGTAAGGATCCACTTGTAGTTATTGAAAATGTTAATCTTGTTGATGGTTTAGCACATAACTTGTTAAGTGTGGGTCAACTATGCTCTATAGGCTTTAAGGTGCACTTAGAAAATCATGAAGTACATATTTTAAAAGATGATGATATTTATTTCAAAGACACATCTTACAATAACATCTACACTATTAAAGTGAGTGATCAAATAATCTAAAATGCTTTGTTGCATCACATGAGAGTAGTTGGCTATGGCATCGATGATTAGGGCCATGTCGGCATGGACAAAATTTCAAAACTTGCTCGTAAGAAACTTGTGAGAGGTTTACCTCAAATAAGCATTGATATGGATAAGCTTTGTGATGCATGTCGACTAGGAAAGCAAAATAAGAGTAGTTTCAACCTTAAAACATTGTCTACTACTACTAAGCCATAGCAACTAATAATTTGGATATATTTGGACCCACAAAGATTGCTAGTTTAGGTGGTATACATTATTGCTTCGTCATGGTCGATGATTTTTCAAGATTTACTTGGATCTATTTTTTAACACACAAACATGAAACTTTTGATGTTTTAAAAAAATTTGTAAAAAGGTTGAAAATGAAAAAGGTTTTTCCACTGTCAAAGTTAGGAGTGATCACGATGGTGAATTTGAAAATGCTAGCATGGATGCTTTTTGTTCTTCAAAAGGATATTCTCACAATTTTTCTTACCCAAGGATACCACAACAAAATGGTGTACTATGTAAGGACCATCTACCTTTCAATACTAACAACAAACACTCTAGAGGGGGGTGAATAGAGTAATGGCACAAAATGCGTATTTAAAAATTAAACTTGCAATTGCGAAATTATAAATGCAAGAGGAATTTAAACACCACAAAAATCCAAACGCAAACACAAGATATTACACTGGTTCTCCAAACGTGGGTACGTCCACCCACACCAATATCCACTATAATTCTCACACAGAGAAGTGAATACAATCTCACACAGAGATACCTCACACAGAGGATTTGGATTCTCACACAGAGAAATCCTTGCTTTCACACAGAAAGACTTATGCTCTCTCACAGAGAGACTCAAACTCTCACACAGAAAGATCTCAACCAAGCCTTACACAGAAGGTTATACTCTCACACAGAGAGTAACTAGCTCTCACACCGAAAAAATAGGGTTTCAAAGAAATAACAAAGTAAAACAAATACTCTTACATATGCCTTGAGATGAACTTACTCATTAATGAATGCAAGGCATGGAAGAGGATCTTCAAGTGATGAGATTTGCTAGAAATGCACTTGGATGAATTCCCTTGAGCTTGACTTCAATGCATGAAGGAGATTTAGAGCTCTAAGAGGGAAATGAGAGAGTTTGAGAGTGTCTTGATTAAACTCTAATGATTTTTAATAGTATCAAGAAGTTCTAATGAACTCAGCCGTCTCATATATATAGGAACCCTATATGAACTCTCAAAATCCAAGAAAGAAGTCAAAAACACAAAACTGCAACGACTAGAATCTGGACAAAACGGCATCGACAGTCGACTGATGAACAACTGACAGTCGACTGTCCAACGGCTAAATAATTCCCAACGGCTATAATCTGAGCCAGGACAGACTGTAGAAGACTACACAGTCGACTATAAAACAGACAGTCGACTGTATATCCTTCATCAGGAGATGCTTCAGGGGATGGAAATAAATAGAGAGATGCATCTTTCACACTTTCGCCTTTCAGACGACTAACGGCCATTTCACAGGCAAATGTAACTATACAAGCGACTGTAAAAACAACAACAGTCGACTGACTTGCAGATTAGAATGAAGATCAGAAAATGTAAGTTGCACACAGTCGACTGCAGATCAATTTCCAGGCAACTGTAGAAACACAGTCGACTGTAAATTGAACATCACTCGACTGATGCGAAAAGCTCAAGAAGAGTCAATAAAAATGTTGACTTGAGTAGTGCACTACAGTCAACTGTAGAAGGCTCGACAGTCGACTAGAATCACTCAGTCGACTGTAAAACCTTCATCAGGCGACTGTTGGAGAGCCAGAGACTCCAACTAAGTCTTTGGGCTAGATGAACCTATTGGGTTGGATTCTATGATAATCCTAAAGCTAACTAAGATGGTGAAATGCATATGCATGAATGAGTAGACCATCTATCAAGGCATTACATTAAACCTAGACTCAAAAAGAGAAAAGCAATAAATGAAATATTACATAGATTACATTGCTTTTCTTAGAGTCTATGGCTTCAATCTTGATGCCTTGATGCTCCCTATCATCTCCAAGCTTTGGCACCCCTTGAGTCCAAGCTTTGGCATTTCTCCTCTTGATGTCCATCCTTGCATCAAGTGTTTAATCTCCAAAAATGATATTCTAGAAGTGTTAACTATGAGACTAAAACAAGAGAGTCATTAGCAACAACATAATGTTGTGATCATAATCAAAATAACATTGCTATGAAACACCAATACTCAACATACTAGAGAGGAAAATCGTACATTGCAAGAAATGGCTAGGACCATGATTCATGATTATAAATTGCCATTGTATTTTTTGGGGCCGAAGCCATACATACTTCTTGATACATTTTTAATAGTGTATCAATTAGATACATTTTAAAGAAAAACACCTTATGAGCTTTATAGATAATTGACTCCCAACTTATCACATTTCAACCATTTGGATGCAAGTGCTATATATTGAAAGTAGGCGAAAACTTGGATAAATTTGATGCTAATCTGATGAATGTATTTTTGTTGGGTACTCACCACATAGCAAACCTTATAGAGTATTCAACAAAATAACCCTTACTATCCAATAAACCAAGCATGTGCAATTTGATTAGAAAAGTGCTATTGACGTATATTCTAGTATTGCAGAATCTTCAGACATTGTAGGTGAACTCGAAGAAATGAAGATGAACACAAGCAATTCCAATGAATAAGAGGACAACAATGATAGTGCACCAATGGAAGAAGCGGAAGCTATTACATCATCGCATGGTCTTCCAAAGGACTAGCGATTTGCAAAGGATCAACCTAAGGACCAAATCATTGGAGACAATAGAAGGTATACACACTAGAAGTAGCATTAATTTGATGGTTACTTTTGCATTCATACCTATTTTAGAACATAAGAATGTTGATAGTGTTTTGAAAGATTCCTATTGGATTATGGCAATGTCGGAGGAATTGTTACAATTCGAGAGGAATCGAGTTGGTAACTAGTTCCCAAACCCAAAGACCAAACAATCATATATACTAAATGGAATTTAGAAACAAACTTGTCGAGATAGGCAATGTGATTCGAAATAAAGCTAGATTAGTTGCCTTAGGATACAACCAAGAGGAAGGGATTGATTTTGATGAAACATTGCTCATATCGTAAGATTGGAAGCAATCAGGATGCTTCTAGCATTTGCTAATTTCATAAAATTCAAACTCAACCAAATGGACGTCAAGTGTGCTTTCTTCAATGTGGTTTTACTTGAGGAAGTTTATGTCAAACAACCTTCCGGGTTTGAAGACTCCATCCACCTGGATTATGTTTTCAAGCTTAAACGAGCTTTATATTGGCTCAAACAAGCTCCTAGAGCTTGGTATGAGCAACTTAGTAAGTTTTTGCTTGAAAATAATTTTTACATGAAAAATGTAGATAAAATTTTATTTGTTAAACATCAAAATAAAGATATACTTATAGTGCAAATTTTGGTTGATGATATTGTTTTTGGTGCTACTAACACTTTGCTTTGTGAGAAATTTGTTAAGTGTATGTCCAGAGAGTTTGAGATGAGCTTGATGGGAGAACTCACATTCATGTTTGGATTGCAAATCAAACAATATGAGGATGACAATTTCATAAATCAAGAAAAATATGCAATATAATTGGTGAAGAAATTTGGATTTGAAAATGCGAAGGAATGCTCTATCCCAATGTCGATGACGACAAAAGTGGATAAAGACGAAAAGGAAAAGAAAGTGGACAAACACATGCTTCAAGGTATGATAGGTAGCCTATTGTATTTGACATCTAGTAGCCCCGATATAATGTTAAGTGTATGCTTATGTGCTAGGTTTCAATCATGGCCTAAAGAGCCCATTGTTTCTTTAGTAAAAGAATCATTCAGTATGTTAAGGGATCTTTAGATTTTGGCTAATTGTACCCTTGTTTTACATCTTTTGAGCTTGTTGGATATTATGATGCAGATTTTTCGACAAGTTAACCGATTGTAAGAGTTTTACGGGCACTTGCTAACTACTTGGTATGTCTCTAGTTTCATGGTTCTCTAAGAAAAAAATATAGCATTGAGTACAACCAAAGCCGAATATGTTTCAGCGGGATGTTGTTGTGCTCAAATTTTATGGATGAGACAAACCTTCAGAGATTATGGTCTTACTTTCCAACCAACCATTTGGTGTGATAATAAGAGTTCTATAAATCTATCTAAAAATCCCATTATATACTCTAGGACTAAGCATATCGATATTCGTCATCATTTCCTTATAGATCATGTTGATAAGAAAGATTTCTCTTTAGACTATGTTGTTACCGAAAAATAATTAGTGGACATTTTCACCAAACCCTTAGATCAAATACAATTTTGTTTTATTCGAAGGGAGTTGGGGATTATGTCACTAATTGAGCACTAGCATGCTTATCCATGCACATACACATGCTTAAACATTGTATCTATCCTCTACACATTGCTCATGATTTCATGACATTATATGCTATTTCACCAATTGTATGTGCATGCATCTCCATTATTGATATCATTGAGTTTTGTTGAGTATTTGATATGAACCATATTAGACATCTTAGAAACATTAAAAATAATTTTGATGATGATACTTCATATTCAGGTAAAATCCACATGCTTGAATTATAGATAATCGAGTGTAATTTGTTAGCATGCTAAATTACTTTAATTTAATAGGTTGTTTGAGTTATATAATTTATAGAGATACTTGGATGGTGTTTAGACTCTAAAGAAATAGAAACCTTGATTGTCTTTATACTTTTTGAGTACATGATTCTCTTTGGAAAATTGAGTTGTAAGAGTTAAATATGTCAATGCCTTCATGCGTCACTATTCTGAGATATCAACATTGAAAGAAAGAGAGGAAAGAAAAAACAATAAAAAAATTATGTTTGAAAAGAAAAAATCCATTGGCAAAAGAAAAATAAAGAAAAGCAATTCAAAATATGCAAATTTTTTTATACCTGCAGCAAGTAACTAGATTTCGGGGGTTTGTTGAGCAATGCGTGTGAAATATGGTAGATAAAGTAACCACGTAGCATGCACATCAACTCCAAAGGACCGAAAATTTAACACCATGGTATCCTCTGTTTGGTGTCTCCCTACACTTTGCTTAATAACTATTCCATAGAGATGAATGTTCACAATTTGTCTACGACAATTTTATTATTTGATCTCTTGGTCACTAAGCATTTTCCAATTTTCAAAGTATTCTATATGATGATATCTTCTTGTTATATTCGAGTAATGAACGTATGCTTTCCATGCTCATGACATTGTTTGTAATTTGAGTTCGTGGGGAGAAAACATTAATGTGATCATCATTGTCAATTTCATGCTTGTATCATATGCTTGCTATGTTTCATGTCTTATTATTAGCTACTTCAATGATATTAGTGACCTTTTCAATTGATGACAAAAGTGGGAGAGTAGAAAAAATTAAGAAATTATTCAATGTGCAAGGGGAAGAGATAAACATTGAGATGCATGGTTTGAGGGGGAGCTGTCACATAACATATTTCATGAGAGCACATAGATAGGGGGAGCATTGTATTATGTTCATGATCTTGTGCATCGTATGACTTGCTCTTTAATCATTTATCTCAATTTTTCTATGCTTGTTTGCCATTATTAAAAGGGGGGAGATAGTTAGCTTAACTTAGCCCACTAACTGAGGTCAGAACAAAATTTTGATGATGCCAAACAAGTTATATGGGTCTAATATGTCTATCTAGTGAATCTCATGTTGAACAGAAGTCAATTGAGGACAATATATGCCAAACAGGCTTGCACCTCCGTGTGTGTCAACTGACACAACCGTGCGTATCAGATGGACTAGTATCAATGCAGGAGCTAAGCGATACGACCATGCAAGAGTTGACACGGTCGTGCCACAATTGCGAATGTTGAGAGAAATTCATCCTTCAGCTGACACGGTCGTGCCGAGCTTCATACGGCCGTGTCACATTTGCGAAAGATTGGGGATTTTCTATACGGAGCTAACAAGACCGTGTCGAAGTTCCACACGACCGTGTCACTACTGCAAAAATTGTAAAAAGCTTCTATTTAGCTGACACGGCTGTGTAGACTGCACACGGCTTGCCACGTTTGTGGAAGATTGGATGAATCCATAGTTTGCATGTCACGGCCGTGTCGATTGGCACACAGCCATGCCAAGTATGTCGAATCCCTATACAACCTAGATTTGACCAGTTTGACCAGTCAAACGCCCAGATTTGACTTCCATGGATTAGGAGTAGTTTTATTGAGATTAAAGACCTATTCTATTGGGAGTTTCTAAATAAAAGAGATCTACTTAAATCAATGCAAATTAGATTGAAGATTTGAAGATTGATTTGGAGATCAAGGATTCTAATTGAAGAGAACTCTCATTTTCTATAAAAGAGATAAAGCCATCCCTTGGAGAAGCAAGCCTCTAGCCAAATATTTCTAGAGATCATCATCATCCTTGCTAGCCAACTTAATTTTCTCCATCCAAGCTTCAAGAGATTAATCAAGGAAGAAGATTTACAGACGTGAAGCTGAAAAGGCGATATCTTTCTCTACAGCCATCAGAATTGAGAACGGTTTGCACCTACGAGATAATCAAGACACAATATTCACCATGGTGATATTTTTTGATCTTATTTTCAGTTTCCGGTGAGGGATTGTATTTGTAGAATAGCTTCACTCAGGAGTTATCTTTGATCGATAATTTCTTAAACGTTATCTTGTACAGTTCAATCAACACCTGAAGTGTGATCAATGTGTTTTCCTTTTTTGGTTATAGAAAGGAGTTGATAACCTCACAGTTGGGGTCGGAGCAGAGGCGTGGAGCCACTCCGGTAAAAGTATTTACTGTGTGTGATTCTCTGATTATTGTTGTTTATTCCTTGCTTAATTATTAATTTGTACCATACACCCTATTCACCCCACTCTTTGGTATTTTTCAACACTAAACTCATATACCAGAGGAGACAAATCCCTTCTTGACTGCCACCTGATCTCTTCACGCACTTTGGACTATGCCCAACAAGTACCTAGCAAAATTTACTTTTGTCATTGGTCAGTAAAAGCCTAAACATAGCCTTCTCACACTCAAGATTATTTAGTGAGTCTCAGGTCAAAGGACTAAGTTGTATCCACTGTCACCTGAGAGATTCAATCGACATTCAGAGTATGATTACCATATAGAAGCTTTTCGACGAGTTGTTCTGTAAACGTATTCTCTAACATGCACATGTGCACTGTCTCATGGTGTCCTCATATCGAGTTTTTATGAGACCAGGCACTACCATTGCTATGGTAGAGATAAGCGCATGCACACCGTTCTATCTAGAATATCAATGTACCGTCTTGATATTCATATATATGACCAGGTACATGTAGGAATTGTGCTTAAGCAGATACATTGGGACTCATTATCATGACCTCATCATGATCTCAGTGTCCTCACACAATTCAAATGACTTTATCCATGCAATCACATCATAACAAAATACACACTTAACTGTATTAAAGAATCACATAGATAAATAATCACAAAATATCATACAATTATTTTAAACAAGATATTTTACAATTCCAATAATTGTCTGAAGGTTATACATATCCCAACAATATTACCATCTTAATAGGAAAGATCGATGCACACCGATTCATACGAAATATCAATGTCTCGTCTTGATATTCCTACAATCAGGAACATTCTGTATTATGCTTAGTGGATTGATTAGATCTCATTATCATAATCTCATTATGATTTTATTCTTATTACACAATTCATGAACTTTATCAATGCAAATATATTTTAATGTACACACATACATATTTAGATCAAGAAATTGCAAAGATAAAGAGTATCAAACAATATACTAATATTAAACAAGATGATGCTCCCTACTTAAAACCATCCGATACCCAAGTTAGATCTCTTATTTTACGCACAAGTATATTGCATAACTTGCCAGTAGCGTACCTCTTCCTCCTGTGCGGGCGTACATATATATACACATGGTCCAGGGGTACTCATTGTAAGAATCCTAACACTGGACGAAGACCTTTACAATTTTAGAGCTCTATCTCACTAAATTTCACATAGAACTCTTTCTGTGTTTCAGGTTAGCTTAATATCATCCTAAACAGGTCAAAGTCCACTTCAGCCTGAATAGACCTGAATCATCCCGCCATTGGCCGTAGCCCCAAGTGCATATCCTTCGTGGGCCTTCGCCCGCAATCAATAGTTTTGGGTTAAAACCCCATCAAAATACAGTCTTGAGTAGGTTTTTATATATTCTTTTGAGGCTTAATTTGTCCGGATATCTATGCATAATGCATAACACCAGTCATCTCTGCTAACTAGGCATAAACAAAATATAAATGCAAATGTGCATAAAAATTAGATAGACATCTGTGGCTATTGGCAAGCGTCAGTCTTTGCAAAACCGCAAGCATACAATATAAGTTCTTTCCCCCATTAATTACACCACCCAAGCAATTTCAACAACTACTACTTATTTCCAGAGAGCCATCCAAATGCCTAAAGCACGTAACATCAACAGCATATCGTGTTGTTTTTTAGTGCAACAAAGTCTCCACCTAACAGTTGCATGGCCCATAAGCTTTTATTGTGGTGGTTGGAATTAAAGGCCTTGGAGCCATCTCTCTTGGCTTGCCGACAGAGAGCAAAAGGCGGGCTGCTCTTTGTTTTTTTTAGCAGGGGAGGCTATCAGTTTTCCAGTGAGCAACAAAAGCCTGCAGGCTATCATCCAGAGAGCAGAGGGTTCGTTTCTGCTTGGGGGTATGCTATCTCCATTTTCATATGTGAGTTTGCTTGAGAGCTTTGTGAGAGTTTAGAAGTGCTTAGGTCTTCTAGTGTTGCTCTTTCCTTTCTTCTTCTTTTGTGAGATTTGTGGGGGCTTGGAATTGCCAAGTTGTTACTCACAAGAGTGTGAAGGAGAAGGTGTTGGTGTAAGCTCGTGTGCTCGCCTTGATTAGTAGTGGATCGTCTCGGAATGCTGGAGTAGGTTGTTCGCAACCGAACCAGGGTAAAATCCTCCGCCTCATTTACTTTCTGCAAATTGAGATTGTCGTATTTCGCTTACTAATTTGCTTACACAAGATCCGAAGAGGGATTGGTTGTTTGGTTTGTTGTGTGCCCCTATTTTTCAAGCTTTAGCTTCCTAGCTAGTTGTTAGGGCTTGTTGTTCCGCAGGGCGACAACGGTTTTTTTATCAACAAGTGGTATCAGAGCTTTTCGGTTGTTTGTGGAGAAATTGAGTAGCGAAGATGGTTAGTTTGGCGACACTCAACATTGAGAGGTTCACCGGCCGTAATGATTTCAGGTTATGGCAGTCGAGGGTGAAAAATTATTTGAGGCAGACAAAATGTTTTCAGATTGTGTTTGATGAGGAAAACATTGAGAAGGATGTGACGGCATCACAGAGGGCCGAGATGGAGAGAATGGCGTATAGCGCCATCCAGCTATCGTTAGTCGACACCGTCTTGAGAGAGGTGTTGGACGAGGCTAAGGCCAAGGATATGTGGAATAAGCTAGAGGGGTTGTATATGAAGAAATCCTTTACAAGCCGCCTCTACTTATTACAGCAGCTGTACACTCTGAAAATGAAGCCCGGATCAGCGGTAAAAGATCACATAGATGAGTTGAATCGGATTGTGATGGAGTTGCGGGGAATGGATGTCAAGATCGAAGACGAGCAACAAGCAGTGATTTTGTTATGTTCATTGACTGAGGAGTTCTCCCAATTTGTTCGGTCCATGATCTATGGACGAACAACGCTTACCGTAGAAGAGGTGAAGGCGGCGCTCCATACCGAGATGCTATGTGAGAAGGTCCAAGGTAGAGACTTTGGAGGAAACCACGATGAAGCTTTGCATGTGAGAGGCAGGCAGGACAGGCAAGGAGGTCAAGGCCATTTCAAGAAGAAGGACCGCTCGAAGTCCCGGCATTCCCGTGATAGGAAGGACAGCTCATGTTTCATCTGCAAGCAGAGAGGTCATTGGAGGAACCAATGCCCCAATAGATTTAGGAAGAAAGGCAATGATGCTTCTGGTTCAGCTTCCTTGGGTTTGGAGGACATGCATATCAGTGATGACAGAGGCCACGGTGAAAGGGGTAGAGATCCAGAGATGTTTGCAGCGGGGGTGTCTGGTGAGGCACAAGTTGCGTGGTTGATGGACAGTGGGTGTTCTTTCCATATGACTCCACATCGGAGTTGGGTTTCCACTTACCGTTCCCAAGAAGACGGAGGCTCTATTCTCATGGGGAACAATGCGGCGTGTAAGACCGCAGGTATTGGAACTGTTCGGATCCGCATGCACGATGGGATCGTGCGTACCCTTGCCGATGTTAGACATGTGCCTGATCTCAGGAAGAGCTTGATATCCATCGGTGTGTTGGATAATGTTGGATGCAAGTCAGTTGTTGAGAATGGCCAACTGAGGGTATCCAAAGGAGCCATGGTTGTGATGAAGGGAAGAAAGGTAGGGAATCTATATGCCCTACAAGGTGCCACAGTAGAAGGCGAAGCCGATGCCACCACTTCTAGCTCGAGTGACGGAGATTCAGCAAAGTTATGGCATTATCGTTTGGGTCACCCGTGTGACAAGACCCTCGATGTTCTCCGCCGAAGAAAATTGATTGGAGCTAGTGATGAGAGTGTGGAGTTTTGTGAAAGCTGTGTGTATGGGAAAAAGACAAAGGTACAGTTCAGCACGGGGAAGCACACTAGCCGAGGTCCACTAGATTACATTCATTCCGATGTTTGGGGGCCGTGTCCTGTAGCGTCAGGAGGTGGGGCTAGGTACTTTGTCCTCTTCATCGATGATTATTCTCGAAAGGTTTGGATGTACTTGATGAAGACAAAAGATCAAACCTTTGGGATGTTCAAGCAATGGCTTGCGATGGTTGAAAAGCAAACTGGCAAGGCGGTGAAAGTCCTTAGATCTGACAACGGAGGCGAGTACACCTCGAGGGAGTTCATAGGGTTCTGCAGATCCCATGGGATTCGACGTCATTTTACTACACCAGGAGATCCTCAGTCGAACGGGGTTGTAGAGAGGATGAACAGGACGTTGTTGGAGAGAGTGCGTTGCTTGAGGCACTCTGCCGGTTTGGAGAATGAATTTTGGGGTGAGATACTTACTACCGCCGTGCACATAGTGAATCGAGTTCCGTCGGCAGCGATTGACTACCAAATTCCGGAAGAGAAGTGGAGTGGGAAAATTGGTGACTACTCTTATTTACGCATCGTTGGTTGTCCGGCATATTCACATGAGAGGGGCGACAAGTTAGATCCGAGGGCCAAGAAGTACATTTTTCTCGGATATGGCGATGGCGTGAAAGGATATCGCTTGTGGGACCCGGTGGGCCGCAAGGCGATTTTAAGTAGGCACGTCACCTTCGATGAGTCTGTGATGCTCAGGGCGAAGCATACTCATTGGAAGGAGGACGAGTCACCCGAGGAGACCGCGCCAGAGACGATTGATCTCCCGATCCCATTTCAGAGGCGACCTGGCAAGGAGCCGATGGTCGAGGTCCCCGGTGCGGGACATGATGAGGTCCATGTTGAGGACCATATGCAGACACCGGTCCCAGCTCAGATACGTGATGAGTTTGTTGCAGATGAGGTGCGGAGGTCCAAGAGGACCAAGAAGGCGCCCGAGAAATTTGGAGATTGGGATTACACGGCATTCTCCTTTAAAGACATGGCGTCGTATGCCTTAAACATTGAGCATGAGGAGCCTATGACCTACAGTGGAGCCATTAGCTCGAGCGATGCAGCGAATTGGCAAGGAGCTATGGAGGAAGAGATGGAGTCTCTCCACCACAATGACACGTGGGAGTTAGTGCCTCTACCACATGAGAAGCGTGCCATTGGATGTAGGTGGATCTATAAGGTCAAGGAAAGCTCGACCGAGGATGGTGGTGATGTACGGTACAAAGCAAGGCTAGTAGCTAAGGGTTTTGCACAGAGGAAGGGAGAGGACTACAATGAGATATTTTCTCCAGTGGTGAGACACACTTCCATTCGTATTTTGTTGGCACTAGTAGCATCCATGGACATGGAGTTGGGGCAACTCGATGTCAAGACCGCTTTTCTGCACAGTGATTTGGATGAGGAGATTTACATGCACCAACCAGAGGGGTTCATGGTGGAAGGCAAGGAGAGGATGGTCTGCAGGTTGAGGAAATCCTTGTACGGGTTGAAACAGTCACCCAGGCAGTGGTACAAGCGATTTGATAGCTTCATGATGGGTGTAGATTTTCAGCGGAGCGTGAAGGATCAGTGTGTATATGTGCGCACATTGGATGATGGCTTGCGCATCTACCTGTTACTTTATGTTGACGACATGTTGATTGCTTCCTCAAACATGTCGGAGGTCAAGAAGCTAAAGGTGAAGTTGGGCAAGGAGTTCGATATGAAGGATTTGGGCCCGGCGAAGAAAATCCTAGGGATGGAGATATCCCGGGACAGGAGGAAGGGTGAGTTGAGGTTGTCACAGAAGGGGTATATTGAGAAGGTGCTCGTCCGTTATGGAATGGAGAGTGCGAAGCTCGTGGGGACACCTCTTGGAGCTCACTTTCAGCTTTCGGCGTTGCAGTCGCCGAGCACCGATGATGAGAGGAAGGCTATGTCTCAAGTGCCATATGCTAGTGCAGTAGGGAGTTTGATGTACGCGATGGTTTGCACGCGTCCAGATATTGCACAGGCCGTGGGAGTAGTGAGCAGATACATGGCGAACCCAGGCAAGGAGCATTGGCAGGCCGTCAAGTGGATATTGCGATATCTGCGAGGCACAGTTGGTGTCGGTTTGCACTTTGGCAGAGGTGACGGTGTGGTGCTGACAGGGTACTGTGATTCTGATTATGCTGGTGACAGGGACAGGCGGAGATCGACCACAGGTTACGTGTTCACGTTGGGCACCGCAGCAGTGTCATGGCGATCTGTCCTACAGTCGGTGGTTGCGTTGTCAACCACAGAGACCGAGTTGATTGCCGCAGTGGAAGCGGTGAAGGAGGCCATGTATCTCAGATGTCTGCTAGAGGATTTGGGGTTGCCGCAGAGATTGTCGTTGGTTTTCAGCGATAGCCAGAGTGCCATTCATCTTGCGAAGCATCAGGCTTACAGTTCGAGGACGAAGCACATTGAGGTCCGTGATTGCTTCCTAGAGGAGGAGAGCAAACAAATAGAGCTTCAGAAGGTCCCAACTGAGAGGAACCCTGCAGACATGTTCACCAAGCCCGTTCCTGCCATCAAGCTCAAGACCTGCTTGAGCTTGATCTTTTTGGCTTGAGTGTGGCGCCGAAGGGCGCAGATTCCGAGACGACGAGGAGGTCCGTGTAGTGACCATGGAGTTGTGATCCAGGTAGAGCTTGGATAGAGTGTTGGAGATTTTGTAGCAAGGTAGAGTGTTGTTTTTAGTGCAACAAAGTCTCCACCTAACAGTTGCATGGCCCATAAGCTTTTATTGTGGTGGTTGGAATTAAAGGCCTTGGAGCCATCTCTCTTGGCTTGCCGACAGAGAGCAAAAGGCGGGCTGCTCTTTGTTTTTTTAGCAGGGGAGGCTATCAGTTTTCCAGTGAGCAACAAAAGCCTGCAGGCTATCATCCAGAGAGCAGAGGGTTCGTTTCTGCTTGGGGGTATGCTATCTCCATTTTCATACGTGAGTTTGCTTGAGAGCTTTGTGAGAGTTTAGAAGTGCTTAGGTCTTCTAGTGTTGCTCTTTCCTTTCTTCTTCTTTTGTGAGATTTGTGGGGGCTTGGAATTGCCAAGTTGTTACTCACAAGAGTGTGAAGGAGAAGGTGTTTGTGTAAGCTCGTGTGCTCGCCTTGATTAGTAGTAGATCGTCTCGGAATGCTGGAGTAGGTTGTTCGCAACTGTTACACCTATTTGGCCGAGACCCGTAAAACACGAGCCCAAGAGCCCGACTACTGGTCAAAAGCCCACCTGCGTCCTCAAAGCCCATTCGACAAAGGCCTTACAAGGGACCTTCTCGAACTTCGATCCGACCCGGCCCCAATAACCCGTTGGTCGCTCGCCCACTCCTGCGAAAACCACTCCCCCGGACGCGCGACCACTAAATAGCGATAATGGGGAGGTGCTGGCATGGCGGAGAGAGCGGCGGCGAGGGGGGGACTGATGGGGAACGATCAATGGCGGACGTGGGACGTGGGTCAGAGGCGATCACGCCGGAGCTCTACAAAAGGGCCAGGAAGACGACGAAGAAAGGGACCGCATCTGAGGTAACAAAACCTAAGGTACTCCATCAACGACCTCGTTCCCCCAATTCATCTCCTTCCTCCCCCGCTCGCACCGAGAGACACCGTTACGATCTCCTCACGAGTCGGACCGTCTCCGCCGGGCCTCCTTTCTCAGATCTCTATCTGACTTAGGCATCGGAGGGGATTTGGCCGGAACCAAGGTCCGGCCCCCTGACGAGCGTTCTCGTCTGCGCAGGTGGACAACAGATCAACGGGCCGAGGCTACCCCTCGCCCCTCTCCGACCACTCGATCAACCGGACAGTGAGGCTTCCCCTCACCGTCAGCCTGCCGTGGCCGGGCACGTCCTACCGAGGCCGAGCGTCCTAATTGGGTCCGAGACTCTCCCTCGCCACCCGTCGGCCGTGCGTCTACCCGGGCGACTGAGGCTATCCCTCGTCCCCCTTCCAGCCGAGGCCGAGCACACCTGTCCGAGGCCGAGCGTCTCAACCTGGGCCGAGGCTTCCCCTCGCCCCTTCTGCACCGATTCGAAGCCCCCGAGGGACCCAAAGCGGGCCCCTTGACCACGTTGACCGGGCTCTCCACGGTCAACGCTCTGTAGTGAGAAAACACTCTGAAACATCTGGCGCCGTCTATGGGAACGAAAACTGTCCCACGAGGAAACAAACCACATCTGCGATGACACGGCCTCCCTCCTCCCGGCGAAAGAAGGGCGAGGCCCCAACGCGGGGCGACAGGCCCCGCCATCGTTGCCAAGAATGGGCACGGGACCGACGCGAGGAGAGTCGTGAGGAAAGGGCCGGGATGCCCTCCCCTCCCCCACCGGTTGGGAGACCGAGTGCGCCCGTAACGGCACGCAGCTCAGACGTGGCTTTGGTGGTATCAGTGGTCATATACACTACCTTAGTGCGACGGCTGCTTGTCGACACCGGCAGCTCCTGTGACGTCCTATTTATGTCAACCCTGGAGAAGATGGGCCGGCAGAAAGGAGACTTGCGACCTCGTCCGGGTCCCGTGGTCGGATTCACGGGTCACTCCACCCCCATCATCGGCACTATCCATCTCCCGGTAACGCTCGGAAACACACCAGACTCTGTGACCCTAGCGGTGGAATTCATCGTATTGGGGATCGGGTCGGAATACAATGGGATCATCGGCCGACCCCTACTCAACGCCGTCGGCGCGGTGGTCTCGACCCTCCATCGGACCATTAAGTTCCGAACACCGGGGGGGATGGGGAAAGTCGAAGGCGACGCGGGGAGACCGAATACCTGCTATCAACTGGCGGAGGAAGGTCCCGAGGATCAACTAGCTGACCGGATGGCCGCGCTCGACTTGAGGAGTGGGCCCAGGCCCACCCCTGCGGAGGAGCAGGAGCTAATCCCAGTCACGGACATCGAGGGCCGGTTCGTCTCGATCGGGAGAGGGCTGAGCCCGGACCTAAGGGACCAGCTGATCGAATGCCTGGAGGCGAACCTGGACATCTTCGCCTGGTTGCCTGAAGACATGCCCGGCGTGGACCCCCAGGTGATCGTCCACCAGATCAACGCCGACCCCAACTTCAAACCGGTTAGGCAGAAGAAGCGTAACCTGGGCGGCGAGAAGATGAAGGCAGCCTCCGAGGAATTGGAGCGTCTCCTCGATGCCGGCTTCATACGAGAAGTCTGGTACCCGGAGTGGCTGTCGAACGTGGTGATGGTCAAAAAACCTAACGGGAAGTGGCGAATGTGCGTGGACTTCAGTGACCGCAACAAGGCCTGCCCCAAGGATAGCTACCCCCTGCCGCGCATCGACCACCTAGTGGACAACGCCTCGGGATACGAGATGCTAAGCTTCATGGACGCTTACTCCGGGTACAATCAAGTCCAGATGGACCCCCAGGACGAAGAGATGACAGCCTTCACGACGGACCGGGGAACCTACTGCTACAAGAAGATGCCCTTTGGCTTGAAGAACGCGGGGGCCACCTACCAGAGAATGGTCAACAAGGTGTTCAGCTCCCAGATCGGGAAGAACCTAGAAGTCTACGTCGACGACATGCTTGTCAAGTCAAGGCGACCGGAAGACCACATCGCCGACTTGCGGGAGACCTTCGAGCGGTTGCGGCGACACCACATTCGGCTCAACCCCGCGAAATGCACGTTCGGGGTAAGATCTGGCAAATTCTTGGGATTTATGATAACTAATCGTGGTATTGAAGCTAATCCCGACAAGATCAAGGCGCTGGTTAACATGCGCGAGCCGACGACGATCAAGGAGCTACAGAGGCTGAACGGGCGCATCACAGCCCTGGGGCGATTCCTTTCCAAATCAGCGGAAAGATCGCTTCCCTTCTTCAAGGTCCTGAGGAAAGCAATCGCGGAACCTCCGAACAATAGGAAGACGATACTCTGGGACGAAGACTGCTCCCGGGCGTTCGAGGACCTGAAAGAGTATCTCCGCAGCCCCCCTCTCCTGTCCAAACCCCGGGAAGGGGAGTCGCTGAGCCTTTACCTGGCGTGCGCGGAGGAAGCTGTGAGTTCGGTGCTGATCCGGGAGGACGGCGGGGTGCAATGGCCAGTATATTACACAAGCCGGATCTTGAAGGGGGCGGAGGTGCGATACTCGCCCATGGAAAAACTGGCGTACGCCCTCGTCCTCTCGGCGCGAAGGCTCCGACCCTATTTCCAGGCCCATACCATACTGATCCTGACCGACTCACAGCTAGAACAGAACCTCAAGAGATTCGATCGAATGGGAAGGATGCTAAACTGGGGAGTGGAACTGAGCGAGTTCGACCTCCGATTCAAACCACGCACGGCCATCAAGGGACAGGCCCTAGCCGAATTCATCGCCGAATGCACGACGGAAGGAAATGGCCCCCAGAGGGAGAAGGCCCAGGGACGGTAACTGCTCAACCCTTGTCCTTTCTTTCGGCTGACCACTTTCAGCCAGAGGATCCAGGAGCGTGGATAGTTCATGTGGACGGGTCGGCCACGCAGTCAGGAGGAGGGGCCGGGATTACGATCCGATCTCCGGAGGGGAACATCGCGGAATACGCGTTGCGGTTCGAGTTCCCGGCCACGAACAACGTGGCGGAATACGAAGCTGTGATCAACGGCCTGAGGCTGGCCCTGGAGCTCGGGGCCGAGTCCGTCCGCCTCCTCAGCGACTCGAAGCTCATTGTCAACCAACTCTTAGGGAGTTACGAGGCACGGGAGGAGGCGATGCAGAGATATCTCCCAGTCGCCAGGGCGGCGATGTCCAAATTCAAGGACGTGGAGGTCTTACACCTCCCACGATCAGAGAATGCGCGGGCCGATGCGTTGTCAAAACTGGCCTCGTCCTCGCCAAAGGAGCTGGGCCGCACCATCTACGTAGAGAACCTGTCGTCCCCCAGCGCGATGGAGCACGAGGTGATGGCGATCGACCAGGAGCCCACCTGGATGGACCCGATCATCCGATACCTCACCCACGGAGAGGTGCCGGCCGATGGGGATGAGCGCCGAACCTTGGAGAGAAAAGCACTCCGATACGTGATCCATGAGGGGACGCTCTACCGGAGACGCTGGACCAAGACGGACGTCCTCCCATACCTGAAGTGCATCGGACCGCAAGAAGCTGACTACGTCCTGCAGGAGGTTCACGACGGGATCTGCGGGAATCACCACGGGGGCAAGATAGTCGCGCAGAAGATCTTAAGGCAGGGGTACTACTGGCCGACCTTGGCCAAAGATGCTACAAGCTACGTGCAGAAATGCCAAGAATGCCAGAGATACGCCCACCACATCTCGACTCCTCCATCAGAGCTCATCCCCATCGTGAGCCCCCTCCCCTTTGCGAAATGGGGGCTCGACATCCTCGGACCGTTCAAGCCAGGACGAGGGCAGCGGAAGCACCTGATCGTGGCAGTGGACTACTTCACCAAGTGGATCGAGGCCGAGCCGTTGGCGACCATCACGTGGAAGAAAGCGAAAAGCTTCGTGTGGAATTCCATCATCTCCCGATTCGGAGTACCACGGGCCATCGTCACAGACAACGGGAAGCAGTTCGATTCAGCAGGGTTTAAAGATTTTTGCGAGGAATGGGGAATCAAGCTCCTCTTTGCCTCGGTGGCACACCCCCAAACCAACGGGATGGCAGAGGCGGCCAACAAGTGTATCATAGAGCCCCTCCGAAAGAAAGTAAAGGACGCCGAAGGGAACTGGCCGGAAGAGCTCCCCGGGATACTCTGGTCATATCGGACGACCCACAAGGAGGCTACTGGCGAGACCCCCTTCATGCTCACCTACGGGGCCGAGGCGGTGGTACCGGTCGAATTGGGGAAAGAATCTCTTCGCCTCAAATACTTTGACGAAGACCGGAACTCGCAGGGCCTAGGGCTCAGCCTGGAGCTCCTCGACGAGCGACGGGAGCAGTCACTGGCCACCATCGTCCGCCAAAACAGAAGGTGGCCCGATACTACAACGCTCGGGTGCGAGGGAGAAGCTTCCACCTCGGGGACCTGGTCCTCCGGAAAGCGGGCTTCACCACCGATACCGCTCGCAAAGGGAAGCTCGCGGCTAGATGGGAGGGACCCTACAAAGTCGTCGAGGTCCTCGGACCCGCAGCCTACCGACTAGCCGACATGGAAGGGAGAGTTCTCACTCACACTTGGAATGCGGAATATTTACGCAAATACTTTCAATAGATGTATCACTTCCTATGAAATAAATTTGTTTTAAATTCACTCCTTTCCAGATAAAGCGAAAAGGCATACAGAGGGATACACGAAGAGGTCGAGGGGCATTCCCCTCCCTCATTCTTCTCCGGGGGCACCGGTGGAGCCACAGGCTGGCAGCTCACTAGGGTCTCCCCCCTTACTCTGTTCGGCGTCAGGGTACATCCGAAGTTTCTCGAAGTCAATCCCCGAGAGCGGGAACTTCTTTTGGATCTCGGACTGGCACCGGGCGAAGCCCTTCTCGTACGACGTCGCCAGGGCGGTCTCCACAAAGGAGGTGGCATACTCCGCCACGGCATCCCGAGCGATCCGAGCCGGATCCACCCCCTCGAGCCCACGCAGCCGGGCCTCTAAGGTCTCGACCTGGCGTTGGTGCTCCGCCCTCTCCTTCTCGATCTCCCGGGATTTCTCTCCTAGTTGGGCAGCAAGGGCCCTCGCATGCTCCTCCGCCGCATCCAGACGATCGGAGAGCTCCGAGGCTTCGGAGGCAGCAGCCGGGCCGGGGATCTGCTTGACCCCTCCAGACGCGTCGACGTCTTTTAAAAGAGAGGCGAGCCGCGTCTCGGCCTCGGACTTCGCGGCCAGAGCCACGGCTCTCTCGCGATCCGCCGCCTCCAGGGCAGAGGACAGCTCAGTTATGCGGGAGTTCAGGGATTGGACCCGCGCTTCCTCCAACTGACCAGCATCCTCCTCCTCCTCGCCAGGGGCCTCTGGGCCTAGCCCAACCACGGATTTGGCTTTGGGAAGAGCCGCGAATTGGCGCCTCATCGAGAGGCCCACCGAGGACAACTGTGCCAAAGCAACGAAGGTAAGATGGCAAAAGCAGCTGGAGAACGGGGGGACAAGCAGAGACGCACTACCTGTTGACCAGCCTGGATCACGAAGGTAGCCAAACAATCACCTCTGACTCCGTCCAACACCGCCTGGTCGGGAGGGAGACAACAGTTCTCGGCCACTCGAGCGGCGGCTCCACGGCTCGAGAACACCGACTCCTTCTCGCCCACTGGAAAGCGTGGACAAAGAAGACCCTCCCCTGACGAAGGGAACTCGCCAGGAGCGGAGCCGACTGTAAGCATCAGGGAGAGAGCCGTCCGGAAGAGGTGAAGGGCCGGCCCACGGCCAAGCAACCTCAACGGGAGCAGGATTAGGTCGGTCAGCGGTCGGCTGAACACCGATCCCCTCGACCCCCTCACGGAGCCTCTCGGGAGATCCCTGCAAAGGGAGAGAGGGAGACGACATCTTCTTTCGCTTCGAGCCTCCGGATGCGGTCACAACCCGCTGCTTCTTCCGGACCGCCAACACATGGTCCCTTCTGCGCGGATCCGGGTTTGGGGCCTGCACGAGAACGCTGGCAGGAGAAGGACCGAGAGGGAACCCACCTGCACTCAAAGAATAAATGAGAGACAGAGCAGAACCTGGGCGACCTCGAGGGGCGAACGCTCGGAGCAGCTTACCTAGGGGCCACACCGTCTTGCGCAAATTAAAGTCACTAAAGAGGAAGTCGATCGAGCGCTCCCTCGGAGGAATTGCCAACATGTCCCTCGCCGCCTGCTGCTCAGCGACCGTCGGTTCACCCAGATTAAGAACAACGGCACCGGCCGCCACCCACCGTGCCGGGAAGTGTACGCTCGAGGGGAATGTGACGAACACGTATTCCCCCTTCCAGCGTTTCAGAGAACTCGGCAACCCCAGCACCAGGGACATCCTCGGGCGGGCGTTGATGTAAATCCACGCCCCCGATTGGTGGAGGCTCAGGCGGTAGAACTGGGCAAGGAGGCGGAGAGAGGGCACCACACCCTTCAGCATGCAGACGACAACGAACCCGACGAGGATCCCGACGGCGTTGGGACAGAATTGACACAAGCACACATTGTGGGCCTGAAGGAACTCAACGATAAAAGGATGAAGCGGGAAACGGAGCCCGAAGTGGAAGCACTTCTCATATATCCCGACCTCATTGGGACCAGGAGAGCAGATCTGCTCGTCAGCCCCAGGGGCACGAGCCGAGTAGGGCGGAAGCAGGTAGGAGGAGCGCATGCTCCCGATGGCGGTGGCACAGATCGACGAAGGCCACGCCAAGACCTCGGAAGGAACCCCTGAAAGATCATCCCCGTGCTGACTAATCGCCGAAGGAGTGCCACCCGCCAGACCTGGAGCCACATCGCGTTCCGACCGAACCGAACCCGTAGCAGAAGACGACGACATGGGGCAGAGCTCAGACAGGAGGAGGATCAGCGCAAAGAAGAAAGACGATGGGATGCGGCTCACGAATCCCTCGGCTTCTCCACTTAAGACGACTCCACGGGCGGCAGGGATGAGCTTGCCGCTACACGTGGCAACATCTGAAGGCCGACGGCGCTTCGGAACACGCGCCTTAAAAACATCGGACGGGCCAACTCATGATGACGACTAATAAATGAGTCGGCATCGACTGACGAGCTCGTCACAATCGGCAGAGGTCACATCGGCCGAGCCGAACCGGCCGAGGCCGATCAACCCGACCGATGGGGGCAATTGTTACGCCTATTTGGCCGAGACCCGTAAAACACGAGCCCAAGAGCCCGACTACTGGTCAAAAGCCCACCTGCGTCCTCAAAGCCCATTCGACAAAGGCCTTACAAGGGACCTTCTCGAACTTCGATCCGACCCGGCCCCAATAACCCGTTGGTCGCTCGCCCACTCCTGCGAAAACCACTCCCCCGGACGCGCGACCACTAAATAGCGATAATGGGGAGGTGCTGGCATGGCGGAGAGAGCGGCGACGAGGTGGGGACTGATGGGGAACGATCAATGGCGGACGTGGGACGTGGGTCAGAGGCGATCACGCCGGAGCTCTACAAAAGGGCCAGGAAGACGACGAAGAAAGGGACCGCATCTGAGGTAACAAAACCTAAGGTACTCCATCAACGACCTCGTTCCCCCAATTCATCTCCTTCCTCCCCCGCTCGCGCCGAGAGACGCCGTTACGATCTCCAAGATACCGACTGTAAGCATCAGGGAGAGAGCCGTCCGGAAGAGGTGAAGGGCCGGCCCACGGCCAAGCAACCTCAACGGGAGCAGGATTAGGTCGGTCAGCGGTCGGCTGAACACCGATCCCCTCGACCCCCTCACGGAGCCTCTCGGGAGATCCCTGCAAAGGGAGAGAGGGAGACGACATCTTCTTTCGCTTCGAGCCTCCGGATGCGGTCACAACCCGCTGCTTCTTCCGGACCGCCAACACATGGTCCCTTCTGCGCGGATCCGGGTTTGGGGCCTGCACGAGAACGCTGGCAGGAGAAGGACCGAGAGGGAACCCACCTGCACTCAAAGAATAAATGAGAGACAGAGCAGAACCTGGGCGACCTCGAGGGGCGAACGCTCGGAGCAGCTTACCTAGGGGCCACACCGTCTTGCGCAAATTAAAGTCACTAAAGAGGAAGTCGATCGAGCGCTCCCTCGGAGGAATTGCCAACATGTCCCTCGCCGCCTGCTGCTCAGCGACCGTCGGTTCACCCAGATTAAGAACAACGGCACCGGCCGCCACCCACCGTGCCGGGAAGTGTACGCTCGAGGGGAATGTGACGAACACGTATTCCCCCTTCCAGCGTTTCAGAGAACTCGGCAACCCCAGCACCAGGGACATCCTCGGGCGGGCGTTGATGTAAATCCACGCCCCCGATTGGTGGAGGCTCAGGCGGTAGAACTGGGCAAGGAGGCGGAGAGAGGGCACCACACCCTTCAGCATGCAGACGACAACGAACCCGACGAGGATCCCGACGGCGTTGGGACAGAATTGACACAAGCACACATTGTGGGCCTGAAGGAACTCAACGATAAAAGGATGAAGCGGGAAACGGAGCCCGAAGTGGAAGCACTTCTCATATATCCCGACCTCATTGGGACCAGGAGAGCAGATCTGCTCGTCAGCCCCAGGGGCACGAGCCGAGTAGGGCGGAAGCAGGTAGGAGGAGCGCATGCTCCCGATGGCGGTGGCACAGATCGACGAAGGCCACGCCAAGACCTCGGAAGGAACCCCTGAAAGATCATCCCCGTGCTGACTAATCGCCGAAGGAGTGCCACCCGCCAGACCTGGAGCCACATCGCGTTCCGACCGAACCGAACCCGTAGCAGAAGACGACGACATGGGGCAGAGCTCAGACAGGAGGAGGATCAGCGCAAAGAAGAAAGACGATGGGATGCGGCTCACGAATCCCTCGGCTTCTCCACTTAAGACGACTCCACGGGCGGCAGGGATGAGCTTGCCGCTACACGTGGCAACATCTGAAGGCCGACGGCGCTTCGGAACACGCGCCTTAAAAACATCGGACGGGCCAACTCATGATGACGACTAATAAATGAGTCGGCATCGACTGACGAGCTCGTCACAATCGGCAGAGGTCACATCGGCCGAGCCGAACCGGCCGAGGCCGATCAACCCGACCGATGGGGGCAATTGTTACGCCTATTTGGCCGAGACCCGTAAAACACGAGCCCAAGAGCCCGACTACTCGTCAAAAGCCCACCTGCGTCCTCAAAGCCCATTCGACAAAGGCCTTACAAGGGACCTTCTCGAACTTCGATCCGACCCGGCCCCAATAACCCGTTGGTCGCTCGCCCACTCCTGCGAAAACCACTCCCCCGGACGCGCGACCACTAAATAGCGATAATGGGGAGGTGCTGGCATGGCGGAGAGAGCGGCGGCGAGGTGGGGACTGATGGGGCACGATCAATGGCGGACGTGGGACGTGGGTCAGAGGCGATCACGCCGGAGCTCTACAAAAGGGCCAGGAAGACGACGAAGAAAGGGACCGCATCTGAGGTAACAAAACCTAAGGTACTCCATCAACGACCTCGTTCCCCCAATTCATCTCCTTCCTCCCCCGCTCGCGCCGAGAGACGCCGTTACGATCTCCTCACGAGTCGGACCGTCTCCGCCGGGCCTCCTTTCTCAGATCTCTATCTGACTTAGGCATCGGAGGGGATTTGGCCGGAACCAAGGTCCGGCCCCCTGACGAGCGTTCTCGTCTGCGCAGGTGGACAACAGATCAACGGGCCGAGGCTACCCCTCGCCCCTCTCCGACCACTCGATCAACCGGACAGTGAGGCTTCCCCTCACCGTCAGCCTGCCGTGGCCGGGCACGTCCTACCGAGGCCGAGCGTCCTAATTGGGTCCGAGACTCTCCCTCGCCACCCGTCGGCCGTGCGTCTACCCGGGCGACTGAGGCTACCCCTCGTCCCCCTTCCAGCCGAGGCCGAGCACACCTGTCCGAGGCCGAGCGTCTCAACCTGGGCCGAGGCTTCCCCTCGCCCCTTCTGCACCGATTCGAAGCCCCCGAGGGACCCAAAGCGGGCCCCTTGACCACGTTGACCGGGCTCTCCACGGTCAACGCTCTGTAGTGAGAAAACACTCTGAAACAGCAACCGAACCAGGGTAAAATCCTCCGCCTCATTTACTTTCTGCAAATTGAGATTGTCGTATTTCGCTTACTAATTTGCTTACACAAGATCCGAAGAGGGATTGGTTGTTTGGTTTGTTGTGTGCCCCTATTTTTCAAGCTTTAGCTTCCTAGCTAGTTGTTAGGGCTTGTTGTTCCGCAGGGCGACAACGGTTTTTAATCAACATATCGTTCGTCTTAAAGAGTACAAATGCCAGGTCACAAAAACATAGGCCAAAACGGTCAACTACGTACAATAACCGTAAATTAATATGGACCACGTGTACACGATAAACTCATAACTTGGTCCAGATTGGCAAGCGGCAGACTACTACTTAGTCCTATGCATGTATATATGGTTACTTTTACCGCGTCACGTTTGTTCTATAGCTCATTGAACAAACAATGGAGGCCATGGCTTCTTGGAGTGCAATGCCAAGATCGGTTCCTAGTCGAAGTTTGTACCTGCCGCTGCGAGCAAGAGCTCAGAGTTCCGCCTCTGACGAAGGTATAAGCTTCGCCTTTCCGAATAAGAATCTACGTCTGTGGTGATGATATAGCTGTTTTATTCTGCAGGGAGGTCCTCGGTGAGTATGGTGGATGCAAACCTGGGTGTGCTGAAAGAGAGAATCGAGAAGCTCAGGATGGAGAAGAGGCTGGAGAGGTGCAGGCCTGGAGGTAGCGAGGGATGGAATTATCGATCAAATTATGATGGAAAGCTAAGAAACAGAGGCAATAGAGTTTTGGCAGAGGCCATCGAGGTTACGGAGCTAGCATTTGGCACAGCCGGGCTTACTATTCTTGGCTGCACGCTTTGCCTTTGTTTTGTTTCAATCTTAGTTCATCTTAGTTGCTAGATATGTGCATGTTAGAAACGGCCAGTTTTTTCTTCCAGGAACATTGTTATAGCTAGCAGCTTTGCTGTTATGTACAGAATCAATGTGCGCACGCGCGAGCGCAAGAGGATACATGCTTAATATCTTAATCTATAAATATATTATTTTTCAAGAACTGTAGAACTGGGAAAGATTTTAACGGCACTGCATCTGAGACGAAAATTTTGTCTTATTTGTTTACCATCTCTTGAATTAGATTGAACAGGTTATGAGATTACAGTCCCATGGTGATTTTGGTCTGGTAACATCTAATCCGGAAAGATCAATGGTCATTTCTGCACATATTGCGTTTTCAAATATGTATTCTGAAATTTAACCTTAGTCCGTCAAAAATTAAGTACATATTGCGTTATAGCCCTCGTGCCCGAATTTTAAAGGTCAATGGACATGGCTCATGTCACTGTAACTGCTAAAGTCAGCATTAAACGCGATATATATAGTTCTAAAACATTTTGATAAGATGGTAAATACAAAAACAAACCTCTTGCAAACGACGGATGTGTCATCTGCTGAACGCTAGTTGGCTACACGGATGTGTCATCTGCTGAACAAATGAGGTGAATAAACTAGTATTCACTTAATGAGGTGAATAAACTAGTATTCACTTAATGATCAATCAATTAATGAGGTGAATAAACTAGTATTCGATAATATACCTCACTAGTACTAAGTTATCTTTCCTTAACATTTTGATCCATAATTTAACTAGCACACAAGGACATGTCTATGGTTGACATCTGTGTAAAGATATCAAGTACTAAGTTCTGTCCAATGTAGGATATGCTCAAAATTGTGAACATGATAATTACAAGTACACATGCACATTTTATATAGTTTAAAGAACCAATGGCTCGTCCTCAGTCTAATATATAATTGTTTTCAGGTTGTTACAACCTAATCCAATTCACATATTGTTCCAAAACTTCTGCTTGTTTGCATTTATTTTGTCATCTCACTTGGATTAGGTTCTCTCTGGAATATTTTTCTTGACTTGCAAGAGGTCATACGATAAATTCCAAGAGAGAGAATAGAGAGATGGATAATATATTGTAATCATTGTAATGGACAGGTTATTTAACTGCTCCGTCGTCGTTTAATAATGTCTAATTAACAAACAAAAGGCATACATACCAATATTATGAAGGTGCCAAAGCAACTTGGTTTCTAAACACTGGCTTGATCATTGAGGTCTAATTAGACACAACTATCAGACCAGATCGAATAACAGCTTAACTTCAGTGTTCCTCATAATTAAGTCCCATGTGAAGTCTACACTACGTTTGATAATAAGAAATACCATTGTTTGTTTGTTAAGTCTCCTTCATGATTATAACCTTTTCCGCTCAAATTATACTACTAGTAAATAGGCCATCAAGTTATATCACTGTCATCCACCCAATAATCCGACTTGGCTTCTGCTTAAAGTTCAAAAATTGAGCTTATGATGCCATAATGCAGCACAATGGTGTAGTTATATATATCACATAGCTTACGCAATTGCAAGCTATGGCTTCCTCTCTTTCATCATTTCGTGGAGCGGCAAGGTTGCCCATGAGACAAAAGTTCGTCTGCAAGACATTTCAAGCAAGAGCTCAGAGCACGTGTGGCGACGAAGGTGATCAAGGTACAAAAAGAGGCTAATATTATTTTTCTTCCTAATATGGGTCTTGCCTTCTGATCAAGTCATTTACGTTATAGGGAAGTCTTCAACAAGTATCGTAGATGCAAACATTGGAGTGCTAAAGGCGAGGATAGAGATGATGAGAATCGAGGAGAGATTAGAGAGATGGCGAGGAGTTGGGGATGTTGAGGGGTGGAATTATCAGTCAGAGTATGATTATAAGTTAAAGAGTGGCCATAATCTTCTTGATGAATCCTTGGAGGTTGCAAAGTTGGTAGTTGGCACTGTTGGGTTTACGACTCTTATCTGCACCCTTTGTCTTTGCTTAGTTTCTTGTTTAGTTCATCTTAGCCAGCTGTATTGTTGAGTTTGATAAGTAATCTGTAAGGCTACCTAAAGCTGATGGTTTTGTGAGAGACTGCAATATCTGAAACTAAAACTTTTTGTGTACCACTATCCAAAAGAGCTCCAAGGGCTAAGATTTTGTCAATTTTTGTAAGATTCATTATTCAACATTCACTTACAACAGGATATCACCATCCAAATAACAGATATGGAATATTTCATGCATTACTTTTGGTACAGGATACAATTTGTGGTACTTTTCCCTCTCAAAGAAATGTGACAAACTTTTAATTATGTATTATCATTCTCTGCAAAATAAATTAAGTTTGTGATATAATTTGTTTTGTTTGATAAGGAAGACATTTATTAGTATTATTGATGTTGATCCATAGTTGAACTTCTGGTCTCTGATTTCTGCCAAAAGGGCAAAAAATATCCTCGGAGCAAGAAAATCCAATATTTCGGACAGAATTAGTAAAAAATTCACATCATTTTTATTTAATTAAACAGCTAGCATTGGGTCGGTCTACAGGAAAATACACCATGCTACCGAGTCTTTGAATCTCATTATAGATTCACATTGTCATAATATGGTCGGTATTCCTTATTTGAATGAGTTATGAGATTACAGTCCAAAAGAGAGGCTATTATACAATTTGGAAGGGTCAGTGACAATGTTAACTAATTAATTAGTTAACTAGAGTTGTTAAATTATTCCGTCTAATCACTGAAACTTCACCACTTTATACATGAGTCGTGTGATTGGATCTGGAAATTGTTAAGTATATCATCACCGCATCTATATATTGTTTCTTTGGTAACTCTTATTTCCTCCAAAACGTTTGTTTCTTGTTGTTGGAATTGGGTACGTCCATGAAGGTTTAACCCTGGGAGTAAAATGTAATTATAATAAATTTAAGGGGGCTATATGCAAATTCGATTATTCTTTGCAAATAATTGTAATTAAGAGAAGTTCAGGTTTACCATTGGAAATGTGTTATCATAACTACCTTACCATTGGAAAAGTTATGTTGTTTCTTTCCAACGTTAATTAACGGCTCCTCTCCTTAAGCCTATACATACTCCACATCTCTTTGAGAGAAAAGACAACAGGAGAAAAGAAGAACTTTTACGTTCCTTTCTTTCTCCTCTCTCCCAACACAAAGTAAAAGTAGGGTAATCTTGGTGGTGATTAATGTTTGGCTTTCATTGGTGATTCCAAATTCGATCTAAAGCCTGTAATTTCTCTTTTCGATCTCATTCTGCTGCAATTGAACAAGGTGATGGGTTTTGTTATTCAACACTTGTGAATCGATCACCGTAAGAAGTTTTAGACATAACTCTTCTAAACTAGAAGCTGATCAAAAGTGATGTTAATTACTTGGCAACTATGCTTATTATACTCCTCAAATCCAAATTTTCAGGTCCATGAACATGGCTAATGTCATTATGCATGCTAAAGTCAGCACTGAAGTTGATAGGATTCTATATGTCAGATCATTTTGATAAGATTGGGATTGCTAACCTCTGGATGGATCATTAATCAATCTTGATTAGACTGGGAATCAACTAATATTCTATGTAATACAAAGCGCTGGCTTCATCGGTTGCAGTAGAGAACAAAGTTACCAAAGTTCAAGGACATTTTATCCATAATTTAAGCAACCGCAAATTGACATCCCTCTATACAAACGAAAATGTAATAAGAACAAAATTTTGAACAGAATGAGTACAATGCCCTTTTATTTAGTTTAAGCAACAAAAGTCCAGGGTTCCCTCTTGAATTGTTACACACCTAAATTGATTCACACAGTTTCAACAACTATATTGCATGGTTCCATTTAACTAGTCCTTTTGCTTGGTTTGCCTAGGATTGGCCATGAGATCAAGTTCTAAGACACGAAACCAAGGCTCGGTTTGATTTGCTGCTAACCATTGTACTGACTAGGTTGATGCTAAAAAATCTCTTTAGATAATAAACTAGCCATCATTAGCCATGCAAACGAAGGGGAACAGCATCAAACAGACGTCGATACTGACAGGAGATGATATGACCCAACCGTGTGACCAAATCAGAGGAAAGCTTATCAGAAGGTGTTAAACATAGTGTCACTTTGTTCAAAGTCTTGAATGGCTACTTGTTGCTTGATTGCCTAGCATCCTTAATAAAATATGTTTTCGCTACATATTTTACTATGATTAGTTATTTCATTATCGAGCTAATTATTGTTCTCCACCAATTAGCCTAGTTTTGTCCTTAAAATTAACTTATAGCAGTCGCTAGTTATATATAAATATCCTATAGCTTATGAAATCATGTGTCCATTGCAAGCTATGGCTTCATCCCTTCCATCTTTTTGTAGGGTGCCAAGACTGACTCGGAGACGAAAGCTCATATGCAAGGCCTTTAGACCAAGAGGTCAGAGCCCTCATGGGGATGAAGGTAATTGCGAAGGAAGAATCAGAAGGCTAACATTTTTCCTTTATTAGCTAGTTTTTTATGTTGTTGGTTTTTGTAGGGAAGTCTTCGACTAGCATCGTTGATGCTCACTTGGGGGTGCTAAAAAAGAGAATAGAGATGACAAGAATGGGGGGGAGTTTAGAGAGACGGCAGAGAGTTGGGGATGGTGAGGGGTGGAAATATCAATCTGGGTATTGTGACTACAAATTGAAGAGGAGAGGTAGTTGTGTTCTTGCTGAATCCTTGAAGCTTGCAGAGATGGTATTTGCCACTGTTGGCTTTACCATTCTTAGCTGCACCCTTTGCCTTTGTCTGGTGTCATGTTTAGTTCACATTGGATAAGTGATTTGCACAGGAGATATCTCCAAAGATATGAGGCTAATAATTTTGTGCAGCATCCAAAAGGAGTACAAAGCTCTATGCCTTCATCCTGGTGCGAAAATACTTTGCCATTGAAATTCTTAGGTTGTTGTGATCATTATCCAGAAGATGTGAAGTGGTTGTCAGCCTGACATATCTGTAAACAGAAAGCAATAGCACATAAGATCAAGTTCCAAGATATGAGACAATGACTTATCTAACACGCTGTAGATATTCAAAGTTGAAAACTAGAGTTCAAGACATAATCTCCTAATACTTTTAATCCTACGTTTATGTCTATTTTTGGGAACAAGATATGTGACTGGTTTGTTGCCTGTAAAAACAAGCATTCCTTTGTGTGCATATGTTTCGCTACTCCTACTTGTGATGCCAGCAAGTTAATTGTTTATGTGCCCATTGACCTAACCTAAGGTTATGCTTAAAGTTAAACCTATCTTTAAATATTTGACAATAACCATGGCAGCTAAAGAAAGAGCCAAAAGGCTAATATTATCATTTTCTTTTCGTTCTTATATGATTTTATCATGTGATTAGTCTTGATTTCTGATATGGGAATTGCTATTTGTACAGACCCTTTTGTTGAGTTCACAGACCACTTATTTACAAGTTTGCCATTAAAAATATTTTGCTGAGTTTAGAGACCAACTCCTTCCCCACATCCCCTTCGTGTCGTCGTCCCCCTTCTCCACTGCCGCTGCTGAGTATCTGTGCAAATAGCAATTCCCTCATGATATTCACGTTGTTAAATATGAAGCCATCAATAAGAATGGTCGATGATAAGAACTTGTAGATCCTGGCAATTATTTTTCCTTTAATAGGCTAAGATATTTGCATGTCGTAAAAAGAAAGAGCAAAGATGCAAGACTTTGTCCACTTATTGCAAGATCTTGGGTGACTCCTTATTTAGTGCCCAAAAAAGCCCCCGCTTGGGAAATTCCATACAGGGGTGCAAAATCATCCCGACCCGATCCAACGGCCTCATGGGGTAGGAACATAAACGGGTCAAGTCGAATCCGGGTTGATCTAGCTTGACCTGGATAAACCTCCGAGTTGAGTACAGATTTAACCTCTCAACCTGGATCTATCTACATCTTACGTGTTTTATTATATATTTGTATTTGTTGTAAATAGATAAAGAGGTGTGAGTAGATACGACTATATCTATTTGAGAGATTGTAGGTGTGAGTGGATACGACTATATCTATTTGAGAGATTGTATCACATCCATGTATGAACTCTCTCATCCCCTATAAATAAAAACTTAGGGTCTCTCCAGATGGCTACGCTTCATAACACGTTATCAGCACATGGAGACTTTTGGGGATTTATTGGAGGCATAAAAAGGAAATCTTTCCTTTTACAAAACAAAACATTTGAGGGCACCATTCAATTTTATTTGAATTGACCATTATATGCACAGCTGATTTATTGCATATTATTATATATGATGCTTGTCTAGGATCATGTTTTATGATTTGCATCATATATTATTGCCACATTTTCTGGGATAAATTTATGATATGTGGCGCGAGCATTAACTTAATAATTAAAAAGATTCTGCGACCGCTCTGCCATTAGTTATCTAACATAACGGTGTATGACATCGTCCCATAGTCTAAATATTTATTATGCATTAAATTTGCAGTAATTATCCTATTATGAATCTATGATACCTGTAATGCGTTATAAACATGTTTATTGAGCACAAATTTTGCATGAATGGCTAATAGTGGTTTTGGATCGGCTGTTTAGTCACACATTTTACTTTTCATGTACATTTCTTTTTCTTTTGAGAGAAATTGTAGTGAGAAAATATATGTAATGCCCAAGACTGCTAACCATTTCCATAGAGGCGGAGGCCACTCTTGAAGATGAAGATTTTCAATGGGACCCAAGTGGTTTCCAAATTTGTAATTTTCTCTTTCATTTGTGTAAAATAGACTGTAAAATAAACTTAAGGACATTATTTTTATGAGTGACTGGCCGATATACACAATTAGCTATTCATTTAAAATTGCTTCTGCATGAAATGTTTACAATATTATTAATTCATGCAAAATTGAGCTTTTCTAGATAAAATGGCAAAAATTGCATTCGTTGATTTCGAATTACTAGATGCATCATGGAAAAATTATCTAAGCTGGCAGCTTAATGTTAAATTCCACATGCGAGCTAAATTCCTTATTTCTGCCATTACAAAAGATGTGACGGCGACAGACATTGAAAAGGCACAAGCCATTATATACATTTGTCACGATGTGGATAAGACCCTTAAGACTGGATATCTAACGGTTGAGGATCCACTGGAGCTATAGATTGCCCTTAAGGACAGATATAAACAGCAGAAAGATGTTTTATTCCCAAGGACACGTTATGAGTGGGAGAACCTGAGACTTCGGGCCTTTAAGTACATAGCTAAGTACAACTCAGCTCTGTTTAGTATCACCTCACGCATGAAGTTATGTGGTGAGAAAGTCTCAGAAGATCGCATGCTGGAAAAGACTACATGTCTTTCCCTGAAAAAGATGCGATATTGATGCAGCAATACCGTGAACAAAAGTTCACTAAGTATTCAGAGCTGCTGTCATGTTTCCTCATGGCTGAAAAAATTGAGATCTTCTACTTGTCATGCATAACATGCGCCCCCTGACACAGACCCCCTCCTAGAAGCTCACAATGCATCTTCTTCCAAAAAGAAGAAAGACAATAAAAGGAAAGGAAAATTTCGGAAGGGTGTCCATATAAAAGGCCAGAGGGCAAGTCCATCAGCAAAGAAATGAAGGGGGCGGAAGTTCACTTTGCACAGAAATGACAATAACAGAAATAATGCACTCACACCTAGAAAGGATTGGGAAGACCAGTGTCATAGATGTGGCATGAAAGGACACTGGTCCAAAGTGTGCAGAACTCCATGGCACCTCCAAGATTTGTATAAAGAAAGCTTGAATAAGAAAGCTGAAACAAATCTAGTGGCCACTTCCTGCTCTAGTCCAGTTCACTACTGAGGATTTCGAAAAGGACGACTTGTTTGATTAGATGTTTTTATCTTAGTTGGAAAAACATTGTCATGAGAACCATTTATGTTTTTTCATGAAGTATGCTCCTGAATAAATTAGTTATGTTTTTCTGAAAGTAAATATGTGTATATACTTCATCTTTAAATAGATGAACTACTCTCATGACTGCTTAGTAGACAATGCATCAACACATACGATCCTTCAATACAAATGTTATTTTCATAGCATTATACCTTATGAAAGCCTAGTAAATATAATATCAGTGCCATCAAACATAATTGAATGTTCTGGAAATGCAACATTGTTGCTTCCACTTGACACAGAAGTAAAAATAAAGGATGCATTATTCTCTCTAGAGCCTTTCATCAGGCCTATACCATACAAAGATTTGGAGAGAGGAAGCAAATCTGAAGAAGCACCTGAAGTGTCCGATATCAGCCAATTTCCTACTATGTCATGATAGACTTGGCCACCCTGGATCGATTATGATGAACCACATCTTATCTTAATCATATGTGCATGACTTAAAGAGCCAGAAGATTCTTCAGAAGGATGAATTCCATTGCATCTCTTGATACAAGGGAAAATTAATTACAAGGCCATCTCCACTAAGAGTGGATAAAGAATCTCCAAGCTTCCTCGAAAGAATACAAGGAGATATATGTGGACCAATCCACCCCCTAGTGGGCCTTTTCGATACTTCATGGTACTGATAGATACATCCTCAAAATATTCGTATGCGTGTCTACTATCGACCTGCAACCTATCTTTTCCAAAGCTATTGGTGCAAATAATAATATTGCGGATGCATTTTTCAAACAATCAAATAAAGAAAATCCGTCTGGATAATGCTGTGAAATTTAACTCCCGGTCATTTCAAGAACATTACCGAGCAACTGGGATAGAAATTGAAGATCATGTGCCACATGTTCATACCCAAAATGAGTTGGCAGAGTCATTAATAAAAAACTCCAATGGATTGCACGTCCATTACTAATGAAATCCCAGTTACTGATGACTGCATAGGGACATGTTATATTGCATGATGCTTCGTTGATAAAAATTAGACCCTCTAGAGTTCAGTGTCTTTCTCCAATGCAACTTGTATATGGAATACTACCGAACATTTTTCACCTGAGAATTTTCGGTTGTGCAGTCTATATCCACATAGCACCACCACAGAGGAAAAAATGGGTCATCAATGTTGTCTAGGTACCTATGTAGGGTTTGACTCACCCTCCAAAATAAGATACCTAGAACCCCAAACGGAGGACACATTCAAGGCACGTCTTGAAAACTGTGAATTTGATGAGAAAATTTCCCCAATTTGGGCCTAGATACTGCAAAATCTGGAGCCACACAAATAATATCATGGGATACAAAATCATTTGCCCACTATGATCCGGTAATAAAACTATGTAAAGATAAGATCTTGAAGATCCTTCATATACACAACATTGTTCACATGTTATCGGGCTCATTTACTGATGAAGTGTGTTTATATTTTATATATTCACGCACGTCTTCTTTATGATTTTCCGTTGTTTTCCGTCGTTCCGTACCCTTTCTCTTATGATTTTTAGTTTTCTTTCACTTCTTTGTGTTTTTGTGTAAATGCAGGAGATTTCCAGTGTTGGAGATGTTCAAAGCAGATATCACGAGTCCCCGGAGCAACGGAAGGAGTCACGCGTGATCCAGAGGGCCAAACGATGAAAAGATCCATATTTCAGCCCTCAACCGATCGGGTGGACACAGCCACCCGATCGGTTGATGCACGCGTATCCGACCCAGATAGGAGCTGAAGTGAAGATCAGCTCACCTGATCGGTTCAGTGATCAGGTGAGATCGACAGACCTCTCTGTCTTTTTGAGCTTAATTCCAACTGATCGGGTGATATCTCACCCGATCGGTTCATCTGTAGCCGCATCTCCCCAATTCTCGAACCGGTCACACCACCCGCTTGCCTCAGCGTACGGTTGAAGCTTCTGAAGCCCGATGGCCAAAGAGATCGTCAGTTCACCTGATCGGTTGATGCTTCAACCGATCGGGTGACCTCATTTTCTATATATAGCTGATCTAGGTTTTTAGAAACGAGACCCCTTTGTATTTTCTGTTTTTGGGACTTGTGACGGCTGGAATTTTCTTCTGTTTTGTAAGTGTTTTGATTATCTTGAAACTTTAATATAGTATTAATATCATTGCTAGCAATTTTTTTTCTATTACCTGATCATGATTTCTACCGTTGAATTTTGTTTAGATTGTGTTTTTGCTATGAACTGTGAGTAGTTCCATAATCTGGGATTTTGGTGGAAACCCTTTTGTGGGTTCTCCCTAGAGGGACCTTATGACTAGGATTTCGATAGGGTTTAGGAATTTAGATGGTTACGCGGGGTGTTTCATTGTCATTGGCAGGAGAAAGACCACCTCTGACCGTCAGGCCAAGGGGGAATAAACTTGGCGGTTGACTCCCTAGCCACAGCTTACACCCCTAGCGTAGACATTGAATCCAAGCGCGTGGGAACGACAGGATGAGATGTTGGGAGTAATCGTTGTGAGCTTAGTGCTCCCGGAGTCGGTCGGTGTTAATGGACATGGGAATGCCCACCGACCGAACCCGGGTAGTCCTGGCGTATCATCCTGGGCACCGACCAGAATATTGGGCCCATGGGATGCTAGGTATCACTCTTAGAGGTAACGTCTCACCAATAAAATCCTAAATACAATCTTACTCCTATACGTCGGTCGTAATAGTGAGAGCACATGATAGGGTGGAAACCAAAGTCCTGGATTCCCTTTTATATAATTACATCCTCTGTATTTCCATTCTGTGACAACCCACCGATCGTTCGGGCTAGCTCACCCATTGGGTGAACCGGTTCCTTGTTGAGACAAGCACAACATACGCATCTTTGAGTTCGACCCCCAAGCCACACTACAACACTGTGCGCTTGCGGTATAAATATTTAAATCTGGTATCCACGTTCCTATTGCACTTGTATGCTCAAATCTAGGGGACGTCAAGCTTTATGGCGCCGTTGCCGGGGAGGCGTTCGATTTGATATTAGCTTGGCTTGGGTTCGTTAGACTACGCATAAAAACATTAAAAAATACAATAACCGAGAAATTTTTTCCCTACCATTATATTATCTTTTTGTTATTCTCGTGTACTGTTGACGCTCCTCTCTAATTTTCTTATTTTTGTTGTCCAGGTATCTTTGATATTACCATGTGGAGACCCAATTTTGATGCTCAGATGGGAGGATACTGTTTTGATCAGAATGCTTAGACGATTGATGAGATGCTTGCACATCAGATTGAAGTGCGAGACAAAATTGAAAGGGGTGATTTTCTATTGGAATCGGTGAAGAGAGACCCCGAATTAAATGCGCTCACGCCTAAGGCCGCAATGATTTCCAAGAATATCAGTTCTGCTTCTTTATCTTATGGGCAAGAATCGTCACCCGTCACATCACCAGAGCCACCATGTGCCATCGTCGATCCCACATCCTACAATATAGCTATTGCATATGAAGGTTGGATGGACGAAGGGGCAGTGGGGGAAGCGGAAATTGAGTCATATGCACCGCCAGAGGAGGACACATTTCGGAGCTTATTAGTGGACCTCTTGGAGTCAGTGAGGTTCACCGGTTCAGTCAGCGTCACGGTTGGCAATGCGTTTGAGCTACGCTTTACAGATTTTGTTATGAAACGTGTTTCAGTTGCAGGAACAATTGGGGGAGACATCCGTGTCAGTTATGATTTTTTGGGGAGTAGATTACTTTTTTGGATTGCTTGCTTGCATTCTCCCCCACTTTATACGTCCCCACAAGTTGACACACATGAGCAGCCGACATCGCCATTCCAGAGAGAGCCCACGTTGATAGTTTTTAAGGAGGCCTTACACGCGGAGCTAGAGCTTATCGACGAGGAGGTCGTGCATCGAGACGGGGACACAGACATTCTTGAGGATCCTGAGCACTGCACTTCTCTATTAGGCTTCCGCAGCCACCTTATTCTTCCACTGATGCCAAGGAGACTACAGAGCTTATGCTTACCGACGAGGAGGATGTGTGTGAGGACGAGGACACCACGACCGCATACGAGTGGTCTCCTCCACTTCCACCTCAACAGTCATCTCTTTCATTGGTCCTTCCTTGGTCTGTGGTCGACCACGATGATGTCATATAGGACATCGGGTAGATGGTGGAGCATGAGCATATCGTCGAGTAGAATGTGCATGAGGGCTTGGATACAATGGTTCACTTCATGGAGCCCGAGTCACATCTACCTCTACCGTCACTCTCTATTTCGTCTGCGGCTGAGCATCTACTTGAGCATATTGCCCCTATTCAGGGAGATTTTCATACTCACTCTAACTCCACATTTAAGTCTCGCTTTTCACGTCCTATTTCTTTAGACTTATATGTTTTTGACACGCCATATCTCTCGCAGGACACAGGATCAACTTCCCTTGAGGTATGCTGCGGTGTGTCACCACCTGGAGAGCCACTTCACATGGAAAGCGGGGATTTGATCATCACTAGAACAGAGGATAGCATACCATTTCCAAGGAGTATTCGCCACAATTCGTACATTTTCCCATCATATACAGGCGACTATCTCTGGAATACATTTAGTTTGGGAAATGATTTCTTGCCATGGACTAATGCGCCTTGTCCTTTGCAGGTCACAGGTGGACACCTACTAAGGATGCTTGGAGGTGCATTGCTTGGGTCCATTGGCACACGTGGCACATCGCTTCTGGCGGAGCCACAGAAGGAGTAGTTAGAGTAGCTACCTGCCACACTCCAAATTCTGGATCCACCTATGCTCAAGTGTATCCCAATCTAGTAGTGTAGAAATTTACAGCTTTTTAGTTTAGATTAGAATAATCTCGTCTCCTCTCATTAGCAAGGGGAGCGTATCTAGGGTTTGCTTTTGCATCATAATAACCCATCATGTCGTGCCCTTCTATCATTTCACCCCCATCCTCTACCCAGGAGGACGAGGACTCGTCCTCTCCTGCATTTTGATTTCTTTCTTTTTCTTTTCCGATCTTCCCCCTAGCATTTTTCTGCATCACATTGATCATATCATTTCGCTAGCATTGTCATGTTCAGCTTGGGGGAAATCGATTTTGTGTGTGTGTTGTCGTGTGATGTCATTCTCGTGCGTTTGTTTATATGTGTTCTCTTGATGTGTTTTATATTTTTTATTTGTGTGTTTCTTTTTCTTTATTTTTCTATTTCGGTCGTGTGATTTCTATGTTTTTCATTATTTTTGTGTCGGTGCGTACCCCCCCCAATTTTCATTGCCCTCACGTATTTACTACTATTGCATTGAGGGCAATGAAGTTTCATCTTGGGGGAGTCGCACTTTGTGCGTCAGTCGCATCTTTTTCATCGTTTTTGAGTCGTTTTCATCGTGTTTTTCTTTTTCTTCTCATCTTTTGTTCTCCCTCTCCTAGAGATGACCCCATATGATGAATTGCCACAGAAGCATACACACCTAGCATAGCTACGATAATCACATTCACTAACCCTAGGAAGCCGAGTCATATTGCATTTCATGCATCGTAGGTTCACTTTGCTTTTGTGTGAGTCGTGTGTCGTGACTAGCTAGTTGGTGTGCTTCTACTTTGTGATGTTGATTTATATGCCTGTCCTTGGTTGACCCCTAGATTATCATGCTTCGATTGAATATGTGGTATTTGCTTCTACTGTCTGCTTCTATATGCATGGAATATATATATATATATATATATATATATATATATATATATATATATATATATATATATATATATATATATATATATCGTATACTTCAATTCGCATATGTCGGGATTCCACAAATAGGACGAGGATAACCCATTTAGCTTATGCTCTGATTTGCGAGAAATATCTCCTTTGCCCAAGTGTTTAGATTCCGATTTCTTTTTTGTTTAACTTGGTGCAAATCCCCTCGTCGTGCACCGTTCTCCCACTTGGGAGAGTACACAAGTGTATAGCCCAAAAATCCAAAAATCCAAACAAAAAAAGAGAGAAAAGAAAATCCCAAAAAGAAAAGAAAAGAAAAAAGAAAAAAATATGTATAGCCAAAAATTCAAAAAAAAATACAAATACCCAAAACCCAAAAAAAATTCCAGTGTGAATATTTTTCCTATCTACCGAGAATAAAGGGAAGGCGAGAGTTTGCACCGAGTGTTCTACTCCACACCTTCTCAACCTCCATCGTTTTCGAAAACACTTGGCATAGGATCTTTCTAGCTATTATCTAGGCGATAGTGTGGTGATTTCCTTGTCCCTAGCTGTGGAGTCCCCGATGCATGATACGCTTCTATTCTTATACTCTTCTCATGCATGCTTGAGCTACTATTCACCGCAATTTCAAATTGAATTGATATTTGGGTCATTCCTTGGATATGTGTATATGGAGCTTTATTGCACAATGTAGATAGTAACATCGTCTGCTAGCACACGACCACACTCACTCGCGCTTCACCGCGTGGGCCCACGACACTTGTATGGACTCATATTCCTTGGTCTAGTGTTGTGTTTTGTCGCAGGCTTGCTTAGTGTGGTGTGTTCGATTTTGTTGGCTCTGACGGGCGATCTAGGATTTTGTGCTCTCTCTCTCTCTCTCTCTCTCTCTCTCTCTCTCTCTCTTCCCTCCGAGCTCCTACTCTCACTCGTCTTCTTCAAGGACGAGGAAGGGTTCAGCTTGGGGGATTTTGACGTGCGTTTATATTTTATATATTCATGCACATCTTCTTTGTGATTTTCCGTTGTTTTCCGTCGTTCCGTACCCTTTCTTTTGTGATTTTTAGTTTTCTTTCACTTCTTTGTGTTTTAGTGTAAATGCAGGTGATTTCCAGCGTTGGGGACATTCAAAGCAGATATCACGAGTCCCCGGAGCAACGGGAGGAGTTACGCGCGATCCAGAGGGCCAAACGATAAAGAGATCCATATTTCAGCCCTCAACCGATCGGGTGGACACAGCCACCCGATCGGTTGATGCACGCGTATCAGACCCGGACAGGAGCTGAAGTGAAGAGCAACTCACCCGATCGGTTCAGTGATCGGGTGAGATCGACAGAGCTCTCTGTCTTTTTGAGCTTAATTCCAACCGATCGGGTGATATCTCACCCGATCGGTTCATCTGTAGCCGCATCTCCCCAATTCTCGAACCGGTCACACCACCCTCTCACCTCAGCATCCGGTTGAAGCTTCTGAAGCCCGATGGCCAAAGCGATCGTCAGCTCACCCGATCGGTTGATGCTTCAACCGATCGGGTGACCTCATTTTCTATATATAGCTGACCTAGGTTTTTGGAAACGAGAGCCCCTTTGTATTTTCTGTTTTTGGGACTTGTGACGGCTGGAATTTTCTTCTGTTTTGTAAGTGTTTCGATTATCTTGAAACTTTAATATAGTATTAATATCATTGCTAGCAATTTGTTTTCTATTGCCTGATCATGATTTCTACCGTTGAATTTTGTTTAGATTGTGTTTTTGCTATGAACTGTGAGTAGTTCCCTAATCTGGGATTTTGGTGGAAACCCTTTTGTGGGTTCTCCCTAGAGCGACCTTAGGACTAGGATTTCGATAGGATTTAGGAATTTAGATGGTTATGCGGGGTGTTTCATTGTCATTGGCGGGAGAAATACCACCTCTGACCGTCGGGCCAACGGGGAATAAACTTGGCGGTTGACTCCCTAGCCACAGCTTACACACCTAGCGTAGACATTGAATCCTAGCACGTGGGAACAGCAGGATGAGATGTTGGGAGTAATCGTTGCGAGCTTAGTTCTTTCGGAGTCGATCGGTGTTAATGGACATGGGAATGCCCACCGACCGAACTCGGATAGTCCTGGCGTATCATCCTGGGCACCGACCGAAATATCGGGCCCATGGGATGCTAGGTATCACTCTTAGAGGCACTGTCTCACCACTAAACCCTAAATACAATCGTACTCCTATCCGTCGATCGTAATAGTGAGAGCACATGATAGGGTGAAAACCGAAGTCCTGAATTCCCTTTTCTATAATTACATCCTCCGTATTTCCATTCTGTGATAACCCACCGATCGTTCGGGCTAGCTCAACCATTGGGTGAACCGGTTCCTTCTTGAGATAAGCACAACACACGCCTCCCTGAGTTTGACCCCCCAAGCCACACTACAACACAGTGCTCTTGCGGTATAAATATTTAAATCTGGTATCCCCTTTCCTATTGCACTTGTATGCTCAAATCTAGGGGACGTCAACTGACAACCAGAAGATTGTCAGATCACACATCACTGCTGCAAATACTCCAGTTAGGATTGACATCCCCAAGAATGGATGCAATCCACCAGCAGCAGAAGTGGATGTTCCTTAACTTAAAAGAGACGGACCACCATGCTCCAAGGACAAAAATCTAAGAAAAAGAAAAACTCCTGGAGGCCTTGAGACAATACTACCACAGGACAATGAGCTCATGTCCATATCCTCACCCCTCCCGAAATCCCCTGAAGTGGAAAATCCGGCAGAAACTGAAGTGAAATTAAATGTTGTATGCACTGGATAGGTGTTGGATAGAAAGAATACAATTGTCGACAATATATTCACGTATCATATTGCCACATACATCGCAAAAGCGATGATAATTATATAATATCGTTCTATACTCCGTTGCTAAACTACAAACATAGAGATTGGCCAAATATGGAACACTGCAATAAACGATGAGCTGAACTCGCTTATGAAACGTGAAGTGTTCGGAACTGAAGTCCAGACACCAAAAGGTGCCAACCCTGTGGGCATAATAAGTATTGTACAAATAAAAATATATATGTACAAAATCGTATGCAATAAGGTATAACCAATAGCTTAAGGATTTTTTTCGCTGAAACTTGGAAATAAACAAATTAAAATGAGCATGACTCATATATAAATGATGAATCAGATTCCATATTTATACACTACGAATACCTTACAATTTGGCAAAGGAAATTTTGGATATGCTACTATTGTATGTTGTGATGGCATACCTCTATGGATATCTTGATAAAGATAAATTCCATATTTCCTTAAATGCCTAAATAAACTTCGTGACGTCTATTCTATTGCAGATATAATAAAATAAAATATTGTACAACCAAGTGATCTCTTGTCAAGGCAAGGATTCCTACTAAAGGTTGTATTTGCATCTTTACAAAGAACAAAGAACAGGATTTGAGATCATAGTTGTAAACAACTTAAATCTCATCGGATCTCCTGAAGAGAAAACTGAAATATCAGTTCAAGCCTGACTATCAAACATGATATGAAAGATCTAGGCAAAATACAATAAGTCATGGCTCACAGATTTATCTACATAGATAAAATCATCTTACATTAAACTTTATATATACAAAGTGTTTTGAAGAAATTACAACAAGGACCAATGTCATCCATTAAGTACACATATGGTAGTACGCCCTTTGGATGTACATAAAATCCCTTCCGTTAGCTGGAAGAGAGGGATGATATACTTGGTCCTGAAGTTGGATCTAAGTGCAATCAGATCACTACTGGCTAACTGCACGCGTCTCGGTATTGCAATTACAACAAATTCATTAGCCAGATACGGTGATGCACCTAAAAAGTGACACTAGGCCGGATTTAAGCATCTTCTACGCTTCCTCTAAGGGTCCATAGATTTGGGCTTAGATTATAAAGAATTATCATCCGTGCTTATATAGATGCAGGTTACAAGTTCGACCCCCATAATGAGAAATCATATACTGTGTACCTACAACGGGACGTACATCTACTGTAGATTTGCAAAGCAAACTATGAAGGTAACGTCTGTTGGAACTTATCTAACTAAGTTGGATCTTAATCCAATGTTGGGCTAATATGTGATAAATAATTATATAAGTGCTATGATGTCATATTAAGCCCAATATATTAGTGATCTGATTTTAATTAATTAGATGGGCTAAATGAGTTAAATAGGTTGTGGGGCCTTTATGTGTAAAGACTATTGGGCTTTAACTCGTTGATGGGCCGAGTTGGAAACCCTAGGGCTATGGAGGCTAGCCTATATAACTTGCGGTCATGATCCCCAGAATACACGAACAAAGTTGAGCCGTCTTTTCTACGTCCCGTCGCTAGGAGAGAAACTAGGAGAAAGCCCAAGGGATTCTCCAACGGTTGATTCGTGCTATTCTGGAAGATCATCCGCTGCGTCATCCAGATCGTCAACCTCATAGATTCAGGTATGATTCCTATTAGAGAAGGTAATGATTTAAGGTTCCGCATGTTCTTTATCTAGATCTGTGTAATTAGGCTTATACACAAATCTAGATCTTTAGTTTCTACAAGTGGTATCAGAGCCTGCAAGCTGTGGATCTTAAATTTTTTGCATGCTCGTAGTAGATCTGATAAAAATTCGATTTTAAATCTGTTTTATATTCGGATCTATGAAAAATTGGGGTTTTTATTGATTTTCCTGTTTAAAAAAATTTTATTGTTTTTACAAACCCTAGATCAGGGGCGGCCCGCCGGCCGCTGTCCGACACGGCGAAAGGAGGGGGCGGCTCTGCCGCCCCCATCGAAAGATCGGCGCCGGCAATGTCGACGTCGACGCAGATCATAAAGGGGCAACAAAGCCGCCCCTGTAGGTTAAACAGAGGGGGCTGGCTTCACACCGCCCCGGGTTTTAAGAGGGGGCGGCGTGAGCCGCCCCCGGTGGACTTTCCGGCAAAGGGGGGTCGGCGCCCTGTCGTTCCCCCTGTTGGATATGGACGACATATATACACCCATAAAGGGATGTATGAGGGCCTATGGACCTCAGATGTCGCATGCACGAAAGCGTGCGCGAAGGGAACCTTTTCTCGTGTGAAAAGGACCACTCGATAAGTGGAAAAAGTCACTTTATAAATGCATAAAGGCACTTGATAAGTGAATGAAGAAGAGGATAAGTAAATGTGCTAATATAGGCTAATAAGCTTATATTTAGTTATTTCCTACAATAACTACCCTTAAAGCCTATAAATAGGACCCAAGGGTAAGGCATTTACACTAATTTTACCATGCCATAAGTTTGCATAAGGCAACTTGTGTTCTTCTTCTCCCTTCCATTAAAATCCTCTTCTAAATAGAGATTTAGGCGGTGAAACGCTGCTTCGATCCTCCGTGACGAAGTACTGACCGTTGTGGCGAATCTGAGGGCGAAGTTCAGATATTACGGTGCCGCGTATGCAAGCGTAAGTCTCTCCTCTTCATTCGATCCTAACATCGTTGTTTTGACAGGATCCTACATTAGTATCAGAGCCATACAGGTTCGCCCCGGTCTAAACGTCGCCCCGGTCTAACCGATGAACGAGGCGTTGTCTTTTTCACGAATGAGTTTCCTACCATTATGGATATGGTAGGAGCGCATCGTGACGGAGATAATCGCAGCCGTTGTTCTTTTCACGTTAGGGTCTTCTATCATTACGGATATGGCAGGAACTCTTCGTGACGAGAAGAACTGACCGTTCATCTCGCCAAACTCGCACTCTTCATGGATGCTGAGTCTCCATTCAATAGGGAATGTGAACTCTCTTCATGTGGAGCATGTAGTTTGCGGCCTTGAAAGTGTGTTATTTTTCATTTTGGCACACGACCATTAAAGGATAACTACTTTCTCGACGAACGGGTGCCTCTTCGGAGAAGAAGATGGCGGTTGTAAATTCTCATCGGAGAAGAAGATCCCTTTGGTGCATGATCCATATGGCCATATGGGCCATGGAGGCTATGCATCCCCCCTCCCCATGCGGAGGGGGTTGGCTACGGCCAATAACAACCACGGCCACCCCTCCGGTGGGGGTGTGCGGCCAACCCCATGCAAGGGGGAGGCCAGCCATGGCCATATGGGCCAAGGCCGGCCATGGCCAAGGGGCCATGGCCAGGCCCTGGCCGGCCGCGGCCAGGCCAGGGGGCCCCGGCCGCGGCCAGGCCAGGGGGCCCTGGCCGCGGCCAGGCCAGGGGGCCCTGGCCGCGGCCAGGCCAGGCCAGGGCCGACCCTGGCCGGCCTCGGCCAGGGCCCCCTGGCCTCGGCCAGAGCTAGGGGGCCCTGGCCACGGCCAGGGCCACCCCTGGCCCAGGCCAGGGCCACGGCCGGCCCTGACAGTGGCCAGGGCCAGGCCGAGGCCGGCCCTGGCAGAGGCCAGGGCTTGGCGTAGGCCGACCCTGGCCTCTGCCAGGGCCACGGCCGGCCCTGGCAGTGGCCAGGGTGAAGGATCCTGTCAAAAACAAAGTTAGGATCGATAATTAAAGTGGAGACTTACGCTTGCGTATGCGGAACGATAGTCTCGGAACTTTGCCTTCGGATTCGCCACGACGGATCGAGTCTTCTCACGAATGGAGTAAGGCTACTAATCCACAATCTAAATCTCTATTTTAGATTAAGAACTTGGAAGGAGGGAGAGGAAATATTTCTGCAGAGCTTCGCTATGAAGAAGATGCATGCATGAATTTCATGCAAAATGTGTAAGGAAAATGGCTACCCTTGGGTCTTATTTATAGCCCCCAAGGTAGTTATTTTAGGGTAAGTTGTTCCTTTGGAACAACTTAATTAAGGTGTACCATGATACATGGCACAATATAAGCTTAAGTTGTACCATATGCATGGTACAACATAAGCTTAAGATATTCCCCCTTTATTAGCCATATGTCGCATGCACTTATGCATATATAATGCGACTTTCCCGCTCATACAGAGATCCTCTCCGCAAGGGAACAGATTCCCTTTGCACATGACTTCGTGTGCGCGACGTTCGAGGTCCGTAATCCCTCGTACATCCCCCACAAGGGTGTACAAACGTCTTCCATATCCAACATATCCCACTCACACTTGAGAGGATTGTAAGAGAACGTCTTTCCCTTAGTTCTTTCATCTATCATACCGAGAAATAGACCGTGCGACCGTCATGCGTGTAGAGTCTGTTGTTGTGCACTTGTTAGAGATACACAACGACCTCGAAGGTGCAAAGTTGAGTAGTTCAACGCATGCTTTACCCTAGATTATTTCTTCACATTTCTTATACTTTATATTCAACAATTGAATCCCATCTGGATTACAATTGGCTGGCCAGCTTTGAATCATTAAAGTCCAAATGTGAATATGAAATCAATCTTCCTCTTCTTGTGAACCTTCTGATCTTGACTTGATTCGCTTTTCTAACGTGCCCCGCCGAGCCGAATTACCATAGCCCATTAGTAACACGCTAAGATAGCGATCATCTCGTCAAATCTAAAGGAACCAATTGGAGTCCTTGAGGGTAAGAGTTAAGACCCATATGGCCTTTGAGTCTCACATAATAGCAAACACTATTGCTACTAACTCAGTGGTCGAAATGCATACGTGGTATGAACACGTATTACAACATCACTCCTTTCCCAGGGAGAGTATGTCTTAATGATGTTGTACGGATGAAAAGATCAGACACCACAGTGCCTATCTTTTTGAGTCCCCTTACTACTCGTGAAATATTCACGGACTCTCATCCTGCATAAGACAGACCGGATTAAAAAATCCAATGAGATCTTTATATCCTTGTGATACAGATCTCAGATCTTTTGTAAGCATCCGTATGATGCAGATCTTTTATTCGACTATCTTGTTTAAGTCATGACTCTAAATCATTTGTCTAATGATTTTGACTTTAAACTAGTCTCATCTCTATCTTATCCATCTGATAAGATAAGGCGGTTGCTCATGTGAGAGAGCCAACCTTAATCTGTCCGACATACACAAAAAAATAGCTGAGACTTAAACACAAATGTATAAAATCATTTGTAAGAAACTTGTATGCAAATTAAATTTTGATCTTCTATAGACATGGGAAATATTACATGATACAGCTCAGCACCTACGCATTCCCATAGATGATAAGTGTTTGAAAAACACATCTCTGGGGATCGCCTTAGTAAGGGGATCCGCTATCATCTCATGCGTGGATATGTATCCTATGTCTACTTCCTTCCGTTTATCATAATCCTTCGCAAACTTGAATCGAATGTCAATGTGTTTGGTCTTACAATGAAATTTAGGATCTTTGACATAGGCAATCGAAGCTTGACTATCACTGTATATAGGAACAGTGCTCGAGTCAGAGGCATTCGTCAGCCTGTCTAAGAATTTCCTAAGCCAAACAGCTTCTTGGACCGCCATGCTGAATGCTACGAACTCGGCTTCCATGGTTGATAGAGCGATGCAGGTTTGTTTCTTGCTGCTCCAGGATATTGCACCATTCCCGAGTAAGAAAACAAAGCCCGAGGTAGATCTTCGCTCGTCGAGATCACCCGCCCAATCAGCATCGGTATAGCCTTCGAGTCTCAAGGTATTGCCTTGATAGCATAACGCATAGTCCGCAGTCCCTTTGAGGTATCTTAATATCCTCTTCACCGCTTTCCAGTGTGCCTGCCCTGGGTTGGATTGGTAACGGCTTACCATACCAACAGCATAGCAAATGTCGGGTCTAGTACACATCATGGCGTACATCAGACTCCCGACAGCACTGGAGTATGGAACTTTTTCCATAGCTTTCTTTTCTTTTGGATCTTTGGGACACATCTCCAAACATAGACCCTCGCCTTTGCTTATTGGAGTATCAATTGGCTTGCAGTCCTGCATATTAAACCGTTCTAAAACTTTCTTTATATACGTCTCTTGAGAGAGAGAAAGAAGTTTCTTGGAACGATTCCTTGAGATCTTAACCCCAAGGATATATGCAGCTTCACCCATGTCTTTCATCTCAAAGACGGATGAAAGCCAAGCTTTGATATCCAATATAAGACGCTTATCATTTCCGGCTATAAGTATGTCATCTACATAAAGAGACATAATTATATACTTGTTTTTAATCCTCTTAATATATACGCAATTGTCTTCGTCGAGCATGGAGAATCCATACGACAAAACAACTTCTTGAAAGCGCATATACCACTGCCTTGAGGATTGTTTAAGACCATATATGGATTTACGAAGTTTACAAACCTTATGTTTGTTTTCTTCTTGTACGAACCCGTTTGGTTGTTCCATGTAGATCTCCTCATCTAGTTCTCCGTTAAGAAAGGCAGTCTTTACATCCATCTGATGTAATTCGAGGTCCAAACAAGCCACCATTGCCAGAATTAAGCGAATCGAGGTAAAACGCACGACAGGAGAGAAAGTCTCTTCGTAGTCTATTCCTTCCTGTTGCGTGAAACCTTTCGCAACAAGGCGAGCTTTATATTTCTCGATGGAGCCATCAGCCTTATGCTTGATTTTGAGAACCCACTTGTTCCCAATGGCTCTACGTCCCTTAGGTAAATTAACCAAGTCCCAGACTTGGTTTGTTTTCATGGATTGAAGTTCTTCTTCCATTGCCGCTATCCATTTATCTTTAGCAGGGCATGTGACGGCCTGTTTGAAATTTGCAGGTTCGTCATCATCTTGTAGTAATGTCATGAATGTTTGAGGAAATTCATCCTCAAATCTCAGAGGTGTTAGCCTCGTCCGATTACTACGTCTTGTTTGAGTTTGATCACTCCCACTTGGAATGACATCACTCCCACTTGGAATAACATCACTCCCACTCGGAATAGGATTGGTATCGTTCGTATCATTCATTGGTGAAGTTTGAAACGTATTTTCTTCTTCACCAAGAATTCTCCCACTCGAACGTTCCGATCCTTTTTGATCCCAAGTCTCAAACAAGGATAAGTCTTGACTTATCTCACCCTGTCTTGGAAACTCATTTTCCAAGAAGACAACATCCCTCGATTCGAATTCTATAAGACCTCCATTGTCCTCTTGACCGACGAAAACATATCCTTTGGAGTTTTCAGCGTATCGGATGAAGATACACTTCCTCCCACGTGGCCCAAGTTTGCCATATTTGTGAGAGGATAAATGTGCGTAAGATGCACAACCCCAAGGTTTTAGAATGCTTAAGTCTGGAGTTCTATTGTTCCACAACTCATAAGGAGTAGAACTTACCGACTTCGAGGGTACACGGTTTAAGATGAATGCTGCCGTTAATAATGCGTCACCCCAAAAGGTGATAGGCAAATTTGCCTGAGACATCATTGAACGGACCATTTCCATCAATGTCCTATTTATTCTTTCCGCAACACCGTTTTGTTGCGGAGTGTAAGGCATAGTTACCTGATGTACTATGCCTTTTTCATCACAAAGTTCCTTAAAACTTATTGATTGATATTCACCGCCCCTATCGGTTCGCAAAACCTTAATCTTGCGATCTAATTGATTCTCCACTAAACTCATATAGTTTTTAAAGCAAGCCAAAGCTTCACTTTTGTGGGATATCAAATAGATATGTCCGAAACGGGTGAAGTCATCAATGAATGTGATGAAATAGGACTTCCCGTGTCTTGTCTTAACATTCATTGGACCGTAAATGTCCGAATGGATAAGCTGTAATGGAACTTCGGCCCTTGTGCCAGTTCCAAACGGCTTGCGACAAGTTTTCCCTACAAGACAATGTTCGCAAGTTGACATTTCAACCTTTGAAACATTAGATAGCAAGCCACTTTTGGCAAGTCTATCCATTCTAGTTGGTCCAATATGACCAAGTCTTGCATGCCAACAAATGATTTCAGACTCAGAGTTAGAAGCATTTGTCAAATGAAAACTTTCATTAATGGAAGAAGCAACATCATTCATTGTATTTAAAACAATTAATCCATTACAAACATTACCAGAACCAATCAAAGAATTATTACAAACAAGGTCAACATATTGTTTATAGAACCTCCACTCATAATCTAAAGACATTAACATGACCACGGAAACGATATTCCTTCTAATATCTGGAGCAAAGAGGATGTCGTGCAATAACAAAGTCCGGCCGTTGTCGAGAACTAGCTTGCATGTTCCGACGCCTTTGACTTCAACACGTGTGTTGTTGCCGACGTATATCCACTTTGTTCCTTGAGTTATCTTTCGATACTCTACGAAGAACCTTCTGTCCTTCGCTACGTGGTCTGTGGCCCCTGAATCAATCAACCAAAAATAGTTAGATTCATCAAGAAACATGGAACTAGAAACACATATGTAACTAGTCCTACAAGTTACCTTATCACTTCCATCCGTACATGTACGGGCGAAGTGACCGTACTTGTTGCACTTAAAGCACTTGATCTTCTTCAAGTTTTTCTTCTTTGAGTGCACATTCTTTTGCCACTTTTTGTTCTTTGTCTTCTTTGAGGTCTCCGGTTCTTGCTTACGTTCGTTCACAAACCTTAAGCGTTTATTCTTCCGCTTATTTCCCCCATGTGAGGAACTAGCGGCCACATGCACTTCTGCACTTGGTTTTGCGGCTTGAATCCGCTCGTCCTCGAGTTCGAGGTGTTTCGAAACATCGCTTAAAGTTTTAATGCACTCATTATGAGTGAGATGCATTTTCATGTTATCCCAGCTATCTGGGAGTGAACGAATGACCGCTTGGATCTGTTGTTCGTCAGACAGCGTAACACCCGCATCCTTTAATTCAGATATAAGATTCGCCATGTGGCGGAGATGCTTTTTCATAGAATGATCTCGCCGCATCTTGTACGAATCAAATTGAATATTCAAGGAGCGGAGTTTGGTAACCGAAGTTCCACCAAACTTTACTTCTAGCTCAGACCATATGTCTTTGGCTAGATCGAATTCCCGAAATAGGCGCATTATGTCATTGTCCATCGCGGACAGTAACGTAATACGTGCTATTTTGTTCTTTCGAGTCCAAGTGTCATAAGCTTCCCGGTCCCTCTTGTGTTGGGCCGTATTGCCCAACTCAGGTTCTACCATTATGTTTTGGAGTGTTTCGAGCACATCTTGCTCCTCCAAAACATATTGGATCTTTATTGACCAAAGTTTATAATTGTCGCCGTTGAGCTTTTCACCTTTGTTAAGCTCTGCGACAATATTCTTAGAAGCGGTAGACATTTTCGATTCAAAAAACTGCAAAGAGAATGAAAAAACACGATCAAAATTCCATGCATAAAGTTTCGATTCTTTAAACACTTGATAAGTTCCTTGGATGCGTTGAAATGTTACTCTAGAATCGAGAAGTTCACTACGTTCCCAACTACCATCTAGAAGTAACTTTCAAAGTATCCCTCTTACTTATCTTAAGTAAAAAGAAATCAGAAATAATACCCGTATGGTATTAGCAGCGGAAAATCACTTTGAAAAACTTATCTTTCAAAATAGAATAGGTGAGAATTAGCGCAAAGAATTTTAACGCAACTATTGCCAAGCCACGAGACATGGGTTAGATAACCATGGCCGGATCGTGGTAGGACTTGGAATTCTAAATTGCGCTATCCCGATTTAAGGACGGGACATAACCTATTTGAAAAACATCTTTTTCAAAAATTTGAAAGCACGTTGGCTAGTCTCCGTAGAGTAGAGCACAACGTCACAAGTACATTGGCTAATCTCCGTAGAGTAGAGCACAATGACATGGCTAATCTCGCATGAAGTAGAGCACTATGGCTAATCTTCAAGGAGTAGAGCCCAATGAAAACTTCATTAAAACGTTAGTTCCGTATGAACTAGTCGGCACTGTGGTTAGCCCCGTATGGGCTAATCGACACATTCGAGTTTGACCAATGCCCTTTGTCACCCCGTATGGGTTAGTTGACAAATTTGCAGTCGACCCAGACCTTCTGCCAGATTGGTCGACCAAAAACATAAAATTGGTCGACCAATATTCGAACCGCAACTTCTCCCGGACATGGCCTCTGCCATGACCCGGGCTTGGCCAAAGGCCGGCCAGGGCCTCTGCCTTGGCCGGCCAGGGGGCCTGGCCCCCTCAGCCAGGGCCGGCCAGGCCCTGGCCTCGGCCAGGGCCGGCCGGCCAGGCCCTGGCCACTGCCAGGGCCTGCCGGCCAGGCCACTGGCCGGGGCCAGGGCTCCTGCCCTGGCCTCGGCCAGGCCCTGGCCTGAGGCCAGGGCGCCGGCCCTGGCCTCTGCCAGGGCCGGCAGGCCGCTGGCCGGGGCCAGGGCTCCTGCCCTGGCCTGAGGCCAGGGCACCGGCCCTGGCCACTGCCAGGGCCGGCCTGGCCCTGGCAGTGGCCAGGGCGCCGGCCCTGGCCTCTGCCAGGGCTGGCAGGCCGGCCAGGGCCGGCCCTGGCCTCTGCCAGGGCCGGCCTGGCCGGCAGGCCCTTGGCCAAGGCCGGCCACTGCCGGCCTGGCCTTGGCCGGCCACTGCCGGCCTGGCCATGGCCGGTCATGGCTTGGCCATGGCCGGCCATGGCCAAGGCCATTCAGCGTTGGCCGGCCATGGCCCCTTTGGCCATGGCCGGCCATCCCCTTTGAATGGGGTTGCCGCACTCATTCCTCCCCCTTGATGGGGTGGTCGCCGGTGGTTATTGGCCGTAGCCAACCCCCTCCGCATGAGGAGAGGGGGTGCATGGCCTTCATGGCCCATTTGGCCATGGTGCACATGCACCAAATTGTCCTCTTACCCGATGGAAATAACTTCCATCACCTTCCTCGATGAAACACCCGTTGGTCGAAGAAATTAGTTATCTCTTAATGGCCGTGTGCCAAAAATGAATAACGTACTACGTGAACGGTCGGTTCTTCCCGTCACGGAGAGTTCCTACCATATCCGTAATGATAGGAGACCCTAACGTGAAAAGAACAACCGCTGCGTTCTCTCCGTCACGAAGCGTTCCTACTATATCCGTAATAGTAGGAGACCCATTCGTGAAAAAGACAACGACTCGTTCGTAGTTTCGACGGGGCGGTGGATTGACCGGGGCGAACCCATATGGCTCTGATACCAATGAAGGATCCTGTCAAAAACAAAGTTAGGATCGATAATTAAAGTGGAGACTTACGCTTGCGTATGCGGAACGATAGTCTCGGAACTTTGCCTTCGGATTCGCCACGACGGATCGAGTCTTCTCACGAACGGAGTAAGGCTACTAATCCACAATCTAAATCTCTATTTTAGATTAAGAACTTGGAAGGAGGGAGAGGAAATATTTCTGCAGAGCTTCGCTATGAAGAAGATGCATGCATGAATTTCATGCAAAATGTGTAAGGAAAATGGCAACCCTTGGGTCTTATTTATAGCCCCCAAGGTAGTTATTTTAGGGTAAGTTGTTCCTTTGGAACAACTTAATTAAGGTGTACCATGATACATGGCACAATATAAGCTTAAGTTGTACCATATGCATGGTACAACATAAGCTTAAGATATTCCCCCTTTATTAGCCATATGTCGCATGCACTTATGCATATATAATGCGACTTTCCCGCTCATACAGAGATCCTCTCCGCAAGGGAACAGATTCCCTTTGCACATGACTTCGTGTGCGCGACGTTCGAGGTCCGTAATCCCTCGTACATCCCCCACAAGGGTGTACAAACGTCTTCCATATCCAACACAGGGCCAGGCCGAGGCCGGCCCTGGCCTCTGCCAGGGCCTGGCGCAGGCCGGCCCTGGCCTCTGCCAGGGCTAGGGCTACAGCCGGCCCTGGCAGTGGCCAGGGCCTGGCCGAGGCCGGCCCTGGCTGCTGCCAGGGCCACGGCCGGCCCTAGCCGCTGCCAATGCTATGGCCGGCCCTGGTAGAGGCCAGGGCCACGGTCATTGTCGGCCCTTGGCCATGGCCAGGGCCAAGCCCCGGTTGGCCCTTTTTTTCAAGGGGAAAGGGGGGGCTTGCGTGGCCGGAGGGGGTGGCTTGCATGGCCGGTCTCTACGGAGCCGACGGCAGTTGTCTGCGGCAAAATTCTCCTGTAGGGGGAAGTGCCTGGATCCATACGGGAGCTGGCGGCGGTGGCTTGCAGAAAACTCCCCTCAAGGAGAATTCGGCCTTGGCACGACCACGACACGACCCCGGCAATGGCCGGGGAATTGTCGAAATATTTCGGCTATGTCACCCTGTAATGGGGTGTAGTCCCTGCAAAATACGTTTGCAAAATTCGTTTGAAAAATACGTTTTCAAAATACGTTTTTTTTTCAAAAACGCTTTTCCGCTGCAAAGTACTATAAGAGTACTATCGTTTGATAAGTTAGGGGGAAATATTGAAAATTGTTCTAGATGGTGATTGGAATCGTAGAGACCTTTCCGATTCTAGAGCAACATCTTCAATATTTTTCGAAAGTAACTTATCAAATATAATAATATCATTCCAAGTGGGATTTTTCCAAGTGGGAGTGATATTAAACTAGTCTGAAATTTCACATTCAATTGATTCAGTATCTCAATGGATCATGATTCGACCAGTGGTCTTTTGGACTAGTTTGTGGGACACCTCAGCTCAGTCTGGGGGTAGTGAACCATGGACTAGCCATTTCCATGGTCGGTCTGCTGGCCGAGACTAATGAATCATGAAAATGTAACAATATGATGACTATGTATATGAAATTAATGCAATGTTTTTGATCGAACCTTCTTTTCATGTCTTTTGCAGCATTTTAAAGCTAAAATGTCTTCTGCCGCTAAGAACATCGTCACTGAGTTGAACAAAGGTGAAAAACTCAACGGCGATAATTACAAATTATGGTCCATTAAAATACAGTATGTTCTAGAGGAGCAAGAAGTGCTCGAAACTCTAAAGAACGTAATGATTGAACCCGAGTTGGGCACTACGGCCCAACACAGACGAGACAAGGAAGCTTTTGATGCTTGGTCTCGGAAGAACAAGATAGCTCGCATTACGTTATTGTCCAGTATGGCCGATGACATAATGCGCATCTTCCGAGAGCATGACCTAGCCATGGACATATGGTCCAAGCTTGAGGAGAAGTTTGGTGGCACCTCGGTGTCCAAACTTCGTTCTTTAACTATAAGATTTGATTCATACAAGAAACGTCCAGATCATTCCATGGGGAAACATCTGCGACATATGGCGAATCTAATCTCAAAGTTAAAGGATGCAGGTCATGTGCTCACTGATGAGCAACAAATCCAAGCAGTCATCATTCCCTACCAAATGGGTGGGACCAAATGAAGATGCATCTCACTCATAATGAGAGCATCAAGAACTTTAGCGATGTTTCTAAGCACCTCGAGTTAGAGGAAGAGCGGCTTGCGGCTGCCAAGCCAAGTGCAGAAGTGCACATGGTTGCTAGTTCCTCACACGGGGGAAAGAAACGGAAAAATCGTTCGAAGTTTACTAATGAACTAATAAGCAACCTGAGTCTACCAAGAAACCCAAACATAAGGGTGGGAACAAGAAATGGCACAAGAAGAAAGACTTGAAGAGGATCAAGTGCTTCAAGTGCAACAAGTTAGGTCATTATGCCCGTTCTTGTACGGATGGAGGTGACAAGGTAACTTGTAATACTAGTTACATATGTGTTTCTAGTTCAATATTTCTTGTAGAATCTAATCCATTTTGGATAATTGATTCAGGTGCCACCGACCACATAGCAAGGGACAGACGGTCCTTCGTGGAGTATCACCGGATACCCCAAGGAACGAAGTGGATCTATGTAGGAAACAACACACGTGTTGAAGTGAAAGACATTGGGACGGGCAAGCTCGTCCTGGACAACGGCCGCACTATCCTACTTCATGATGTTCTCTTCGCTCCGGATATTCGAATGAATATTATTTCTGTGGTCATTTTAATGGGTCTTGGTTATAGTTGGTTTTTTCATGATTGTAAAGTGGACTTGTTTTGTAATAAATCTTTAATTGGTACTGGGTATGTTTTCAAAGGATTTATTGTATTAAATACAATGTATGACTCCTCATTTTGTAATGAAAATTTCCTTGTTGCAAATTCTTCGACTTATGAGTCAGATATAATTTGTTGGCACGCAAGGCTTGGTCACAATGGACCAATGCGTATGGATAGACTTGCCAAACGTGGCCTTCTATCCAATGTTTCAAAGGTCGATATGTCGACCTGCGAACATTGCCTTGTAGGGAAATCTTGTCGCAAGCCGTTTGGAACCGGCACAAGGGCCGAGGTTCCATTACAGCTCATCCATTCGGACATTTGTGGTCCGATGAATGTCAAGACAAGACGCAGGAAGTCCTATTTCATCACTTTTATTGATGACTTCACCCGATTTGGACATATCTATTTGATATCCCACAAAAGTGAAGCATTAACCTGCTTTAAAAACTATATGAGTTTAGTGGAAAATCAATTAGATCGCAAGATTAAGGTCTTGCAACCCGATAGGGGCGGTGAATATCAATCAACAAGTTTTAAAGAACTTTATGATGAAAAGGGCCTAGTTCATCAGGTAACTATGCCTTATACTCCGCAACAAAATGGTGTTGCAGAAAGGAGGAATAGGACTTTAATGGAAATGGTCCGTTCAATGATGGCGCAAGCTAACTTGCCGATCACCTTTTGGGGTGATGCATTATTGACGGCCGCTTTCATCTTGAACCGCGTACCCTCGAAATCAGTTAGCTCCACTCCTTACGCGTTGTGGAACCAAAGGTCTCCTGACTTAAACATTTTGAAACCTTGGGGGTGTGCATCCTATGCACATATTTCCTCCCATAAGTATGGCAAACTTGGGCCATAGGGAAGGAAATGTATCTTTATACGATACGCAGAAAACTCCAAAGGTTATGTTTTCATTGGTCAGGAAGACAATGGAGGTCTAATTGAATTTGAGTCGAGGGATGTCACTTTCTTGAAAAACGAGTTTCCAAGACAGGGCGAGATAAGTCAGGACTTATCTCTATTTGAGATTAATGATCAAGAAGGATTACCTCATTCGAGTGGGAGAATTCTTGGTGAAGACGAAAATACGTTTCTACCTTCACCAATGGATGATACAAATGATGCTAATCCTATTCCATACGGGAATAATGATCCAAGTGGGAGCAATTCTAACGACATTCCAAATGGGAGTGATTTTAGAATTGATCTAAATTCAAGTCAACAAGGACTTAAAGAATCTCAAATACGACGTAGTAGTTGATTCGGGATATAAATTGCATATTTTACCCCCAAACTACCCCCATTTTGTGCTAAGAATTATACTTAATGGTGCTCTTTTTGGGTATATTTTCGCTTTATATCTTTTTCGGGGCTTATTCTCATTCTTTACACAAAATACGGTTTTTATCGTCTTTATTGGCTTTCTATTATTTTTCCTATGCTCCTGCCATTATTTCGATCATATCTCCATTTTTTGGAGAATTATTTGAGCATGTGGATAATTTATATGGATTATTGGATGCCAATATTGTTTTTTTATATAGTCATTATATTTATTTTCACATCAAATGGACTAATTTCTCCTTCTCATATTTTTCAGGTACCCCTAGGAGTCTTGGGGATTTTTCAGAATTTTTTGGGAATTTTCTGGGCGTCCTAGGTATTTTTGGTGATTTTTATGAATGAGGAATATGGGTTTAAAAGCTAGAAATATGATATTAAAGGGGCGCCACGTGGCCCAATCAGATGGCACCACGTGGCGCCATTGAAGCAAGATTTCGCCCGCTCCTTTGGAGCGGGCCGGCGATGTTTAAAAAAAAATTAAAAAAAAACTTTTGTTTGCGGGCCGGGCCGCTTCGAAATTTCGAAGCGGGAGCGGCCCGCTTCGAATTTCTGAAGCGGGCTTCGCCCGCTTCCGAGCGCAGGCGCGCGCTCGCGGGTCGGGCGCCACTGCGCCTGAGTGGCGCCCGACCCGCAATACATGTTAAAGCCCCTGGGATGCGAATTTGGGGGCAGTTCGATTTTTTTTGCATTTTTTGAGTTCCAGGTTGCGGCTCTTGGAGTTTTTAGGGCTTGGAGGGGCTTCTTCTTCCCCAAAGCCTAGGGAGGAGTTTGGAGGCCATGGGGATGGTGGAGAAGCTTGGTGGAGGTGCAAATTGGTAGAGTGAGGCTTCATTTGGAGAGATTTTTGGGTGAAATCATTCCTCTCTCTTTTGTAATTTTGATATCTCTTTATTGTAATGAACTTGGGTAAATTTGAATGAAAATTCGATCTTTTGTTTCATGATGATAGAGTAGTGTTGATTTGGTGTGGGTTGTGACTAATTGGGTTGGATGTTAATTTTAGCCCTAATTTTCTATTGCCTATTTTCTTGCTAATGTTGGATGATTATTAGGGCACAAATTTAATTGGTTAAGTGCCGAGAGGGCACAATTCGAGATGAATCCATGCTCCTAATTTTATTAGTGTCGTGATAATATATCCATCCATATTGCAAAATTTCGTGTTCATGAAAGCTAAATATTCCGATTGGGCTTCCTTAGCCGGATGACCAACTGCGTTATATGCGGTAATTAGAGCTTAATTAACGCCAATCTAAATGAACCCACAACCCATGCCCCTCGCCTAGCTATCCTAAATCCCCTTTGGCTCTCTAACCCTACCCACTTAGGATAGGATTTTTAGTTTCACCGCACTTTTCCCCACTTCCATCCACCGTTAATTGAGATTGTTGCATCACACTTTATTTTTCTTTGTCCATCAAACTTGTGAAAGTAGAACGACTTGTCCCTGTGATCCGACCCAGTACTCACCGGTTATTTTATATTGCATTGACACTCCTACGCTTGGGAGTGGAAGGCGTGCCCCGTGCGCGTTTTCCTGAGTCAACCAATTGGCGCCGTTGCCGGGGACAACGGTTTCTATTATTAGCAATTTTTGATTGATTTTGAAAGTTTTAGTGTGATACTCCTATCTCTTAGTGTGTGTCTTTCTGTTTATTTATTTTCCTCTTATTGAGTCGTTTGGTTGTTTATTTTCATTTTCTTTGGATTTTTTTTAAAAAAACAAAATGGCATCATCTTCAAATTTTTCGGACATTGATTTGGAGGATATCCCACTTCCGCCATACTTTCATGGCTCGGAGTGGGAGAACCCTCATTTGCATATTAAAAAATTTGAAGAGTGGATGTTTTCATGTCTTGGTGGGAACATATATGATGATTGCATATACTTTAGATTTTTTCCCTCTTCTTTACAAGATGATGCTAGGTTGTGATTTGATTCATTGTCACTGGACTCACATTTTACTTGGTTGTCGTTTCAGGCTGAATTTCTCCGAGTGTTTTTGCCTATCTTTTTGGTGCAGGTACAGGGGCGGCAGGCCATGGAGCAGCATATAGCGAGCTTTAGCCAGGCTGAATGGGAGGCCTACCATCAGGCTTGGCAGAGGTTCACTGATTTGGTGCTTGCGTGCCCACACCAGAGCTTTCACGAGGATCATCTTCTGCAGATCTTCTACACAGGGTTATCGCCATCTGGGCGAGATTTGGTGCAGATGAGCTGCGGTGGAGAGTTCTTTGATTATTCGACCGAGGATTCCTGGTGTTACCTGAGGGACCTTGCAGCGTGGGAGCAGACTGTACCATCTGGAGAGCTGTCACTTGGGTATGAGGATGATGGTCAATCCCAGTTTCCATTTCAGGATGTGGAGCAGCAGGACCAGTACCAGCCTGAGGAGCCAGTTGAGGGCTCATTCCAATGCGACCCTATGGAATACTAAGAAAAACTTGTGAAGAGGGTGCATTGGGGCCAAGTAGAGCAATTTGAGCACATATATTTTGAGGAGTCAGAGGAGATAGATGATGGAGTGCATGTCGACCACGATGGTGACACGATACATTTTCACTTTGAGGTTGAGGATGAAGCGGATGTGCATGATGGCCTAGAGCAGATTGAGGACACCATGGAGCCTGAGCCACAGTCCACTTCAGAGTTAGCTTCACAGGTCGAGGCGATTGAGTACTTAGGGAGGACGACTGAGATGAACTATTTCTGGGATGACGAGGGTGATGCGTGCTTGGATTTGCCTGAGACGAGTCTACCTCCAGTCCTGTCACATATGTCACTTCCCTCGCCTCAGGATGCGCACTTGCCAGTCATCGAGGAGGTTTGTCAGGAGCAGTTACCCATTGTGGGGAGTGCCGCAGAGATCGTTGATGTTGATATTGATATCGATGAAGAGGATAGCGACGTGGATTGTGAGATGGTATATCGAGCTCCCTCTTACTCCAGTTTTCTCTCTGCAGCCACTTCCACCTCCTCCTGAGGCAGCGTATCATGCCACACTTAGCGACATTTTTCAGGGAAGTTTCCACCATCTCATGCCTTGCATTTCTGAAACCAAATTTTCACTTCCATATACATTTGTTTCAGATTGTCGTCCATTGCATTTAAATTCTTTTATTTGTTTTGACGACCCGTTTTGGAATGCTTTTGCAGGGCATGAGGACATGGCTTGGATTGATGCAGCTAGTCTCCCACATTATCCATATTATCCAAAGGGGACGCTGGGAGTTGCATTGCTGGAATCCAAGGAGGCCGGTGGCGGCCTTGCTCCAAAGCAGCTTGCGGAGGAGCAAAAGGATATGACCGAGCAGTTGCCACCACCGTTACACATTTTGGATCCGCCATTTGCCACGGTGTGTCCTTTCCAATAGCGTAAATAAATAAATTTTTTATTTTAGTGTTTTCGTATGCCTTTTTTTTCTTTTCTAGGATCTTTTGTGAGATCTAATACTCTTCCATCATTGAGGACAATGCTTATTTTAAGTTGGGGGGAGAGTGTTAGAATCTTTAGGATTTGTAGGATTTTGGTGTTAAAATATTTTTTGAGATCCCTCCATGTTCACCTCATCCCATGCTTTTTATTGCATATCCTATTTTGGCCTCCTTGTCCAATGCCGCTTGCTTTGTGTAGTCCCTACATGCTTTAATTCCATGCAATTTTTTTCGGATTATCATCTTGGTATCAATTTCTTGATGTTGGATTGGCGTGTTTTCATTTCTTTTCCAATTTGGAGTCAAATGCTAATATGCCATGTATGAACTATTTTATACGTCGTGATATCTCTTTGAAACAATTTGGGAATAGTTTGGTGTAAGCGATTGCATGTGTTGGGATGAATGGTGTAGTTTTTAAATTGGATTGGATTTGGCCAATTGTGATGCTTTGTTTTCCTCTTAGAAGTGGGTGGATGAGTTGCTAATTTGTGTTGGAATGAAAAAGAGAGTTAGTATAAGTGAATGTTTCTTTCTAATCGAATCGAGTAGCCGGTGCCCCACGAAACATTGGGGAGGACGCCAAAGATGAGATTTAGGAGATCATTCCATCCATTTACATATATAGCGTCATCGCGTGTATGCGAATGTGTCGGTGTTTGCATTTATGGCGTTATTGCGTGAATGCAAAACATAAACATCAAAAACAAAAAAAAATCCAAATAGAAGAAAGAAAAGAAAAGAAATATTGGCTTGAGGGGAGTATCATTTGTTATTTACTTTCATACTTTGGGTATATTGGCTTTGGATTCAAGTGGAAATACTATTTTGGGTGTGCCATGAAGATATTGTGGATTTGGTGCATGTCTTTCAATTTAATCCGAATTTATCGCATATTTTGCTAGGGACTAGCAAAAAGCTAGTTGGGGGTGTGATTCGGGATATAAATTGCATAATTTACCCCATAACTACCCCCATTTTGTGCTAAGAATTATACTTAATGGTTCTCTTTTTGGGTATATTTTCGCTTTATATCGTTTTCGGGGCTTATTCTCATTCTTTGCACAAAATACGGTTTTTATCGTCTTTATTGGATTTCTATTATTTTTCCTATGCTCCTGCCATTATTTCGATCATATCTCCATTTTTTGGGAATTATTTGAGCATGTGGATAATTTATATGGATTATTGGAGGTCAATATTGTTTTTTTATATAGTCATTATATTTATTTTCACATCAAATGGACTAATTTCTCCTTCTCATATTTTTCAGGTACCCCTAGGAGTCTTGGGGTTTTTTCAGAATTTTTTGGGAATTTTTTGGGTGTCCTAGGTATTTTTGGTGATTTTTATGAAGGAGGAATGGGGGTTTAAAAGATGGAAATATGATATTAAAGGGGCGCCACGTGGCCCAATCAGATGGCGCCACGTGGCGCCATTGAAGCAGGATTTCGCCTGCTCCTTTGGAGCGGGCCGGCGATGTTTAAATAAAAAAAATTAAAAAAAACTTTTCTTCGCGGGCCGGCCCAGCGCCGGCCCGCTCCGCCGTTCGGCAGTATAAAATTTTTTTTTAAAACACGGGCCGGCCCGCTTCGAAATTTCAAAGCGGGAGCAGCCCGCTTTGCAATTTCGAAGCGGGAGCGGCCCGCTTCGAATTTCTGAAGCGCGCTTCGCCCGCTTCAAAGCGCAGGCGCGCGCTCGCGGGTCGGGCGCCGCTGCGCCCGACCCGCAATACATGTTAAAGCCCCTGGGATGCGAATTTGGGGGCAGTTCGATTTTTTTTTTGCATTTTTTGAGTTCCAGGTTGCGGCTCTTGGAGTTTTTTAGGGCTTGGAGGGGCTTCTTCTTCCCCAAAGCCTAGGGAGGAGCTTGGAGGCCATAGGGATGGTGGAGAAGCTTGGTGGAGGTGCAAATTGGTAGAGGGAGGCTTCATTTGGAGAGATTTTTGGGTGAAATCATTCCTCTCTGTTTTGTAATTTTGATATCTCTTTATTGTAATGAACTTGGGTAAATTTGAATGAAAATTCGATCTTTTGTTTCATGATGATAGAGTAGTGTTGATTTGGTGTGGGTTGTGACTAATTGGGTTGGATGTTAATTTTAGCCCTAATTTCCTATTGCCTATTTTCTTGCTAATGTTGGATGATTATTAGGGCACAAATTTAATTGGTTAAGTCCCGAGAGGGCACAATTCGAGATGAATCCATGCTCCTAATTTGATTAGTGTCGTGATAATATATCCATCCATATTGCAAAATTTCGTGTTCATGAAAGCTAAATATTCCGATTGGGCTTCCTTAGCCGGATGACCAACTGCGTTATATGCGGTAATTAGAGCTTAATTAACGCCAATCTAAATGAACCCACAACCCATGCCCCTCGCCTAGCTCTCCTAAATCCCCTTTGGCTCTCTAACCCTACCCACTTAGGATAGGATTTTTAGTTTCACCGCACTTTTTCCCACTTCCATCCACCGTTAATTGAGATTGTTGCATCACACTTTATTTTTCTTTGTCCATCAAACTTGTGAAAGTAGAATGACTTGTCCCTGTGATCCGACCCAGTACTCACCGGTTATTTTTATATTGCATTGACACTCCTACGCTTGGGAGTGGAAGGCGTGCCCCGTGCGCGTTTTCCTGAGTCAACCAGTAGTCGTACAAGGTTAGCTCCTCTAAGATTTGAGGATGAATTTTCGCAAACCTTTATGACTTTACTACAAGTAGATGACGAGCCTGCTACTTTCAAACAGGCCGTATTATGCCCTGCAAAAGACAATTGGATGGAAGCGATGAAGGAGGAGTTAGAATCCATGAAAGTTAACCAAGTCTGGGACTTGGTTGATTTACCCAGAGGACGTAGAGCTATTGGGAACAAATGGGTTCTCAAGATCAAGCATAAGGCTGATGGCTCTATAGACAGATATAAAGCTAGCCTTGTCGCGAAAGGTTTTATACAACAGGAAGGGATAGACTACGAAGAGACCTTCTCACCTGTTGTTCGTTTTACCTCGATTCGCCTGATTCTGGCTATGGTAGCTTGCTTAGACCTCGAATTACATCAAATGGATGTAAAGACTGCCTTTCTCAATGGAGAATTGGACGAGGAGATCTATATGGAACAACCAACAGGGTTCGTAAAAGAAGGAAATGAACATAAGGTTTGTAAACTTCGAAAGTCCATATATGGTCTTAAACAATCCTCAAGGCAATGGTATATACGATTTCAAGAAGTTGTCTTATCAAATGGTTTTACCATGCTTGATGAAGATAACTGTGTATATATCAAGAGGATTAAAAGCAAGTATGTTTTTATGTCTCTATACGTAGATGACATTTTAATAGCCAGAAATGACAAGGGCTTTGTGATGGATATCAAGGCTTGGCTTTCATCAGTTTTTGAGATGAAAGACATGGGAGAAGCCGCATATATCCTTGGAGTTAAGATTTCAAGGAATCGTTCGAAGAAACTTCTTTCTCTTTCACAAGAGACTTATATAAAGAAGGTTCTAGAACGTTTTAATATGCAGGACTGTAAGTCCATTGATACTCCTATAAGCAAATGCGATAATTTATGTCTGAAATCGTGTCCAAAGAATCAAAAGGAAAAGGAAATTATGGAAAAATTTCCATATTCCAGTGCAGTTGGTAGTCTTATGTACGCTATGATGTGTACAAGACCGGACATCTATCTTGCCGTTGGAATGGTAAGTCGTTACCAATCCAATCTAGGGCAAGTACACTGGAAAGCGGTTAAGAGGATAATGCGGTATCTTAAAGGAACTGCGGACTATGCTTTATGCTATCAAGGAGATGCCTTGAGGCTCGAAGGCTACACTGATGCTGATTGGACGGGTGATCTCGATGAGCGACGATCGACCTCAGGATATGTTTTTCTACTCGGATCTGGTGCAATATCCTGGAGTAGCAAGAAACAATCCTGCATCGCATTTTCAACTATGGAAGCCGAGTTTGTAGCATTTAGCATGGCAGTTCAAGAGGCTGTTTGGCTTAGGAAATTCTTAGACAGGCTAATTGATGCAAGTGACTCAGGTGCTGTACCATTACACAGTGACAGTCAAGCATCTATAGCTTATGTCAAAGATCCAAAATTCCATTGTAAGACCAAACACATTGATATCCGCTACAAATTTGCAAAAGACTATGATAAGACCAAGAAGGTAGACATAAGATACATATCTACGCATGAGATGATAGCGGATCCGCTTACGAAGGCGATCCCCAGAGATGTGTTTTACAAACACTTATCATCTCAAGGATTATGTAAGAGCTGAGTTGTACCAATGTAAATTCCCATGTCTGTAAAAGATCAAATTTAATAAAAGAATAAGTTCTTTTCAACATTGCATATGAGTTTCTAGAAAATGTGTGTGTACATTTGAAAATCTCAGCTATATTTTCTAGTATGTCGGACAGATTGAGGTTGGCTCTCTCACATGAGCAATCGCCTTTATTATATCAGACGGATAAAATAAAGATGAGACCTGTTTAAAGTCAAAATCGTCAGACGGATGATTTAGAGTCATGACTTAAACAAAATGGTCGTATGAAAGATCTGCATCATATGGATGCTTACAAAAGATCTAAGAGGATTCTTAAATCCTATCTGTCTTATACAGGATGTGGGTCCAGAAGATTATTTGAGCAGTAAAAGGGACTCAAAATCAGACATTGTGGTGTCTGATCATCATCCTTACAACATCATTAAGACATACACTCCCTGGGAAAGGATTGATGTTGTAATGCGTATTCATACTACGTATGCCTTTGACCATTGGGTTAGAATAGTAATTGTGTTTACTATTATGTGAGACCCAAAGACCACATGGGTCTTAACTCATTACCCTTATGGACTCTAATTGGTTCCTTTAGATTTGACTGGGTGATTGCTATCTTAGCATGTTGCTTATGGACTATGATCAATTTGGTCCGGCGGGGCATGTTAGAAAAACAAGTCAAGTCAAGATCGAAAGGATCGCAAGAAGAGGAAGATTAATTTCATATTCACATTTGGACTTTAGAGATTCAAAGCTGGCCAGCCAATTGTAATCCAGATGGGATTCAATTGTTGAATATAAAGTATAAGAAATGTGAAGAAATAATCTAGGGTAAAGCATGCGTTGATCTACTCAACTTTGCACCTCGAGGAGTGTTGTGTATCTCTAACAAGTGCACAACAGCAGACTCTATGCGCATGACGGTCACACGGTCTATTTCTCGGTATGATAAACAGAAGAGCTAAAGGAAAATATGTTTCCTTACAGTCCCCTCAAGTGTGAGTGGGAGATGTTGGATATGGACGACATATATACACACATGAGGGGATGTATGAGGGCCTATGGACCTCAGATGTCACGTGCACGAAAGCATGCACTAAGGGAACCTTTTCTCGTGTGAAAAGGACCACTCGATAACTGGAAAAAGTCACTTTATAAGTGCATAAAGGCACTTGATAAGTGAATGAAGAAGAGGATAAGTAAATGTGCTAATATAGGCTAATAAGCTTATATTTAGTTATTTCCTACAATAACTACCCCTAAAGCCTATAAATAGGACCCAAGGGTAAGGCATTTAAACTAATTTTACCATGCCATAAGTTTGCATAATGCAACTTGTGTTCTTCTTCTCCCTTCCATTAAAATCCTCTTCTAAATAGAGATTTAGGCGGTGAAACGTTGCTTCGATCCTCCGTGACGAAGTACTGACCGTTGTGGTGAATCCGAGGGTGAAGTTCAGAGATTACGGAGCCGCGTATGCAAGCGTAAGTCTCTTCTCTTCATTCGATCCTAACATCGTTGTTTTGACAGGATCCCACACCCCCCCTTTTGTGTCAATACACAGGCCCCCTTACTGGAGGCCTGTTGCCTCGAACGAGAAAAGGGGGGTGGCAGTTGGTCGCCCCCCATCAGCACCTGAACGGAGGGGGGGCCGGTGCTCCGCCGCCCCTCCCCTTTGTCACAATAGCAAGCGCCCTCAGGCGCCTGCGAGGTACAGAAAGGGGCGACGTTTGCCGCCCCTGTTGGTCGACGGCAGGTGCCTCCTGGCGCCTGTGCGACGGAGAAACGAGCGGCCTTTGCCTCCCCTGTCAGCTGAGGCCGACACCGGCCCCCCTGTCGGCGCCGGAGATGAGGGAAAGGAGCCGGCGGTGGTCGGCCCCTGGATGGGCCAAATTTCTGCTAGGGTTTCTAACCCTAGCAGACTTTGGGCCAAATTGGGCCCAATCAGATTATTTTTAAAATTTTTTTAATTTTCAGCATATGGGCTTTTAATGTGATCTGTTTTGGCCACTTCACAATTTTGGGCTTAAAATGAATACTTTGGTGCATTTGAACCCTATTTAGGGGCTACTCTTATTCTTTTTTGAAGCCCTATTTTGGATATATTAATGCACTGATAATTAGAGGAAATAAAAGGCCATCTTGTGTATATTTTCTCATTTGGTTTTATTTGTGTGTTAAATTAAGTTCATTCCAATTTTAATTCTTTAGGCAAAATTCACTTATATATATTTCGAAATAATTCTGTTTTTGGTGAATTCTCACCAAAGTGGGTTCTACTATTAAAATTGTTATTATTTCGGAATGTAAACGGATTAAAGACATACATTGTATGATTAGTTGCCTGAATGAATTTTAATTGGATCATAGGAGTAAATAAAATTTATATCAATATTTCTCCTCGTTAATGAAGTTCGGTATTAATTGTGCTATAATAAATTCAAATTTTGCTGTATGTAGTTTTTGGAATGACTTGGTGTAATCATCATCCCGCCAAAGTGGGCTCTGTTGTTTGCATCATTTCATTTCTTAAATACAAAAGGAATTTTGTGTGCATATTTTATTCATGAATGATACATCAACCCAAAGGCAGATTACCGTTCTATGCTAATTTATCCACACCTGTAGCAATAAATAAGTGATGATTGTTGAGACTTATGCATGTGATTTTAATTCGGCCCAAAGGAAGTTTTAATCTTGGCATGTTAATTATTGTCTTTGTTTGATTGCTGCGACATGATATCATTTACTAGCTAATAGATTATCCAAAGATAAATGTTAAGCTAGTTGTGGATATCTTGAGATGGGAACATGCAATTTTGAATTTACAATTTTTCTTCACAAATTAATATTTATGTTAGCATGTTTGTCTATGTTTATTGTCCTATTTTTCAGCTGCTACTCCCGCAAATATTACTGCTAGCTTAAACTCAATTCCGATGCTTAATGGCTCAAATTTTAAATCCTAGAAAGAGAACTTACTTATAGTTCTTGGGATACTGGATCTGGACCTTGCGATTAGAACTGACTGTCCCCCCAGTTACTATGGAAAAGAGTACCTCTGAGGAAAAGAGGGAGTATAAGAAGTGGAAAAAGTCTAATCGCATGTATGTCATGATCATGAAGAGAGCCATCCCTGAAGCTTTTCGGGGCTCTATGTCTGATTCGATCACAACAGCTAAAGGTTTCCTTGCAGATATTGAGAAAAGGTTTGTCAGAAACGAAAAGACAGAAATTGGTACGATTCTGACAAGCCTGATCTCAATGAAGTATAAAGGAAAAGGCAACATAAGGGAATACATTCTGGAACAGTCCCATCTTGCTTCAAGGTTGAAAGCACTTAAGCTTGACCTCTCTGAGGACCTGCTTGTGCATTTGGTTTTAATATCCCTTCCTACATAGTACAATCAGTTTAAGGTGAGCTATAACTGCCAGAAAGAGACTTGGTCTCTGAAGGAGCTAATCTCGCATTGTACACATGAAGAGGACAGACTGAATCAGGATAAGACTGAAAGTGCAAATGTTGCCTTTGCCCCTAAAGACAATAAAAGGAAAAAAGGGAAAGGAAGTTGCAGTTACATTCCCACCTAGGAAACAACAAAAGAAGCCTGTTAAGGCTGTCAAGAAATATAGTTGTTTCTTTTGTGGTGCTGAAGGGCATGTGAAGAAGCAGTGCACTAATTACCACGCCTGGCATGCTAAGAAAGATACTCTTCTCAATTTGGTTTGTTCAGAAGTTAATTTAACTTCTGTACCTATAGACACTTGGTGGTTAGAATCTGGTGCAACTACTAACATCAGTGTGTCTATGCAGAGCTGCCTGAACTGCCGAAAGCCAAACAATGCTGAAAGATTCATATTTGTGGGCGATGGCAAGAAGGCGAGGGTTGTTGCAATTGGGGATTTCAGATTATCTTTAAGAACTGGAAACCATTTGGATTTGCTTGAGACTTTTATTGTACCGTCTTTTAGACGAAACCTTATTTCTATTTCTGCATTGGACAAATCTGGTTATTGTTGTTTTTTTACGAATGAAAACTTCAGTTTGTCTCTCAATTCCATATTTATTGGTTCTGGTTATTTGTGTGAGAATGATAATCTGTATATGCTTGATACAATTGCTACAATTGAAACCTTGCATGTGGGTACACAGGTTTTAAAGCATCAATTAACTGATGAGAATTCAGGTTCGTTATGGCACAAGAGATTAGGTCACATCTCCAAAAGAAGAATTGAGAGACTTGTGTCAAACGATATTCTTAAACCTTTAGATTTTTCAGATTTTGATATCTGCATTAATTGTATAAAAGGAAAACAAACTAATAAAATGAGATTTGAAGCCAAAAGGTCAAATGAAGTCTTAGAACTTCTACATACGGATATTTGCAAACCATTCCCTTCGGTTGCATGGAATGGTCAGCAATATTTTATAACGTTCATAGATGACTATTCAAGATATGGCTACATTTATCTCATACATGAAAAATCTCAGTCCTTGGACACGTTCAAAAATTTTAAGGCCGAAGTTGAACTCCAACAAGGCAAGAGGATTAAAACTATCAGGTCTGACTGTGGTGGTGAATACTACGACAGATATGATGGTTCATGTGAACAACGTCCAGGCCCATTTGCTAAATTCCTAGAGGAATGCGGTATTGTCCCACAGTACACCATGCCGGGTTTGCCCACTATGAATGGTGTAGCTGAAAGACAAAACAGAACGCTAAAGGACATGGTAAGAAGTATGATTAGTCATTCTACTTTACCAGAAAGCCTCTAGGGAGAAGCATTAAAAACTGCAGCTTACATCCTTAATCGAGTCCCAACTAAAGCAACTAATAAAATGCCATATGAGCTTTGGACGTGCAAATCACCTAGTCAAAAGCATATGCACATATGGGGATGCCCAGCTGAGGCAAAGCCTTATAGGCCTGCTAAAAAGAAGCTGGACACACGGACAATTAGTTGCTATTTTATTGGGTATGCTGAAAGATCGAGGGGTTACAAATTTTACGATCCCACAAATAAGAATATTTTTGAGACTGGAAATGCCAGATTCCTTGAGGATACCAGGTTTGCAGGGGAAAGATTTAGGAAGCGACATTGTTTTCGAAGAGGAATATGTAGATATTCCCACATGTGATCTTGTTATTGATCAGGAATCTATTCCTGTTATAGAACAAGACACAAATATTCAAGATAATATTGTTGCTCCTCCCATTCAGGAAGAACATACCCTTTCACCTCAAGAAACATTGCGATTAAGGAGATCCATTAAGGAGAGGAGAAGTGCAATATCAAGTGACTACATTGCATATCTCCAAGAACATGAAGTTGATATTGGTGTGATGGAAGATGATCCAATCAACTTCCATCAAGCCAAAAATGGTTCTAACTCTCTAAAATGGATAGATGTCATGAATGAGGAAATAAAGTCGATGAAGGACAATGACGTTTGGGATCTTGTCCCATTACCTAAAGACGTGAGGCCCATTGGTTGCAAATGGATATTTAAAACCAAGAGGGATTCAAAAGATAATGTGGAAAGATATAAGGCACATCTTGTCGCTAAGGGCTTTACTCAAAAGGAAGGCATTGATTATAATGAGACTTTCTCTTCGGTTTCCACGAAAGACTCATTCAGGATAATAATGACATTAGTGGCTCATTTCAACCTTGAGTTACATCAGATGGATGTTAAAACAGCGTTCCTTAACGGGTGACATTGATCAGGAAATTTATATGGTGCAACCAGAAAAATTTGTGTCGAGAGACCCAAAGAATATGGTTTGCAAACTTAAGAAATCCATCTATGGACTCAAACAGCCGTCTCGGCAATGGTAATTTAAGTTTTATCAAGTTATCATCTCCTTTGGCTTCGAGATGAATTTGGTTGATGAATGTATATACCATAAGTTCTGTGGGAGTAAATTTGCGTTTCTAGTTTTATATGTCGATGACATTTTACTTGCCAGTAACAATGAAGGCTTATTACATGAAACCAAGAACTTTCTAGCTAAGAACTTTGAGATGAAAGATCTTGGTGATGCATCTTTTGTATTGGGAATTCAAATACATCGAGATCGTTCTCGAGGTATACTTGGATTATCACAAAAAGCCTACATTGAAAAGGTTCTGCAAAGATTTGGCATGAAAAGTTGTAAACCATGTGATACCCCAGTATCTAAGGGATACAAGTTTGGTCTCAATCAGTACCCTGAAAGTGAAATTGAGATAGCACAGATGAAGGATATTCCTTATTCTTCAGCAGTAGGGAGTATCATGTATGCTCAAGTATGTACACGTCTAGACTTGACGTACATTACATGAATGCTTGGCAGATACTTGAGCAATCCAAGATTGGACCATTGGAAAGCAACCAAAAGGATCTTATGTTACTTACAGAGGACAAAGGGATACATGCTTGTATATCAGAGGTCGGAAAAGCTTGAGATCGTTGGATATACCGACTCTGATTTTGCTGGATGTAAAGACATCATGAAATCTACTACAGGCTATGTTTATACATTAGCAGAAGGCACCATTTCTTGGAAGAGTGCTAAATAGACTATTATAGCCTCTTCCACTATGGCTGAAGAATTCATCGCTTGTCATGAAGCATCCAATCATGGTCTGTGGCTACGAAATTTTGTCACGGGGCGGCGAATTGTAGATGGCATTGAAAGGCCACTCAAATTATTTTGTGACAATATGTCTGCAGTAGCATTTGCCACTAACAACAGGAGCTCGACGAAATCAAAGAATATTGATATCAAGTTCCTTATTGTTAAAGAGAGAGTTGGAAATAAACAATTGTCTATCGAGCACATTGGTACGAACTCAAATATTGCGGATCCTCTTACTAAGGGACTGCCACCCAAAATGTTTCATGGGTATGTTGCTCGTATGTGTGTCATGTCTTTTGAAGATATTCAGTTTTAGTGTGAGTTTGTAATTTTGTAGTGCTTCTGTTTTTGGCAACATTTCAGCCTTTAGTTATGCATATTTGGTTTATGGTTTATTTCTGCAGAAATAAAGTTCAGTATTTTAGTTTGGCTTCATATTTCAACTCTATGTTTATAAATGCGTATGAAAATATGTGTTTATGTTTTTGATCTTACTAAGGTTAATGAGGATCAGTTGGAAATAGACATGTTAGATCACATCACATGTAATTTCCATGCTACACATTCACTTCATAATCTATGTCATTCTTTTCTATTAGCACGGTGACCACTGATGGGTCGAGCTGTAATTGTTGCGGTGAAGATCTCTTTGATCCCTTGCTAATTTAATTGATGGACCGGATTGGTTTTGACTCATTAAAGAAATAACAGTAAGTTAAGATCTTATTTGGTTGTATGCACTATGAAATCTATTCTATAAAATAGGGATGATATCAAGAGAAATTGGATAAGAGTTTTTGGATAAGAGATATTGGTTATGTGTATTGTTGTATGTGGATATGTGTATTGTTGTATAAGAGATTTTGGTTAAGAGATAATGGATAAGAGATTTTGGTTATGTGTAATTGGGTGTGTTGTTTATATAGATTTTGTATATGGGGTATGAGAAATTGAAATATGAGATATTGGATAAGATAAGAAATCAAATCATGTTGTATTTTAAATTTTGAAATCAAAATTTACGTTTACATTTGATCACATTTGGGAGGGAAACTCATTTGATCACATCTCATATGGGAGGGAAACTAATTTGATCACATCACAGTTTACTCTGTATTTGAGGGTTGCGATGAAGAGAATTTTGCACGCCAAGAGCAAGAAGAGCAAGGGAGAGCACCCTCATCGCCATCATCTTCTACCTCCTCCAGCTCAACAACAAAGAAGAGCAAGGGAGAGCACCCTCTTCTACCTCAGCTCAACAACGAAGAGCAAGCACATCAAGAACTCATCTTCTACCTCCACATCGGTGAGCTCTTCCTCTTCTCCTCAATTTTTTTCTTTTAATTTATTTCACCCTCTTCTCCACAATCCCATTGCAGCGCTTTGAGCTTCATCATGCCCTCAGCAACTCAACCCTTGGTGAGCTTTGTGAGTTTGAGAGCTTCATCACGTCCTCTACACCTCAACCCTTGGTGAATTTGAGAGAATTGGTTTATCAGTCAATTTTATGGTTATGAATAATTTATATTGCTGAAGAATCAGCATGCTGAAAAATGAACTTGATGAATTGCTCATACTTAAACCAACTGAATGTAGAAACTAAAGATCTAGACATGCGTTCTAGCCAAACAACACAGATCTAGATATATAACATGCGGAATCTTAAATTGCCACCTTCTCTGTTTAGCAGAAGCGTACCTGAGTCCATCGCTAATAATCTGAAAGAGATCCTGACGATAACGCAACAGACGATCTTCTAGAATAGCACGAATCAACCGTTGGAGAATCCCTTTAGCATTCTCCCGGTTTCTCTCCTAGCGACGGGGCGTAGAAAAGACGGCTCAACTTTGTTCGTGTATTTCGGGGACTATGACCGCTAATATTTATAGGCTAGCCTCCATAGCCCTAGGGTTTCCAACTCGGCCCATCAACGAGTTGAAGCCCAATAGTCTCTACACAGAAAGGCCCCACAACCTAATTAACTTATTTAGCCAATTTAATTAATTAAAACCAGATCACTAATATATTGAGCTTAATATGACACGTAGCACTTATATAATTATTTACCGCATATTAGCCCAACGTTGGATTAAGATCAAACTTAGTTGGATAAGTTCCAACACTGAATACATCCAGCTTGATGAATGATCTTGATGAATGAGCTAATGAAATTTTATGGTTATGAATAATTTATATATCCAGCTGATGAATGAGCTAATGAAATTTATCAAATTTCAAATGAGCTAATGAAAAATACATCCAGCTTGATGATATATAAATTTTTGTCTATGTGCTAATGAATAGAGATGTTTGCAAAAAAACATGGACAAAAACTTAGAATATCATATTTATGGATAATAACAAATTTCATTCATACTTTTATCCATTGCAAACTCTTATTCAGTTTGCATTTCAGTCAAGAGTTGGTTATGAAATTTTATTGACTTAGAATTGGTTTATCAGTTAATTTTATGGTTATGAATAATTTATATTGCTGAAGAATGAGCTTGCTGAAAAATGAGCTTGATGAATTGCTCCTACTTAATGTTGGAATTTCATAATTCCATATTTCTATTCCCATATGATTTTGATGTGACAAACACATTCAGTGCTACTAACTCTATGTATGCAAATACATATCAATGCTGAGTTCCACACAAATGAGATATCTTCATGCATACTCAATCAGATATATCAATCATGAAGCTGGAAAGACAAAGACACCTAATCCACGACTTGGATATATAATCACTTGATAAGGATCTCCTGCAAAGAAGCTTCTCAGATTCAGTTGCAGATGCAGTCCTATCTACGGCTTTATGTAATCAATGTAAAATTTACTTTATTAGAGTCACAAAGCCTTGTGATAATATATCTTAGTCATCTAGGTTCCATTTCTCAGAGATCTACACTTCCCAATTTCGAAAATTCACAACTTTGAAAATTGGCAGCCAATAACCCCATTTTGGTCGACCAATTTTAAACCTTCGAATTTGGTTATGGGATTGCATATGCAAACTCTCCTAACCGTGTAGATTCTAGAAATGTCTTCCAACGGTCGAAATTTCCTCTCTAAATTTTGGTCGACCAATGTGTCCTTTTGGTTGACCAATTTCAAAACTAGCCGTTTTGATCCCAAATTTTCAGGGACAGTTCCTGCCCGTTTTCCAACGTTAACTACAGTCCCCAACCGTCCCTAAACACTATAAATAAAGGGGTAGACCCTCTCTTTTCTTACACACACTTTCCTCTTCTTTACTCTCTTATTTGTTGGAATCAAGTCTTCTATTTTCTAAAGCTTTAGGCCATTAGTTGTTCTTTTCTTATTTGTAAGAAGAAATCATTAGATTTCCTTCTTCATTTAAGAACGGAAGAACTTGGTTTTTCAACATCATTTTGGAAAGTTGTTTGTGTTCATAATTGAAGAAGAAATCGATTGATCTCTCTCTCTTCTTTTATGAACCAGAGAACTTCAAGTGTTGCGCTTCATTACATATCTTTTACATCTTGAAGTTCTTCTTCTAAAACACCATCCTTGAATTCATTCTCTGAAATTTATAACAAGGCTATAGGTGTTTTTCTATTTCATTATTTTACAGGTTTGAATCTCTGTTAGAGATTGTACAAAGTTTGGGACACGGGGAGTGTCGCCATTTTTGTAAGTTCGTGCTTGCGGGGCAAGTGATTATAGTGGATTGGAAATCTCTACGGTGTATAGGACTGGAGTAGAATCACAAGGATCCGAACCAGGATAAATCTCTGTGTTTGCGATTGATTTAATTTCAGTACTTGTCTTTTTATTTCTGTGCCATCTTTGCAAATATTACTAACATTTTATTTGCGACATTTTTTTATATACACTATTCACCCCCCCTAGTGTATTGATCCTTACAGGCTAAAATTACATTTGGTATCAGAGCGAGGTTAAGATGGCAGCAAGTTCCTCAAACATGAACGCAGTTCCACACAACTACAATCAGCATCCTGAAGGGCACTCTCAAACTCGTCCTCCTCTATTTGATGGTTCAAATTACTCATATTGGAAATTACGAATGGAGATTCATCTCCAAAGTATGAATTATGAAATTTGGGACATCGTAGAGTCAGGATACGAAAAGCCAACAACTCCTGTTGCTGATTGGACCACCAACGACAAAACTGCAAAAACCAATAACTCAAAGGCCATGAATGCTTTTTTTTGTGCTATGGATAAACATGAGTTTAATCGAGTATCTCAGGCCAAAAGTGCTAAGGAGATTTGGCATATACTTGAGGTAACTCATGAAGGAACCAGTAAAGTGAAGGAAACTAAGATTTCCGTTTTGGTTCACAAATTCGAGTTGTTCAAGATGAAGGACCAAGAGACAATTGGAGAAATGAACACCGGGTTTACTAATATTATAAATTCTTTAAGTGCTCTTGGAAAAAATTACACTTCTCTTGAACAGGTTTGCAAAATTCTTAAAGCTTTAACTCCAGTATGGCGTCCAAAGATCACTGCTATTGAGGAAGCCAATGATCTTTCCACATTATCTATGGAAGATCTTATTGGTAACTTAATGGCCCATGAAGTTACACTTCAAGATGAGAAAGAAGAATCAGATCAAAAGAAGAAAGTACTTGCCTTTAACGCAACATCAGATAATGAAGATTCAGATGATGATATGGCATTTTTTGCCAAAAACTTCAGAAAATTCTTTCAGAAAGGTAAGTATAATAATTTTAAATCTAAGAATACTGATTCTTCTCTTTGCTTTAATTGCAATAAGCCAGGACATATGAAGAAATACTGTCCTCTTCTCAAAGCAAAGTTCAAAACTTCCAATAATGATCAATCCAGAAGAGAAAGGAGGTTTGACAAAATGAAAAAGGCATTTGCAGCAACATGGGATGATTCTTCAGATGATGAAGATGATGATCTAAATGAAAGTGCTAACATGTGCTTTATGGCACAAGAAGATGAAGATGAGGTAAGTTGTTTTAATAACGAAGAATTACTTGATGCATTAAAAGATCTCTATTCTCGTTTCAAAAAATTGAATAATCAACATAAATCTTTGAAACAGAATAATGATGATCTTCTTATTAAATATCAAGAATTGTCTTCTTCTAAGAACACTACACCTATTGAGAATACATCTTCTCAAAATTTAAATCTTAGTAAAGAGAATGATATTCTCAAAACTAAGAATCTAGAACTACATTCTCAAATATCCGAAATGGATAAAAATATTTCATCACTAAAGATGAAATACGACGAGATGTCTTCCAATATTAATAAATTTAATAAAGGAAAGACTAATCTTGATGATTTACTAAAAATACAATATCCTGTAAATCATAGAAAAGGTCTGGGATATTCTCATAAGGATGCACCCAAATCTTGTAACACTTCTTCTTCTTGTGGAATAACTACTTTTGTTAAACCTCAAAAGAAGAATCACGCATTTATTTACACAAAGAAAGTAAACATTCCTACTTCTTCTTCACAAAGAAATGTTTCTAACATTTCAAAACCATCTTCTAGGAAACCTACTACAATTAGTATATGGGTTCCTAAGAATTCATGCTTAGAAGATAGAAATGATTATATTTCTCATTATATACATGCTATAGTTCATTCTAATGATTATATTAAAAAGCCAAATTCCACTTGGGTTTGGCTTCCAAAAATCTAATCCCAAGGACCCTCAAGAAGGGGTACCAATGCTTAATGTTTTATCTTTCAGGTACCTAGGAAAGAAAGATGGATTTTGGATAGTGGATGTTCAAAACATATGACAGGAGATGTCAAACTACTTTCAAACGTCAAGTACAAACAAGGAGGCACAGTTACCTTTGGTGACAACAAGAAAGGAAAAATCATAGGCACTGGAACAGTTGGCAATACTAATCAGCCTATCATTGAGAATGTTCACCTGGTTGACGGTTTGAAACATAATTTACTTTCCATTAGTCAATTATGCGATAAAAATTACAAAATAGTTTTTGAACAAAATGATTGCATTATTTATGATTCAGATATGTCATCTGTTTTGTTTCGTGGTAAGCGTAAAAATAACATTTATATTTTATGCATGTCTGTTACCACAAATAATCATTGTTTAATGATTACATCTGATAATACACTTTTATGGCATAAACGTTTTGGACACACTAATTTCAAAAATCTTGCACACATTTCAAAACACAAATTAGTAAATGGAATGCCAAATATTTCTTTCAAACACAAATATTTTTGTGATGCTTGTCAACAAGGAAAAATGCACAAATCTTCTTTTAAATCAAAGGATGTTATCTCAACAAAGAGACCATTAGAACTCTTACATTTAGATTTGTTTGGTCCTTCTAGAGTAGCCTCTTTAAATAGAAGTAGATATGCATTTGTCATTGTTGATGATTATTCAAGATATACTTGGGTTATATTCTTACAAAACAAGAATGATGCTTTTGAAGAATTTTCAATATTTTGTAACAAGATACAAAAAATCAAATCCTCTAACATTGTCACTATTCGTAGTGATCATGGAGGAGAATTTGAAAATGAATCGTTTACCAAGTTTTGTAATGAAAATGACATTACTCACAATTTTTCTTTTCCTCGTGCTCCTCCTCAAAATGGAGTAGTTGAAAGGAAAAATAGAACCTTACAAGAATGTGCAAGAACAATGCTTTGTGATAGTAATTTACCGAAATATTTTTGGGCTGAAGCTGTCGCAACTGCATGTTACATTATGAATAAAATTCTCATAAGGCCATTGCTAAATAAAACTTGTTTTGAATTATTCTTTGATCGCATTTCACGTGTATCATATTTTAAAGTGTTTGGATGTAAATGTTTCAGATGCACTTGATAAATTTGATTCGAAATCTGATGAAGGTATTTTTGTTGGATACTCAACACGTAGCAAAGCCTACAGAGTATATAACAAAAGAACTTCAACAGTTGAAGAATCACTACATGTCACATTTGATGAGAATCCCTCATCTAAGTCTCCCATTGTTGATGATGAAGAAAATATATTACCTTTATCTAATTCTTTAGATAATATCAAACTTGATGAAATTGATGCTACTAATCATTCTGTTGAGTCTATTTCAGATAATACAGATCTTCCCAAGGCTTTTGCACAAGTTCCAAATCATCCATCAGAATTAATCATTGGAGATATTACAGATGGAGTTAGAACTCGTCGTCAAATTGAACAAATGTCGCATTGTGCTTTCCTTGCATCCATTGAACCAAAAAACATCAAAGATGCATGTGAAGACAGTTCATGGATTATCGCTATGCAGGAAGAACTCAATCAATTTCAACGAAATGATGTTTGGGAATTAGTTCCCAGACCAACAGATCATTCAATTATTGGTACCAAGTGGGTATTCAAAAATAAATTGGATGAATCTGGTCAGGTAATTAGAAACAAGGCACGATTGGTTGCACAAGGTTATAATCAAGAAGAAGGTATTGATTACGATGAAACCTATGCACCAGTTGCCCGTCTTGAGTCTATTCGCATGTTGTTATCATTTGCATGTTTTAAAGATTTTAAATTATTTCAAATGGATGTCAAAAGTGCTTTTTTAAATGGATTTCTTAAGGAGGAAGTTTATGTTGAACAACCTCCTGGTTTTCATCATGAAAATTTTGAAAATCATGTTTTCAAATTAAAGAAAGCTCTTTATGGTCTCAAACAAGCACCTCGTGCTTGGTATGAAAGACTTAAAAGCTATCTTTTAAATTCTGGTTATAATATTGGTAAAATAGATTCCACTCTTTTTATTAAAAATATTAAATCTGACATAATCATTATTCAAATATACGTTGATGATATTATTTTTGGTTCTACTAATGAATATCTTTGTCAAGATTTTTCTAAGATTATGCAGAAAGAATTTGAGATGAGTCACATGGGTGAACTCAATTACTTCCTCGGTCTTCAAATTAAACAATTGAAGGAAGGAATCTTCATTCACCAAAGCAAGTACTCTAAAGAACTCATCAAGCGTTTTGGTTTAGAAAGTTCTGCAGAAAAACGTACTCCAATGAGTACATCTACATCTCTCGACAAAGACTTAAATGGTAAGAGTGTTGATCAACGTCTTTACAGAGGTATGATTGGCTCTCTACTCTATTTAACTGCTAGTAGACCAGACATTATGTTTTCAGTATGTTTATGTGCACGTTTTCAGGCAGATCCTAAAGTTTCACACTTAACTGTCGTAAAAAGGATTATTAGATATGTTAAGCACACTTCTGATTTTGGTTTATTTTATCCCAAGTCAAGCACATTTGATTTATTATCCTATAGTGATGCAGACTTTGCTGGTTGCAAATCAGATCGTAAAAGTACCAGTTGTACTTGCCACTTTTTAGGTCATGCTTTAGTATCTTGGTTTAGCAAAAAGCAAAACTCTGTTTCATTATCTACAACCGAGGCAGAATATATTACCGCCGGTTTAGCATGTGCTCAAATCTTATGGATGAAGCAAACTATATCTGACTATGGTATTGATTGCTCTACTTGCCCTATTATGTGTGATAATACTAGTGCTATTAATCTTTCTAAAAATCCTGTGCATCATTATCGTACAAAACATATTGATGTACGTCATCATTTTCTAGATGATCATGTTCAGAAAGGAGATATAGTTCTTAAATTTATAGCTACTGAACATCAGACAGCTGATATTTTAACCAAACCATTGAAAGAAGATACTTTTATTAAGGTTCGTAGGAATTTAGGGATTATTAGTGAATCGGACTTATAACACATTCTTATTTTTATTTTTAGAATTTTTCTGAAATTTTTTCAAATTTTTCTGGCTCTTTTTGAAATTGGTCGACCAATTCACCAATATTGGTCGCCAATTTTCGAATTTATTATTATTTTTTAAATTTTTCGGTAACTACTTCGTCTTCCCGCTTATTCTCGTTATCCGTTCCCTCCATTTTTAGTTTCAGAAACTGAACCCATTCATTCGTTTTCAAATTTTGGGTGGGATTCGTTACTTAAACTTCTCTGTCGATTGGAATTTGTCAGTTCCAATGTAACGACCACTTTTCGTGGTGCGTTGTTCGTGCACGTGCTTTTGACCGTGCACGTGTTTGTTTTAGACTTTATTTGATTGTGAACACTTTTGTGTGATATGCCGTTGTGAACGTCTCTGAGAGTGTTAAAATGTGGCACTAATTTGGAACGACTTTTCTCGAGTCGTTTTCCCACAATTTAAAATTACTCGACGAGACGTGACGATTCTCACTCTTGACGGGAGACGTTTCTATTTTTAGTTTCGTCGTCCGACGTCGAATTTGAGATCCGTCTTCTTAGTTAGCTCACATTCGTCGCCACGATCACCACGATATTTATTTTATAATTTTTGGAGTTTATTTGACCACTTTTATATTTTTAACAAGTTTTATATTATTTTTAATAATTTATTTTTAAATTAATTTCGGCCAAATAAAATTTATTTGAGTTTTAAACGTTTTTAAGAATTTTTGAGCCAATTTCCAGCTCATTTGGACCAAGTCAAATCCTTGGGTGAGTTGGTGTAGTTGGAATTCAAATTTTAAATTATTTTAATATTCTAATCCTATTAGATTTAGCCCTAGACCAAGTCAACCCATCTATACTATATAAGCAACCCCTAGGAAGTCCTATTTTCGCAAGAAATTAGCCCTAGCCTCTTCCAAAACTCATTTTGGACGTTGCGACGAATCGTCGCAACGTTGCGACGTTCAAGCCCCGCACGACCGATGGAAACGGCCCCGTTCCCCCGCTCAGACCGAAGCACAACCCCGCTCCGCCCCGCTCCGCACGCTGCAGTAGCTGCCACCCCCGTTCCCCCGCTCTGACCGAGAGAGGCTCTCGGTCAGACCGAGGCCCCAAGCTCCGCACAGCGCCCGCATCGACCCCGCTTGTCGCCCCCGCTCCGCAGCCCGTACGACCGACCCGCTGCTCCGCACCGACCGCTGTTGCAAGCGCTGCATCGTTGCAACGCTGCCCCGCCCGCATCCAAGCGCCAGACCGAGGCTCCCGATCGGTCTGACCGAAGGAAGCCCTCGCACCAAGCATCGCCCCGCAGCCGCTGCACACCCCAACGTCGCAGCCCCCGCATTTTGAGCGCACGACCGAGAAATCCCCCCGCATTGGCTGTGTACGACCGAGAGCCACTCGTCGCAACCCCGCATCCGTCACACCACTTGCCTCCGTGGGCCCCCCAAGTTCTCCAGAGTTATTGTGGGTCCCCCAAAGGCCCCTAGGAGTACTGTGGGCCCTACCTAGGTGCCTGCTCTTCGAGGATTCGTCGCGTACGACGTCGTCGCACATCGTAGCCCGTCGTCGCACGTGCGAGCTTTGGAATCTGGAATCGTCGCCCGATCGATTGCTCTGAAATTTCCAGCGAGGAATCTAATTGGAATCTGGACTTGGAGCGCGATCTTTTATTCCAACCCCCGGCGTCGCTACCCGTCGCCGGTGTAGCTTTCGCGTCGTGTTGAGGTAACGCTTTGCACCCCTAGGACCCCCAACCCAATTGCATGCTAATCAAGACTAAAAATCAGTATTTTAAAGTATTTTAAATGTTTTAGAAATCACTAATCAAGATTAATAAAACGGATGTAGGCCGGAGGACTTGTGCACGTAGGAATCGTGACTTTGGACTCGTTGGGCGGTGTTTTCTTGACGTGATAGTTGCAGGCAAGTGAAACTTGCCAACTCTTGTGTAGGGCCATGTTTTTAGGCCACTTACTTGTTTTTAGCGTAAAAGAGACTAGTCAGTGAAATGATAGCTGGCTAGACGCCTACATGATCTAGTTTAACAACGAAACTAGATCCGTCACCTAATTGACCTAGCTTGACAACGAAGCTAGATCCAACCTTTAAACTTGTTGTTCATGCATACTAAACTGTCACGTTTACTTTCCTTACCTGTACGCCTTACTACTTGTCAGACATGTCATCCATGCATTGAATGTCGCATTGGTAGCACACGCTACAATACTTGTACTTGTACTCCCTTGACTGGCTAGGTGCACCCCTAGACCAGCAAGGCAAAACACTTCCTGGCTCGTGTTCCAGAAGCGAGCATTCCCGTTCGGGGGTAAGGCCCTGGCTCGATACACGTGGAGGGGTAGGGTTGAGCGACCACTCAGCGTAGAAGTGTGCCCGTACAGCCTCTTCAGCTGTAAGGCGTGAACTCTGTGCACGAGGTGCTTACTTTTCTTGACTTGTACTTGTCTTGTGAATGTCATGCCATGCTCGTACTTTACTTCGCTTTACTTTACCTGTTGCACTCATACTTAAACTGCCATGTCATTGCATCATGCTAGAACTTTTAGGTTGCTTTTACTTGTACTTTCAGTTTCACTTGCACAAGTCTCTTGTAGACTTGCTGACATGTGCCCCTTGCTCTTTTGGGTGTCACATGTTAGACCCTGAGCCAGAGACAGGTATTGAGGACGAGGTGTTTGCTGACGCTGAGCCTGAGCCTACGTTCGTCGAGGAGTACGAGGATACCGGAGACCAGTCTTAGTGGCTGTGGAGTTACTTTTGCTTTAGTTTGCCGTTAGTTGTCGGTGCTTGCACCATTACTTTGTTTTCGTACTTTGTACTTTTGTTGGCCATGCTGGGCCTCTTTTAGACTCTTTTATTTCAGCCTGGTGGCTTTTCTGCGATGTTGAGATTTATTATTATGGATATTCTGAGATGTTTCTTTTGTCTTTTCGTTATTATTATCTTTGTTTCGTTTCGCGTTGCAAGGACCTGCAGTTAAATTTGTTTGACGCTTATCGGACTTGCAGCTTTGTAGCTTCAAGTCTGAGCGGACCTTCTCACGCTTCGCCTCCACGTTTTTGGGAAGCGGGGCGTGACAGGTTTTGTTGGTGGCCCATGCAGGTCCAGTCTTGCAATTGCGAATTAACGAAACAACGATAATAACGGAATGTCCATTAAATAAATTGCAACATCCGAGTCAGAAGCCCTGAGTCAAGTTGTATTCTTAGGACCCTAGGTGATACGAAGGCTTAGTTAGACGTCTGTGCTTGCTAGTTAGAGGCCTTTGTTTGTTAGTTAGACTCCCTGCCAGCAATTGATTTAATCGTCGTAGGAGTTATCTTAGTGGTTATTGCCTAACCCTGACCATATTAGACCTCTTAAATTTCCTTTTGTCGTTCACTTGGGTTCATCGATTTCGGACCAAGCTGAACGCATTTCATTACCATCCAGCCCCTTAGAAGGTCTTAGTGTCCAGTTCCAAATCTTTAGTTGGTCGATCGTAGGAGTTTCCCGTAGATTCTCCTGATTCATAACCTAGGCGTATGAATGTTTTGATCATCCGACCAGTTTCCTTGCCTCGATTCACGAGATCGCCCCGTGACGATCGTCGTCAATTTTCAAACATCGCCATTGCAAAACTCGAATCTTCTGAAAGTACTTTTCAATCTTCTCTTCCACTAAGTTCAATTTTGTCCAAAATTTTAATATACCTATATTTCATCCTCCTTCATTGATTTAAATTTTTTAAAACGTTTTTCGGAATTTTTGAATACTAGCTTATGGTATTTTCCCAGCCTATATTTTTCCATACTTATGTAAATGTGTCGTTCTTTCATATATTAGTTTTACTTTTGCCCTGCTCCAATTCGATTTATAGTTTTCCCTCTTATTGTGTTATTCGAATGATACGTCGTGTTTACTTTAATATACTTTCAAGACACATGGAATTTCAGCTTTCAGCAAGTTGGACTTTGCCCGTCGTTTTCGCTACTTCAGATTTTTGCAAAATTACTATTTTCATAGCCTCTTCGTGCTTTAGACCCTCCCTGATTTGATTTTAAAGATTTGCTATTCGATCTTGATGATTCTTATGCTAAGTTACTATTATTTTCTTTCCGCTCACCATACACGCTTTTAGAAAAATTTCTAAACCAAATTGAATTTCAATTATTTTTATATCCGTGCCAGACTTGTTGAGCTCGTATATTAAGAACCTTGCGTAAATCCGTTTTTTTTTTCATTTTTGGCAAACCCTGGTTCTATAAAAGCTGTTTCAAATTGATCATTTTAAAATTTTCCATAGCCTAAAGTTTTGAAGCATTTAACATGAGTTTAAATTCTTCCGTTACTTGATTTTATTCTTTGACTTTCAAAAAGTTTTGACAACATTATATTAAATTACTAACGTATAAGATTTCTAAAACCTCGTCCTTAATATTCGTGTAAATGATTTTATTTCCTTTTACATTGATTTTATATAAACCAATAAAATATTTTCTCTTATTATGAATATTCGACTCAAACTTATTTCAACTCGCTTTATCGATCTTCAAATATTTTATACAGATGAGGAATTCCAATTTTTTTAAGCACAACAGTTTTCAATTTTGCGTATTTTAACTCATGCTATTTACCCTATCTTCTTTTTCCCCTCCTATATAGGCATCACCACATCTCCCTTTTCCCTCAACCTAAACATCACAATTGAGTCAATGTTTCGTCTAACCAAACTGTCTCCTTGTATTCGTCATATCTGAACTCGTGCTTATCGATCCTTCCCTCGTCACGCTCTCGACCTCTCTTTATTGCTTAGGCCTTAGGGTCCTTCAATGTCTGTGTCAACTCTTAGTTGTTAGTAGGCTCTTGGACCCTTGTGAGGTTGTCGTGGTGCACGTACCTAAGTGGTGTACGTGGGCTTGAATGAGTGTACCCCCCCATAGTATATTGATGTTCGCCTATTGAGTGATATATATATATATATACTCGGAGTTATTCGTGATATTATGAAGTTGTCGTGGGTTAGGAGTTATAGATTTTTTTTTGTGGATAGCTATACTATACTAGGGATGCCGGTGTGTGTTAGAGTTAGCGTTGAAATATCTAAGTTGTGTATGTAGTTAGAGATACTTATAATGGTTGAAATAAATGATTGGTAAAGCTATGTGTACGTTAGTAGTGATAATAATAAGAGTACGTATGGTTAAGAGGGTAGGCCTATTATGTGACCTATATGTTAGCACGTATGAGTGTGTGCTCGTATGTGGGTATGTTTTGTGTTTAGACGTAAGTAGTTATGTTTTGTTGCCTGAGTATATAGGTGATATACATATGGAAGTAAGAGTATAATTTTGATTGGTATTGCTTGCTTTTCGGGATGTTGCATGCGTGCATACCGTGAGGTATACACGACTATTGCACATCTTAATTATGTATGTGTGAATGTGTTAGTATACTAATTATAGGTAGTAGGCTATGGTGTGAATATATACATTATTTATGACTATACGGTGAATGTTTGTACTAGGGAGGGTATTATAAATATGTGGGTACGGGTGTCTGTATTATCATTATGGTATATAAATTGATTTAACTACGTGAGTATTGCCTGACTAAATATTAAGTGTGATTGATTTATGGAATGTATATGGTTGTATTGGTAGATGTATATATATATAGGAGTGGTATTGGTATAGGTATGAACGTCGTGTTACGTATATAGAATATTCTGATATGTGTGCCGAGTCTCACTCAAGCTTGAGTGGGTATACTCTAAGTATATTGAATGTATGTTTGTAGTTTGAATATAGCAATGTTTGATGTATGTATAGTGATAGGAGTGTTTGTGCCTGGTTGTGCTACGCACATGAATGTGGGTCGCTACGCCAGTATATAGTTATAGGTGTTGGTCTTGTGGTATAGCTAATTACTAAGGACTTGCTCGCATGAACCTATGTGTACTAGCTAAAACTAGGTGTGTATGTGTGCTAGTTATATAATGGTATGATTGGTGTATGTAAATGAAATGTTAGCGTGTATGGGTGTGCACCATGCACGGGTAAGTATGTGCTTAGTTATAGGTATTGATGACTATGATATATGTGGCGTGTCGGAAATACAGTTATAGGACCGTACGTGATGTGAATATATGGTGAACTATTTGCATATATTTGAATGACTATATATCGTGAAATTATAGCAGTGGTGAATGTATATTAGATATGGTGAATTTGATTTAATAATGGTATGGTGTGACTATATGTGCTGAGATGTTGGTATTGGATGAAAATTAGAGGGTAGTATACCCTTGATGTTTGTGCATAGGTAGCTATCTATACGTAGAGCAATGATTGTATTTGCTAGTATGAGATCATACCTATATAAGTATCTGAACTATTGTTTTGTGAGTAGCAGTTATATAAGGGATGTATGTTTATATGCCTGATTGAAATACATGTATGAAGTTGACGGACTATAATAGGTATTAATGTATAACGTACGTGAAAGTATATATATACATGTTAGTAGTGTTAATGTTTGACTACCTAGTGCATATATAAGCACTTGTAATGACTATTCCTGGTTGAATTATTATATGACTTGATTGGGGTAGTTACTAGAGCGACTAGCTATATTAGAAAGTCCGAGGACGGACTTTATTCTAAGGTGGGGAGGATGTAACGACCACTTTTCGTGGTGCGTTGTTCGTGCACGTGCTTTTGACCGTGCACGTGTTTGTTTTAGACTTTATTTGATTGTGAACACTTTTGTGTGATATGCCGTTGTGAACGTCTCTGAGAGTATTAAAATGTGGCACTAATTTGGAACGACTTTTCTCGAGTCGTTTTCCCACAATTTAAAATTACTCGACGAGACGTGACGATTCTCACTCTTGACGGGAGACGTTTCTATTTTTAGTTTCGTCGTCCGACGTCGAATTTGAGATCCGTCTTCTTAGTTAGCTCACATTCGTCGCCACGATCACCACGATATTTATTTTATAATTTTTGGAGTTTATTTGACCACTTTTATATTTTTAACAAGTTTTATATTATTTTTAATAATTTATTTTTAAATTAATTTCGGCCAAATAAAATTTATTTGAGTTTTAAACGTTTTTAAGAATTTTTGAGCCAATTTCCAGCTCATTTGGACCAAGTCAAATCCTTGGGTGAGTTGGTGTAGTTGGAATTCAAATTTTAAATTATTTTAATATTCTAATCCTATTAGATTTAGCCCTAGACCAAGTCAACCCATCTATACTATATAAGCAACCCCTAGGAAGTCCTATTTTCGCAAGAAATTAGCCCTAGCCTCTTCCAAAACTCATTTTGGACGTTGCGACGAATCGTCGCAACGTTGCGACGTTCAAGCCCCGCACGACCGATGGAAACGGCCCCGTTCCCCCGCTCAGACCGAAGCACAACCCCGCTCCGCCCCGCTCCGCACGCTGCAGTAGCCGCCACCCCCCGTTCCCCCGCTCTGACCGAGAGAGGCTCTCGGTCAGACCGAGGCCCCAAGCTCCGCACAGCGCCCGCATCGACCCCGCTTGTCGCCCCCGCTCCGCAGCCCGTACGACCGACCCGCTGCTCCGCACCGACCGCTGTTGCAAGCGCTGCATCGTTGCAACGCTGCCCCGCCCGCATCCAAGCGCCAGACCGAGGCTCCCGATCGGTCTGACCGAAGGAAGCCCTCGCACCAAGCATCGCCCCGCAGCCGCTGCACACCCCAACGTCGCAGCCCCCGCATTTTGAGCGCACGACCGAGAAATCCCCCCGCATTGGCTGTGTACGACCGAGAGCCACTCGTCGCAACCCCGCATCCGTCACACCACTTGCCTCCGTGGGCCCCCCAAGTTCTCCAGAGTTATTGTGGGTCCCCCAAAGGCCCCTAGGAGTACTGTGGGCCCTACCTAGGTGCCTGCTCTTCGAGGATTCGTCGCGTACGACGTCGTCGCACGTCGTAGCCCGTCGTCGCACGTGCGAGCTTTGGAATCTGGAATCGTCGCCCGATCGATTGCTCTGAAATTTCCAGCGAGGAATCTAATTGGAATCTGGACTTGGAGCGCGATCTTTTATTCCAACCCCCGGCGTCGCTACCCGTCGCCGGTGTAGCTTTCGCGTCGTGTTGAGGTAACGCTTTGCACCCCTAGGACCCCCAACCCAATTGCATGCTAATCAAGACTAAAAATCAGTATTTTAAAGTATTTTAAATGTTTTAGAAATCACTAATCAAGATTAATAAAACGGATGTAGGCCGGAGGACTTGTGCACGTAGGAATCGTGACTTTGGACTCGTTGGGCGGTGTTTTCTTGACGTGATAGTTGCAGGCAAGTGAAACTTGCCAACTCTTGTGTAGGGCCATGTTTTTAGGCCACTTACTTGTTTTTAGCGTAAAAGATACTAGTCAGTGAAATGATAGCTGGCTAGACGCCTACATGATCTAGTTTGACAACGAAACTAGATCCGTCACCTAATTGACCTAGCTTGACAACGAAGCTAGATCCAACCTTTAAACTTGTTGTTCATGCATACTAAACTGTCACGTTTACTTTCCTTACCTGTACGCCTTACTACTTGTCATGACATGTCATCCATGCATTGAATGTCGCATTGGTAGCACACGCTACAATACTTGTACTTGTACTCCCTTGACTGGCTAGGTGCACCCCTAGACCAGCAAGGCAAAACACTTCCTGGCTCGTGTTCCAGAAGCGAGCATTCCCGTTCGGGGGTAAGGCCCTGGCTCGATACACGTGGAGGGGTAGGGTTGAGCGACCACTCAGCGTAGAAGTGTGCCCGTACAGCCTCTTCAGCTGTAAGGCGTGAACTCTGTGCACGAGGTGCTTACTTTTCTTGACTTGTACTTGTCTTGTGAATGTCATGCCATGCTCGTACTTTACTTCGCTTTACTTTACCTGTTGCACTCATACTTAAACTGCCATGTCATTGCATCATGCTAGAACTTTTAGGTTGCTTTTACTTGTACTTTCAGTTTCACTTGCACAAGTCTCTTGTAGACTTGCTGACATGTGCCCCTTGCTCTTTTGGGTGTCACATGTTAGACCCTGAGCCAGAGACAGGTATTGAGGACGAGGTGTTTGCTGACGCTGAGCCTGAGCCTACGTTCGTCGAGGAGTACGAGGATACCGGAGACCAGTCTTAGTGGCTGTGGAGTTACTTTTGCTTTAGTTTGCCGTTAGTTGTCGGTGCTTGCACCATTACTTTGTTTTCGTACTTTGTACTTTTGTTGGCCATGCTGGGCCTCTTTTAGACTCTTTTATTTCAGCCTGGTGGCTTTTCTGCGATGTTGAGATTTATTATTATGGATATTCTGAGATGTTTCTTTTGTCTTTTCGTTATTATTATCTTTGTTTCGTTTCGCGTTGCAAGGACCTACAGTTAAATTTGTTTGACGCTTATCGGACTTGCAGCTTTGTAGCTTCAAGTCTGAGCGGACCTTCTCACGCTTCGCCTCCACGTTTTTGGGAAGCGGGGCGTGACAGGTTTTGTTGGTGGCCCATGCAGGTCCAGTCTTGCAATTGCGAATTAACGAAACAACGATAATAACGGAATGTCCATTAAATAAATTGCAACATCCGAGTCAGAAGCCCTGAGTCAAGTTGTATTCTTAGGACCCTAGGTGATACGAAGGCTTAGTTAGACGTCTGTGCTTGCTAGTTAGAGGCCTCTGTTTGTTAGTTAGACTCCCTGCCAGCAATTGATTTAATCGTCGTAGGAGTTATCTTAGTGGTTATTGCCTAACCCTGACCATATTAGACCTCTTAAATTTCCTTTTGTCGTTCACTTGGGTTCATCGATTTCGGACCAAGCTGAACGCATCTCATTACCATCCAGCCCCTTAGAAGGTCTTAGTGTCTAGTTCCAAATCTTTAGTTGGTCGATCGTAGGAGTTTCCCGTAGATTCTCCTGATTCATAACCTAGGCGTATGAATGTTTTGATCATCCGACCAGTTTCCTTGCCTCGATTCACGAGATCGCCCCGTGTCGATCGTCGTCAATTTTCAAACATCGCCATTGCAAAACTCGAATCTTCTGAAAGTACTTTTCAATCTTCTCTTCCACTAAGTTCAATTTTGTCCAAAATTTTAATATACCTATATTTCATCCTCCTTCATTGATTTAAATTTTTTAAAACGTTTTTCGGAATTTTTGAATACTAGCTTATGGTATTTTCCCAGCCTATATTTTTCCATACTTATGTAAATGTGTCGTTCTTTCATATAGTAGTTTTACTTTTGCCCTGCTCCAATTCGATTTATAGTTTTCCCTCTTATTGTGTTATTCGAATGATACGTCGTGTTTACTTTAATATACTTTCAAGACACATGGAATTTCAGCTTTCAGCAAGTTGGACTTTGCCCGTCGTTTTCGCTACTTCAGATTTTTGCAAAATTACTATTTTCATAGCCTCTTCGTGCTTTAGACCCTCCCTGATTTGATTTTAAAGATTTGCTATTCGATCTTGATGATTCTTATGCTAAGTTACTATTATTTTCTTTCCGCTCACCATACACGCTTTTAGAAAAATTTCTAAACCAAATTGAATTTCAATTATTTTTATATCCGTGCCAGACTTGTTGAGCTCGTATATTAAGAACCTTGCGTAAATCCGTTTTTTTTCATTTTTGGCAAACCCTGGTTCTATAAAAGCAGTTTCAAATTGATCATTTTAAAATTTTCCATAGCCTAAAGTTTTGAAGCATTTAACATGAGTTTAAATTCTTCCGTTACTTGATTTTATTCTTTGACTTTCAAAAAGTTTTGACAACATTATATTAAATTACTAACGTATAAGATTTCTAAAACCTCGTCCTTAATATTCGTGTAAATGATTTTATTTCCTTTTACATTGATTTTATATAAACCAATAAAATATTTTCTCTTATTATGAATATTCGACTCAAACTTATTTCAACTCGCTTTATCGATCTTCAAATATTTTATACAGATGAGGAATTCCAATTTTTTTAAGCACAACAGTTTTCAATTTTGCGTATTTTAACTCATGCTATTTACCCTATCTTCTTTTTCCCCTCCTATATAGGCATCACCACATCTCCCTTTTCCCTCAACCTAAACATCACAATTGAGTCAATGTTTCGTCTAACCAAACTGTCTCCTTGTATTCGTCATATCTGAACTCGTGCTTATCGATCCTTCCCTCGTCACGCTCTCGACCTCTCTTTATTGCTTAGGCCTTAGGGTCCTTCAATGTCTGTGTCAACTCTTAGTTGTTAGTAGGCTCTTGGACCCTTGTGAGGTTGTCGTGGTGCACGTACCTAAGTGGTGTACGTGGGCTTGAATGAGTGTACCCCCCCATAGTATATTGATGTTCGCCTATTGAGTGATATATATATATATATACTCGGAGTTATTCGTGATATTATGAAGTTGTCGTGGGTTAGGAGTTATAGATTTTTTTTTGTGGATAGCTATACTATACTAGGGATGCCGGTGTGTGTTAGAGTTAGCGTTGAAATATCTAAGTTGTGTATGTAGTTAGAGATACTTATAATGGTTGAAATAAATGATTGGTAAAGCTATGTGTACGTTAGTAGTGATAATAATAAGAGTACGTATGGTTAAGAGGGTAGGCCTATTATGTGACCTATATGTTAGCACGTATGAGTGTGTGCTCGTATGTGGGTATGTTTTGTGTTTAGACGTAAGTAGTTATGTTTTGTTGCCTGAGTATATAGGTGATATACATATGGAAGTAAGAGTATAATTTTGATTGGTATTGCTTGCTTTTCGGGATGTTGCATGCGTGCATACCGTGAGGTATACACGACTATTGCACATCTTAATTATGTATGTGTGAATGTGTTAGTATACTAATTATAGGTAGTAGGCTATGGTGTGAATATATACATTATTTATGACTATACGGTGAATGTTTGTACTAGGGAGGGTATTATAAATATGTGGGTACGGGTGTCTGTATTATCATTATGGTATATAAATTGATTTAACTACGTGAGTATTGCCTGACTAAATATTAAGTGTGATTGATTTATGGAATGTATATGGTTGTATTGGTAGATGTATATATATATATGAGTGGTATTGGTATAGGTATGAACGTCGTGTTACGTATATAGAATATTCTGATATGTGTGCCGAGTCTCACTCAAGCTTGAGTGGGTATACTCTAAGTATATTGAATGTATGTTTGTAGTTTGAATATAGCAATGTTTGATGTATGTATAGTGATAGGAGTGTTTGTGCCTGGTTGTGCTACGCACATGAATGTGGGTCGCTACGCCAGTATATAGTTATAGGTGTTGGTCTTGTGGTATAGCTAATTACTAAGGACTTGCTCGCATGAACCTATGTGTACTAGCTAAAACTAGGTGTGTATGTGTGCTAGTTATATAATGGTATGATTGGTGTATGTAAATGAAATGTTAGCGTGTATGGGTGTGCACCATGCACGGGTAAGTATGTGCTTAGTTATAGGTATTGATGACTATGATATATGTGGCGTGTCGGAAATACAGTTATAGGACCGTACGTGATGTGAATATATGGTGAACTATTTGCATATATTTGAATGACTATATATCGTGAAATTATAGTAGTGGTGAATGTATATTAGATATGGTGAATTTGATTTAATAATGGTATGGTGTGACTATATGTGCTGAGATGTTGGTATTGGATGAAAATTAGAGGGTAGTATACCCTTGATGTTTGTGCATAGGTAGCTATCTATACGTAGAGCAATGATTGTATTTGCTAGTATGAGATCATACCTATATAAGTATCTGAACTATTGTTTTGTGAGTAGCAGTTATATAAGGGATGTATGTTTATATGCCTGATTGAAATACATGTATGAAGTTGACGGACTATAATAGGTATTAATGTATAACGTACGTGAAAGTATATATATACATGTTAGTAGTGTTAATGTTTGACTACCTAGTGCATATATAAGCACTTGTAATGACTATTCCTGGTTGAATTATTATATGACTTGATTGGGGTAGTTACTAGAGCGACTAGCTATATTAGAAAGTCCGAGGACGGACTTTATTCTAAGGTGGGGAGGATGTAACGACCACTTTTCGTGGTGCGTTGTTCGTGCACGTGCTTTTGACCGTGCACGTGTTTGTTTTAGACTTTATTTGATTGTGAACACTTTTGTGTGATATGCCGTTGTGAACGTCTCTGAGAGTATTAAAATGTGGCACTAATTTGGAACGACTTTTCTAGAGTCGTTTTCCCACAATTTAAAATTACTCGACGAGACGTGACGATTCTCACTCTTGACGGGAGACGTTTCTATTTTTAGTTTCGTCGTCCGACGTCGAATTTGAGATCCGTCTTCTTAGTTAGCTCACATTCGTCGCCACGATCACCACGATATTTATTTTATAATTTTTGGAGTTTATTTGACCACTTTTATATTTTTAACAAGTTTTATATTATTTTTAATAATTTATTTTTAAATTAATTTCGGCCAAATAAAATTTATTTGAGTTTTAAACGTTTTTAAGAATTTTTGAGCCAATTTCCAGCTCATTTGGACCAAGTCAAATCCTTGGGTGAGTTGGTGTAGTTGGAATTCAAATTTTAAATTATTTTAATATTCTAATCCTATTAGATTTAGCCCTAGACCAAGTCAACACATCTATACTATATAAGCAACCCCTAGGAAGTCCTATTTTCGCAAGAAATTAGCCCTAGCCTCTTCCAAAACTCATTTTGGACGTTGCGACGAATAAGCCCCGCACGACCGATGGAAACGGCCCCGTTCCCCCGCTCAGACCGAAGCACAACCCCGCTCCGCCCCGCTCCGCACGCTGCAGTAGCCGCCACCCCCGTTCCCCCGCTCTGACCGAGAGAGGCTCTCGGTCAGACCGAGGCCCCAAGCTCCGCACAGCGCCCGCATCGACCCCGCTTGTCGCCCCCGCTCCGCAGCCCGCACGACCGACCCGCTGCTCCGCACCGACCGCTATTGCAAGCGCTGCATCGTTGCAACGCTGCCCCGCCCACATCCAAGCGCCAGACCGAGGCTCCCGATCGGTCTGACCGAAGGAAGCCCTCGCACCAAGCATCGCCCCGCAGCCGCTGCACACCCCAACGTCGCAGCCCCCGCATTTTGAGCGCACGACCGAGAAATCCCCCCGCATTGGCTGTGTACGACCGAGAGCCACTCGTCGCAACACCGCATCCGTCACACCACTTGCCTTCGTGGGCCCCCCAAGTTCTCCAGAGTTATTGTGGGTCCCCCAAAGGCCCCTAGGAGTACTGTGGGCCCTACCTAGGTGCCTGCTCTTCGAATATTCGTCGCGTACGACGTCGTCGCACGTCGTAGCCCGTCGTCGCACGTGCGAGCTTTGGAATCTGGAATCGTCGCCCGATCGATTGCTATGAAATTTCCAGCGAGGAATCTAATTGGAATCTGGACTTGGAGCGCGATCTTTTATTCCAACCCCCGGCGTCGCTACCCGTCGCCGGTGTAGCTTTCGCGTCGTGTTGAGGTAACGCTTTGCACCCCTAGGACCCCCAACCCAATTGCATGCTAATCAAGACTAAAAATCAGTATTTTAAAGTATTTTAAATGTTTTAGAAATCACTAATCAAGATTAATAAAACGGATGTAGGCCGGAGGACTTGTGCACGTAGGAATCGTGACTTTGGACTCGTTGGGCGGTGTTTTCTTGACGTGATAGTTGCAGGCAAGTGAAACTTGCCAACTCTTGTGTAGGGCCATGTTTTTAGGCCACTTACTTGTTTTTAGCGTAAAAGAGACTAGTCAGTGAAATGATAGCTGGCTAGACGCCTACTTGATCTAGTTTGACAACGAAACTAGATCCGTCACCTAATTGACCTAGCTTGACAACGAAGCTAGATCCAACCTTTAAACTTGTTGTTCATGCATACTAAACTGTCACGTTTACTTTCCTTACCTGTACGCCTTACTACTTGTCATGACATGTCATCCATGCATTGAATGTCGCATTGGTAGCACACGCTACAATACTTGTACTTGTACTCCCTTGACTGGCTAGGTGCACCCCTAGACCAGCAAGGCAAAACACTTTCTGGCTCGTGTTCCAGAAGCGAGCATTCTCGTTCGGGGGTAAGGCCCTGGCTCGATACACGTGGAGGGGTAGGGTTGAGCGACCACTCAGCGTAGAAGTGTGCCCGTACAGCCTCTTCAGCTGTAAGGCGTGAACTCTGTGCACGAGGTGCTTACTTTTCTTGACTTGTACTTGTCTTGTGAATGTCATGCCATGCTCGTACTTTACTTCGCTTTACTTTACCTGTTGCACTCATACTTAAACTGCCATGTCATTGCATCATGCTAGAACTTTTAGGTTGCTTTTACTTGTACTTTCAGTTTCACTTGCACAAGTCTCTTGTAGACTTGCTGACATGTGCCCCTTGCTCTTTTGGGTGTCACATATTAGACCCTGAGCCAGAGACAGGTATTGAGGACGAGGTGTTTGCTGACGCTGAGCCTGAGCCTACGTTCGTCGAGGAGTACGAGGATACCGGAGACCAGTCTTAGTGGCTGTGGAGTTACTTTTGCTTTAGTTTGCCGTTAGTTGTCGGTGCTTGCACCATTACTTTGTTTTCGTACTTAGTACTTTTGTTGGCCATGCTGGGCCTCTTTTAGACTCTTTTATTTCAGCCTGGTGGCTTTTTCTGCGATGTTGAGATTTATTATTATGGATATTCTGAGATGTTTCTTTTGTCTTTTCGTTATTATTATCTTTGTTTCGTTTCGCGTTGCAAGGACCTGCAGTTAAATTTGTTTGACGCTTATCGGACTTGCAGCTTTGTAGCTTCAAGTCTGAGCGGACCTTCTCACGCTTCGCCTCCACGTTTTTGGGAAGCGGGGCGTGACATCCAACAACTTCCCATAACTATTTTTTCTCTTATTTAAATTCGTGCCTAGGGAATCTCATTCTCACAAAATATCTCTGCCATTTCTTCTCTTCCCAACGCAACCCTTTCTTTTCCCCAAAACAAAAAAACCCCGCCGGTCTCTCCCGATTCCTCATCCCCCTCTCCTCAAATCGCCGGCCTCCACCCTCTCAATCCTTCGGCGTCTCCCTCCATACCCTCGCCCGTGGCCAATCCTCCACCGCCTCCCTTCAATCGCTCCCTCGTCGCCCTCCTAGGCCGCCTGCTCCTCGGTTTCACCGGATCCGCCCAGTCTTCGCCAGCGACCGCCTTCAATCGACGGCTCCTCGCATTTCGTTCAGTTCTTCTTTGACGTCCTTCATCGATTCCCTCGGATCCCGATGGCTCAGCCCCCTACGGATTTCGTTGCGACCCCGGCACCGGCCTACTTCCGTTCTCCGGTGGCTTCTCAGCATTTCCGCCTCCTGGAGCGCCTCCCATTCCACCCTGAGCGTCACGTCGAATTCAATGACCACGGCTTCTCTCGGATCTTGGCCCCTCTGCATTCTGCCGGCCTCGTTGGTCTTTGGTCCACGGCAAATCGCACCCCCTACTTTCCGGCCCTCGTTCATGAGTTCTACGCGAACTTGGATTCTTCCAAACAGGCGAGTATGCTCTCCATTTCAACTATCGTGAATGGTTTCTTCTACCGCCTTACTGGACCTATGTTATCTTCCCTACTGCACCTGCCCTCTAACAATGTTCAGCCACTTCCTACTACTCTCACCGACCCCTCCATTAAACAGCTTTTGGCTACTGATTTTCGTCCCAAGCGGTCCGCAGCCACCCTACACCCACCTTCTAGGATGATGGTAAAGATCATTCTTACAAACCTCGCTCCTAAGATTGGCTCTCTGAATTATGTTAGTAGCAACACGGCCCGCTGTCTCTATGCATTAATGGGCGAACTACCCGTATGTTGGGGATCTGTCTTACTTGACACTTTGGCCAAGCCTGTTAAGACTCATATCTTTTTGCCCTCGCTGATCACCCGAATTTTAGAGGCCTTTCAGATTCCCTTCGCAAACTCAGTTGCTATTTACAATCCTGTTGATTTTACCTCTGCCACACTTACTCACATGCAATTGGTCATATCTGACACTTCTGCTTCTGATGATGGTTCCGATACTGATGCCGATGCCGCTGACGCTGATATCTCTCCCACTCCCTCCCGTCCCGTCACTCAGTCCATGTCTCGCTCTCCCCGCACACGTACTCGTTCTCCTCGCTCTCGTCCCACTCCTGCTTCCCGACCCACTCCCACTTCCCATACGCCAGGCTCTTCTAGCGCTCGTGGCCGTGTTCCTGTTCGGAAACTGTACTCTGATTCTGCTGCATCCCCTTCCACACCCATTACCCCGTCCTCCGGACATGATGCTATTCTTGGTGAGCTTCGTGCTCTTCTCCATTCTATGACTCGTGGTTTCCAGGATATCCAGGCTGAAATGCACGACGGTTTTCGTGGGATTTAGACCCACATGAGTTCTGGTGATATTACCTTACAGGAGCATAACAGGAGGATGGACGACCTTACTACTGTTGTTGCCTCTCTGGCAAACCACTTCGAGTCCCTACACTTTCGGGTGGCTCGACGTTCGTCTGATGATCCTCCTTCCGGCCCAGGCTCCTCCTCTCGGCAGTAGTCACTAGTTGGTTCTTTGCTAGTTGGTTTGGTGTTCCATCGGCACTTTGGTGATGTCTGACGATAGTTTCTTGGGTCGTTGCTAGGCATTTTGGACACATTCAGGTTCTGTTGGTTATATTTGCTCTGTTTTGTTTGTTGTCTTTGGGCTGTCTGTTGTTTGTGTTTGTGTGATATGTGGGCTATATAGTCTTGTAGTTCCAGTCTCATGTACTTTAGCCTTGATGCTTCTATGCCTCTTTGACTATTATGTCACTGGATGTTTTGTTGTCACTAGTTGTTCTGTTGCTAAAGATATATGGTTCTGTTCTTTTTGTTATGTTGTTCTGTTGTCACTAGTTGTTAGTTATTATATTTATTTTGTTGTTGTTTCTGGTAGTTCTGTTGGCTGTCTTAGCTGTTGTGTTACTTTGTTGTTCTCCTCTCTTTCTGATATTATGTCAGTGTTTGTTGTGTCACTTCATTCTAATGGATACATTGTTTTTGTGCTATTCTGATACTTTGGCCTTCACCATATTCTGCTCCTTTGTATTGGTCATTAGCATATGGTTTGTTCCTTTGGAATTTGAAGGCACAATTGCACATTCTGTTCCTATTTGTGTTTTTATGCTATAGCCATTTTTATGCCCATGTCCTGTCGAATTTTTTTTGCTTCCTGGTACTTTGCTAATTTATTTTCTAATATTGATTTTGCCTCTGTAGCTCGCACATAAACTCAATTGTTACAAACAGACCTCTTCCGGGCCTCTATTAAGCCCATATATACTTATTTCTTTTGTTCATCCTGTTTTAAATTTGATTTTTCAATATACTACTACATTACTTGGCTCACTCTTTTCAGGCAAAATTCGGCCTATACCTCCTCCAATCATTTTGGCCTGCACTAGTATGTATTTTTTTCGTTCATGACCCATTCCAAACTGATCTTCCCTTTTTAGGCCTAACCAAGTCTATTTTTTTCTGGTCTGCCACTTTGTTTTAACAAACCACACTGTGGCCTTCTCACTAATTCTTTTTAATGGTTTGCCCTTTAATTTTTTTACTGGCTTGCTCCCTTAGTCGGCCTTCACCCTATATTCTCATACCACTATATATTTTTTTTTCGGCCTACATACTATTTTTTGGCCTACAACTCATTTTCCAACACTGGCCCAGTTATGTTCAATTTTTATATAGGCTATATACTCCTTCTTTTACAGACATTTCTATTTCCTAATTTTCTCTCGCTTATTTTTAACTGACTATTATTTCCCTCTTTTTGAGAATTCCAAAGGGGGAGCATATATTTCATCTACTCAGGGGGAGTATTCACTAACTCCACATATTCAGGGGGAGTATATCTGATATGTTGAATTTTACCTATATATATCTTTCATGTTTGTCATCATCAAAAAGGGGGAGAAATGTTGGAATTTCATAATTCCATATTTCTATTCCCATATGATTTTGATGTGACAAACACATTCAGTGCTACTAACTCTATGTATGCAGATACATATCAATGCTGAGTTTCACACAAATGAGATATCTTCATGCATACTCAATCAGATATATCAATCATGAAGCTGGAAAGACAAAGACACCTAATCCACGACTTGGATATATAATCACTTGATAAGGATCTCCTGCAAAGAAGCTTCTCAGATTCAGTTGCAGATGCAGTCCTATCTACGGCTTTATGTAATCAATGTAAAATTTACTTTATTAGAGTCACAAAGCCTTGTGATAATATATCTTAGTCATCTAGGTTCCATTCCTCAGAGATCTACACTTCCCAATTTCGAAAATTCACAACTTTGAAAATTGGCAGCCAATAACCCCATTTTGGTCGACCAATTTTAAACCTTCGAATTTGGTTATGGGATTGCATATGCAAACTCTCCTAACCGTGTAGATTCTAGAAATGTCTTCCAACGGTCGAAATTCCCTCTCTAAATTTTGGTCGACCAATGTGTCCTTTTGGTCGACCAATTTCAAAACTAGCCGTTTTGATCCCAAATTTTCAGGGACGGTTCCTGCCCGTTTTCCAACGTTAACTACAGTCCCCAACCGTCCCTAAACACTATAAATAAAGGGGTAGACCCTCTCTTTTCTTACACACACTTTCCTCTTCTTTACTCTCTTATTTGTTGGAATCAAGTCTTCTCTTTTCTAAAGCTTTAGGCCATTAGTTGTTCTTTTCTTATTTGTAAGAAGAAATCATTAGATTTCCTTCTTCATTTAAGAACGGAAGAACTTGGTTTTTCAACATCATTTTGGAAAGTTGTTTGTGTTCATAATTGAAGAAGAAATCGATTGATCTCTCTCTCTTCTTTTATGAACCAGAGAACTTCAAGTGTTGCACTTCATTACATATCTTTTACATCTTGAAGTTCTTCTTCTAAAACACCATCCTTGAATTCATTCTCTGAAATTTATAACAAGGCTATAGGTGTTTTTCTATTTCATTATTTTACAGGTTTGAATCTCTGTTAGAGATTGTACAAAGTTTGGGACACGGGGAGTGTCGCCATTTTTGTAAGTTCATGCTTGCGGGGCAAGTGATTATAGTGGATTGAAAATCTCTACGGGGTAGAGGACTGGAGTAGGATCACAAGGATTCGAACCAGGATAAATCTCTGTGTTTGCGATTGATTTAATTTCAGTACTTGTCTTTTTATTTCTGTGCCATCTTTGCAAATATTACTAACATTTTATTTGCGACATTTTTTTATATACACTATTCACCCCCCCTCTAGTGTATTGATCCTTACAGGCTAAAATTACACTTAAACCAACTGAATACATCCAGCTTGATGAATGAGCTAATGAAATTTATATATCCAGCTTGATGAATGAGCTAATGAAATTTATATATCCAGCTTGATGAATGAGCTAATGAAATTTTATGGTTATGAATAATTTATATATCCAGCTTGATGAATGAGTTAATGAAATTTATCAAATTTCAAATGAGCTAATGAAAAATACATCCAGCTTGATGATATATAAATTTTTGTCCATGTGCTAATGAATAGAGATGTTTGCAAAAAAAACATGGACAAAAATTTAGAATATCATATTTATGGATAATAACAAATTTCATTCATACTTTTATCCATTGCAAACTCTTATTCATTTTGCATTTCAGTCAAGAGTTGGTTATGAAATTTTATTGACTGAAAGTTTCAACAATCATTTGTCAATATCCATTTTGAAACTAATGTGATTGCTGAAAAATTTTGAGAATGAAATTTTGAGAATGACTTGAATAACCAAGAGGGTTGATTATATTGACTGAAATTTTTCTTTTGGATCCTTGATGAGATGTTGAATATATTGACTGAAGAGAAACATTTCACTCTTTGGAAATAAATTGACTGAAAAACATTTTGGATAAGAGAGTTGAATATATTGAATCAAAGAGAAACATTTCAGTCTTTGAAAATGCATCTCTGGGTTATATTTCAATTTGACTGAAAAACTTGAATATATTTCAATTTTAACTCTTGAATGAATTTCATTTCTGTCAAAAGACTGAAATTTTGAATGAATAGTTTCAATTCAAAACTTTTGTTGTCAAAGCTAATATATTCTTACTTTGTTCTGTTTGTAAATGCAGACTGCAAGCACCTGGACCTCTAACTTGAAGCTAGATGCCCAATATAATCTTACTTGAAACAGATAAACTAGATAGCATATGGACTGAAAAAAGTTGCAATTTAGTCCAAGTGCAATTGAATTAGATAGCTGTCTGTTTTGGTTTGCACTTGGACAATGTTCTGGAATATTGGACTATATGTTTTGGTCCATGCTTATGAGATGTGCACTCCTAAATGAAAAAGCAACCATATGTTTCAATATTTGTCTTATGAATGAAAAAGCAACTATAAGCAAAATGCAAAAGCAACTATTTGTCTTATGAATGAAATTTTGCAAAATAGTTGCTTATTACTTTTTGGTGAAAATGATTGGTGCATATGGCAAATGCTTGGTGCATTTTGCAAATGATTGTTGCCATATATAGTTGTTGTTTGTGCAAAAATAGTTGATTTTTACATTTAATAATCTATTGGTGCAAATGCACCAACTATTTTGCAAATGCACCAACAATTGATCAAAAAGAAAATGCAAAAATTTCACTCAAGTTTCAATATCCATTATTAAATGTTTCATTTTGAAAATAGTTGCTTTTTACATTTTGCAAAATATTGTTGTTGATTACATGATTAAATAGTTCATTCTAATGCAACTACTCATACTTTTTGAAAATTGTTGTTGCTGTATTATTGGTGTGTGTGGAGGGTGAGTGTTATTGAAAATACATCCAGCTTGCAGGACAAATTCAATGTAGGGAGAAAAATTTGTCTACTGATTTAATGAGCAAAAATTTCACTTAAGGTTCAATATCCATGCTTAATTTGTTTGGTTGAGAAAAATAGGTGATTTATGCTTGATTAATTTGGATCATTTTGAGAAAAAGGAGAACTGTTCAATATCCATGCTTAATTTTTGTCCATGTGCTAATGAATAGAGATGTTTGCAAAAAAACAAGGACAAAAATTTAGAATATCATATGCGCATATCATATTTTACATATTCTCACCTTTTTGTGTTTTTAAATTATAGGTGAGAATATTTAAAATTTTCAATTTCAATTTCATAAAAGGAGAATGTTGGTTAAAAAAATTTCATTCATCCCTCTTATCCACAATCTCTTCCTCTGTTTGTGTTTTTATTCAGTCAAAAAATTTCATTCATGTTAATGGCTAATAACAAATTGCATTCATGTTTTTAATATCAGTCATGTTTTTAAATAGTCAAGAGCAGTATTGGCAGTATTGGTATTAAAAATTGGCTGTATTTTCCCAAGAGAAGTATTGCCAATACATGCCAATTTTTTTAATACCAAGGCCCAAAGGGGTTTGGTTTTTAAATTTCGCCCATGGGGTTTGGTATTATCCATAAACATGTTCATAGTTTGGTATTATCCATAAACATGATTTTTATGAGATAGTCCTGTATTCAAATATTCATTGTTTGGTATTATCCATAACCATCAAGTAAAAACCCAAGGTCCAAGGGAAAATTTCATTCATGTTTTTAATTTCATTCATGTTTATGAATGAAATCTGAACACAGGTCTATCTCAGGAGAATGTTGGTTAAAAAATATCATTCATATTTCATTTTTCAGTCATTTTTCATTCAAGTTCAATTCAGCATTCAAGTTTCAATTCATTTTGAATATTTCAGTCATCTTTGCTATTTTTATCAATTTTGCTCAATGTTACTTGCTCAGTGGTTGGTAGAGAGTATTATTGATATTTCAATTTTGGAATTGAATTGAAATTGAATATCAATCTGCTTTTGATAGCATGACTGAACTATTGAATTACTAAGATGACTAAGATGTCTAGCAAGTATTGAATTCACTATTGCTAAGTTGACTAAAATGACTAGGAAGATGCAATACAATATTTCAATCAATGCTAAGAATAGCAGGACAATATTGAACTGAATTTCAATAGCAATTTCCATTTTGCATGTTTAGTTTCTCATTAAATTGCACTTTAGTTTCAATTTCAATTTCATTTTAGGTTGAATGATTGAATTGCAATTCAATAGCAATTACATGAGTTTGGTTTAAATATTTGCAGGACAAATTAATCATGAATAGCACCATCCACCAACTGAGAAACTTTTGCAAAAATCTGAAGAACACAACACTTTGCTTTGAAAATACATCAAGCTTGCAGGCCAAGGTATTTCTCATCAGTCCTGCTCAATAGTTTGAAAATTTATTGAAAATACATCAATCTTGCATGACAAATTTAATGTATTATTGACATTACACAGTTTCTAAATAGTACATGCTTGCAATTTGGTCCAAAACATTATCAAACCAAATTGTTTTTCATTTTCCTTCAGTCAAAACTTATCAAGCTTGATGTCCTGAACTTAACATCATAATATGCAAATTTTGGAATATACTATATTATCATTTCAATTTTGATGTACATGAAAACTTCTCAAGCCTGAAAATTTTGATGTACATGAAATTTTGATGTACATGAATATTGTCACGCCCCGCTTCCCTAAAATGGAGGCGAGACGTGAGAAGGTCCGCACAGACGTGGAGCTACGAAGCCACACGCCTGATAAGCGTCAATTTAAAATCATTAGCAGGTTCCTGTAACCACAAACGGAATAACAATAATAATAATAAGGAAAGAGAGACTGATATAAAATATTCCAATCTCTGAAACTGTCCACAATGAAACCAAGTTCCACATCCAGAAAAGCCACCAGGCTAAAAGAAAGAGTCTAAAGGCCCAGAAAAAGGCCAACAAGGACAAACATAAACAGAGTATTGGTGCCACGCACCGACAATAAAACAGTCTAAACAATAACACAAACAGTCTCTACGACTGATCGCCCGTGTCCACGAAGTCCTCGTCAAACACAGGCTCGGGCTCGGCGTCTGCAAACACCTCGTCCTCAACAACAAACTCAGGCTCAGGATCTAACATGTGTCACCCAAAAGAGTAAAGGGGCACATGTCAGCAAGTCTAAAAGACTTGGGCAAGGAAACTGAAAAGGAAGGCAAACTAACAACATAGCAGTTATAGTATGCATGACATGGCAGTTTGGTATGAGTGCACAAGTAAGACATGGTGAAACCACAAGTACAATAGAACAATTTTCAGGGCATGTCAAGAGTAGCCAAGCTACTAACAATCTCAATCTTTTCACTAGTCACGTTTCAAGTTATTTGTAGATGTTTACGCCTTACAGCTGAACTGTTGGACATTCACACTGATTGGCCGCTTAACACTACCCCAGACCCCAGAGTTTACGCCTTACAACTGAAGTTGCTGATCGGGCAGACTCCCAGTTGATTGGCCGCTTAACCCTTACCCCATTCCACACGTAAACAAGCCAGGGTTCCTATACACGATGCTCAGTAAATGAGCCAGGGTTGACCCGCACAAGAGCTTGTTTTTAGGTTCACAATTTGGCGTAGGGTTGTGCCCGCTAAAAGCAGGTACCTAGCCTCAAACAATTCACTGGGTGTAGCGGAGCTACGCAATAACGGGAACATTTAAAGAATGCAATGACATGACAATTAATTCGCGTACCGTTAATTGAAATGAAACATGACATGGTAGTTATGCAACATGATAAATGACGGATCTAACTTCGTTGTCAAGCTAGATCCTGGAATTGCGCCTAGGCGAGTATCATTTCGTCGCCTAGTCTCTTTTATGCCTACAACAAGCAAATGGCCTAAGACATGGCCTAAAACCCTAAGTGGCAAGTTTCACTTCCCTAGCACCGAGGATGACGATCAACAAGGCCGTCACACAAATGCTAACTACGGAGATGAGATCGCTGTCATGGCAAAACAATATTAGAACAACATCCAACCTAGTTTTATTAGGGTTTCACAAAAACACAAATGGGTCATGAGAATATTAAGAGATCGATTTATTACCGAATCGTTAGCGGAAGAACGATGCCGAGCAAGCACGGCAATGGAAGAAACGATCCGGGAAACCTACGGTTCAGATCTGGAATGGATGGGGAAATCTGGAGAAAATGGGATTTTGGGCGGTTTTGGGGGTTTTTCGGTGACCTAGAGGTGGTGGCCGGCCTAAATGGAGAGGGGGAGAGGCTCTTGATGAAGGGGAAGAGCTAGAGGAAGGTTGGGGAAGACCAGAGGTCAAGGGGGAAGGAAAGAGGCCAGGAGAAGAGAAAGAAAGAAAAGAAACGAAGTGGGGTTTAAATAGAAAACGACCTGGCGGCCGCCCAAAAATTAGGGTTTCGACACTGATTAGTCGGTCAAAGAGCAACATCTGACCGACTAGTTTGGGAACTAGTCGGTCGGTTGACCAACGCAGACCGACTAAGTGTAAACAGTAAGTCCTGATGAAAAATAGGATTTAGATTTAGTAGGTCAAAGAACAACTACTGACCGACTAGTTTCTCATCTAGTCGGTCGACGAACGTTCTTAGACCGACTAAGAATGAATAGTACTTGGTATCAAAAATGATCATAGAGCTAGTCGGTTAAAGAACGATTGCTGACCGACTAGTTTGCAACCTAGTCGGTCGACAAATGTTCTTAGACCGACTAACGATAAACAGTAACTCCTGAATAATTATCAAAGCCCAATAGTCGATCCATGAAGGTTTGCTGACCGACTAAATCGTCATCTAGTCGATCGGTTCCCCTCTTGTACCGGCTAACGTGCACTGAAAGGTCTGAAATGGAGCGCGAAGCTTCGGGATCGATTCCTAAGACTCCTAGGCTTGATCTAACAATAAGATATGACCGATATGAAGCCCGTCACGAATGGCTTACTCCGAAATCGACGATCAACGGAAGAAGCTAGGAAAACACGACGAAACGAACGAAAACGAAACTACGGAGACGGGGAAAGGAAATCACAACCAAAGAGAAGGCAACCATATATATATATATATATATATATATATATATATATATATATATATATATATATATATATATATATATATATATATATATATATATATATATATAATCTATACAAGAAAACCAGTCGTTACATCCTCCCCAACTTAAGAAAAATTTCGCCCTCGGAATTTCCCAACACTCACGTGTCCGGGAACAAAAGTGGGTAACACTCTCGCATCTCATCCTCTCTCTCCCAAGTAGACTCTCCCGGTGAACCGTGTCGCCACATCACCCTCACAAGATTGACAACCTTGTTCCGAAGTGACTTCTGACGCCTGTCCAGAATCTGCACTGGCTGCTGGTCATACGTCATATCAGGGCGAACGATAATATCCGAGAAATCCACAGCATGAGATGGGTCGCTAATGTATCGACGAAGCTGCGACACATGGAAAACATTGTGAACTCCTTCCAAAGATGGCGGCAAGGCTAAGCGGTAGGCTACCTCGCCAACTTTCTCCAGAATGTCAAACGGTCCAATGTATCGCGGGCTCAACTTCCCTCGCTTCCCAAAGCGAATCACTCCACGATTCGGGGAAATCCTCAGAAACACATGATCCCCAGGCTGAAACTCCAAAGGACGACGTTTAGCATCAGCCCAATGCTTAAAACGGTCCTGAGAAATCCTCAACCTCTCCCGAATGTTCCTGCCAACATCCACGGCCTCCACGATCATCTCAGGCCCCAACAGCTCCCGATCTCCAACGTCATCCCAACTCAATGGCGATCGACATTTCCTCCCATAAAGCGCGGCGAAAGGCGCCATGCCAAAACTCGCCTGGAAGCTGTTGTTGTAAGAGAACTCCACCAGATGTAGATGGTCCTCCCACGAACCCTTGAAATCCAACATGCACGCCCTCAGCATGTCCTCCAAGATCTGAATCGTCCTCTCGGACTGGCCATCCGTCTGTGGATGGTACGCCGTGCTGAAACTTAGACACGTACCCAAACTCTTCTGCAAACTCTGCCAGAACTGAGATGTAAACCTCGTGTCTCTGTCCGACACGATGCTCACGGGGACTCTGTGAAGTCGTACGACCTCCTGCACGATTCACGCTACATCACTATCTAAATTAGGAAAAGGAAATAGAAACGGAGAGTAAAAGAATTTACCTCCATATATCTCCTCGCTAGCTCCTCAGTGGACTGTCCCACTCGGAATGGAATAAAGTGCGCGGATTTGGTCAATCGATCTACGATCACCCAAATCGCGTCATTCTGCTTCGGACTCCGAGGTAGTCCAGTCACGAAATCCATAGTGATGTGTTGCCATTTCCACTCCGGAATCGGAAGCGGTTGTTGCAACCCTGCCGTACGCTGATGCTCCACCTTCACTGCTGGCAAACCAAGCACTTGGTGTCGGATCCTGCCAAAACAGAGTTAGGATCGATAAATGAAGTTGAGACTTACGCTTGCGTATGCGGCACGGTAGTCTACGAACTTCGCCTTCGGATTCGCCACGACGGATCGAGTCTTCTCACGAACGGAGTAAGGCTACTAAATCCACAATCTAAATCTCTACTTTTAGATTAAGAACTTGGATAAAGGGAGAGGAAGTATTTCGGCAGAGCTTCGCTAGAATGAAAATGCATGCAAGAATGCCATGCAAAAGTGTAAGGAAAATGGCTAACCCTTGGGTCTTATTTATAGCCCCCAAGGTAGTTATTTTAGGAGCAATTGTTCCTTTGGAACAATATAACTAAGGTGTACCATCGTACATGGCATATTATAAGCTTAAGTTGTACCATATGCATGGTACAATATAAGCTTAAGATATTACCCCTTTATTAGCCATATGTCGCATGCACTTATGCACATATAATGCGACTTTCCCATCAATCTAGAGATCCTCTCCGCAAGGGAACATATTCCCTTTGCGCACGACTTCGTGTACGCGACGTTCGAGGTCCGTATTCCCTCGTACATCCCCTACAAGGGTGTACTAACGTCTTCCATATCCAACATCTCCCACTCACACTTGAGGGGATTGTAAGAGAACGTCTTTCTCTTAGTTCTTTCATCTATCATACCGAGAAATAGACCGTGCGACCGTCATGCGCGTAGAGTCTGTTGTTGTGCACTTGTTAGAGATACACAACGACCTCGAAGGTGCAAAGTTGAGTAGTTCAACGCATGCTTTACCCTAGATTATTTCTTCACATTTCTTATACTTTATATTCAACAATTGAATCCCATCTGGATTACAATTGGCTGGCCAGCTTTGAATCATTAAAAGTCCAAATGTGAATATGAAATCAATCTTCCTCTTCTTGCGAACCTTCTGATCTTGACTTGATTCGCTTTTCTAACGTGCCCCGCCGAGCCGAATTATCATAGCCCATTAGCAACACGCTAAGATAGCGATCATCTCGTCAAATCTAAAGGAACCAATTGGAGTCCTTGAGGGTAAGAGTTAAGACCTGTATGGCCTTTGAGTCTCACATAATAGCAAACACTATTGCTACTAACTCAGTGGTCGAAATGCATACGTGGTATGAACACGTATTACAACATCACTCCTTTCCCAGGGAGAGTATGTCTTAATGATGTTGTACGGATGAAAGATCAGACACCACAGTGCCTATCTTTTGAGTCCCCTTACTACTCATAAAATATTCCCGGACTCTCATCCTGCATAAGACAGATAGGATTTAAAAAAAATCCTATGAGATCTCTTTCAAATATCCTTGTGATACAGATCTCAGATCTTTTGTAAGCATCCATATGATGCAGATCTTTCATTCGACTATCTTGTTTAAGTCATCACTTTAAATCATTCATCTAATGATTTTGACTTTAAACTAGTCTCATCTCTATCTTATCCATCTGATAAGATAAGGCGGTTGCTCATGTGAGAGAGCCAACCTTAATCTGTCCGACATACACACAATTCAGCTGAGATTTCAAAAATGTACACAAACATTTCTTAAGAAATTCATATGCAATGTTTGAAAAAAGAACTTATTCTTTTATTAATTTTGATCATTTACAGACATGGGAATTTACATTGGTACAACTCAGCTCTTACGCAATCCTTGAGATGATAAGTGTTTGTAAAACACATTTCTGGGGATCGCTTTCGTAAGCTGATCCTCTATCATCTCATGCGTAGATATGTACCTTATGTCTACCTTCTTGGTTTTATCATAGTCTTTTGCAAATCTGCAGTTCCTTTAAGATACTGCATTATGCTCTTAACCGCTTTCCAGTGTTCTTGCCCTGGGTTGGATTGGTAACGACTTACCATTCCAACGGCAAAACAGATGTTTGGTCTTGTATGCATCATAGCGTACATAAGACTAACAACTGCACTGGAATATGGAACTTTTTCCATAATTTCCCTTTCCTTTTGGTTCTTTGGACATGATTTCAGATATAAATTATCGCATCTGCTTATAGGAGTATCAATTTGACTTGTAGTCCTACATATTAAACTGCTCTAGAACCTTCTTTATATAAGTCTCTTGTGAAAGAGAAAGAAGTTTCTTCGAACGATTCCTTGAAATCTTAATTCCAAGGATATATGTGACTTCCCCATGTCTTTCATCTCAAAACTGATGAAAGTCAAGCCTTGATATCCATCACAAAGCCCTTGTCATCTCTGGTTATTAAAATGTCATCTACATATAGAGACATAATAACATGCTTGCTTTTAATCCTCGTGATATATACGCAGTTATCTTCATCAATCATGGAAAATCCATTTGATAAGACAACTTCTTGAAATCGTATATACCATTGCCTCGAGGATTATTTAAGACCATATATGGACTTACGAAGTTTACAAACCTTATGTTCGTTTCCTTCTTTTACAAACCTTGTTGGTTGTTCCATATAGATCTCCTCGTCCAATTCTCCATTGAGAAAGGCAGTCTTTACATCCATCTGATGTAATTCGAGGTTTAATCAAGCTACCATTGCCAGAATCAGGCGAATCGAGGTAAAATGCACAACAGGTGAGAAGGTCTCTTCGTAGTCTATCCCTTCCTGTTGCGTAAAACCTTTCGCGACAAGGTGAGCTTTATATCTATTTATAGAGCCATCAGCCTTATGCTTGATCTTGAGAACCCATTTGTTCCCAATTGCTCTATGTCCTCTGGGTAAGTTAACTAAGTCCCAGACTTGGTTAACTTTTATGGATTTCAATTCCTCCTTCATCGCGTATATCCATTTGTCTTTTGCAGGGCATGATACGGCCTGTTTGAAAGTAGCAGGCTCGTCATCATCTTGTAGTAAAGTCATAAAGGTTTGCGGAAATTCATCCTCAAATCTTAGAGGAGCCAACCTTGTACGACTACTACGTCGTATTTGAGATTCTTCAAGTCCTTGTTGACTCGAATTTAGATCAATTCTAATATCACTCCCACTTGGAATGTCGTTAGAATTTCTCCCACTTGGATCATTATTCCCGTATGGAATAGGATAATCGTCATTCGTATAATCCATTAGTGAAGGTTGAAACGTATTTTCGTTTTCACCAAGAATTCTCCCACTCGAATGAGGTAATCCTTCTTGATCATAAATCTCAAATAGAGATAAGTCCTGACTTATCTCGCCCTGTCTTGGAAACTCGTTTTCAAGAAAGTGACATCCCTCGACTCAAACTCAATTAGTCCACCATTGTCTTCCTGACTAACAAAAACATAACCTTTGAAGTTTTCTGCGTATCGTATAAAGATACATTTCCTTCCCCTTGGCCCAAGTTTGCCATACTTATGGGAGGAAATATGTGCGTAGAATGCACAACCCCAAGGTTTCAAAATGTTTTAAGTCAGGGAACCTTTGGTTCCACAACTAATAAGGAGTGGATCTAACTGATTTCGAGGGTACGCGGTTTTAAAATGAAAGCGGCCGTTAATAATGTATCACCCCAAAAAAAGTGATTGGCAAGTTAGCTTGCGCCATCATTGAACGGACCATTTCCATTAAAGTCCTATTTCTCCTTTCTGCAACACCGTTTTGTTGAGGAGTATAAGGCATAGTTACCTGATGTACTATGCCTTTTTCATCACAAAGTTCCTTAAAACTTGTTGATTGATATTCACCGCCCCTTATCGGTTCGCAAGATCTTAACCTTACGATTTAATTGATTCTCCACTAAACTCATATAGTTTTTAAAGCAAGCCAAAGCTTCACTTTTGTGGGATATCAAATAGATATGTCCGAATCGGGTGAAATCATCAATAAAAGTGATGAAATAGGACTTTCCGCATCTTGTCTTGACATTCATCGGACCTCATATGTCCGAATGGATAAGCTGTAATGGAACCTCGGCCCTTGTGCCGGTTCCAAACGGCTTGCGACAAGATTTCCCCACAAGGCAATGTACGCAGGTCGACATTTCAACCTTTGAAACATTTGATAGAAGGCCACGTTTGGCAAATCTATCCATTCGCGTTGGTCCAATATGACCAAGCCTTGTGTGCCAACAAATTATATTAGACTCATTAGTCAAAGAATTTGTCACAAGGAAATATTCATTACATGAGGAATCATACATTGTACTTAGTACAATAAATCCTTTGAAATACAAACCCAGTACCAATAAAGGAATTATTACAAAATAGGTCCATATTACAATCATGAAGGAACCAACCAAGACCCATTAAATTTGACCACAGTTTTAATATTCCTTTGAATATATGGAATGAAGAGAACATCATGAAGTAGGAGAGTGCGGTCGTTGTCCAAGACTAGCTTGCGAGTCCCAACGCCTTTCACTTCAACACGTGTGTTGTTTCCTACATTGATCCACTTCATTCCTTGGGGTATCCGTTGATACTCCACGAAGGACCGTCTGTCCTTTGCTATGTGGTCGGTGGCACCTGAATCAATTATCCCAAAATGGATTAGATTCCACAAGAAATATTGAACTAGAAACACATATGTAACTAGTATTACAAGTTACCTCGTCACTTCCACTCGTACACGAACGAGCATAGTGACCGAGCTTGTTGCATTTGAAGCACTTGATCCTTTTCAAGTCTTTCTTCTTGTGCCATTTCTTGTGCCCACCCTTATGTTTGGGTTCTTGGTAGACTCAGGTTGCTTATTACGTTCATTAGAAGACTTCGAACGATCTTTACGTTTCTTTCCCCCGTGTGAGGAACTAGCAACCATGTGCACTTCTGCACTTGGCTTGGCAGCCGCAAGCCGCTCTTCCTCTAATTCGAGGTGCTTGGAAACATCGTTGAAGGTCTTGATGCTCTCATTATGAGTGAGATGCATCTTCATCTGATCCCACCCATTTGGTAGGGAACATATGACTGCTTGGATTTGTTGCTCATCTGTGAGCACATGACATGCATCCTTTAACTCCGAGATAAGGTTCGCCATATGTCGCAGATGTTTCCCCATGGAATGATCTGGACGTTTCTTATATGAATCGAACCTTATAGTTAAGGAGCGAAGTTTGGACACCGATGTGCCACCGAACTTCTCCTCTAGCTTGGACCATATGTCCATGGCTAGGTCATGTTCTCGGAAGATGCGCATTATGTCATCAGCCATACTGCTTAATAACGTAATGCGCGCTATCTTGTTCTTCCGAGACCAAGCATCAAAAGCTTCCTTGTCTCGTCGGTGTTGGGCCGTAGTGCCCAACTCCGGTTCAATCATAACGTTCTTTAGAGTTTCGAGCACTTCTTGCTCCTCTAGAACGTATTGTATCTTGATGGACCAAAGTTTGTAATTATCGCTGTTGAGTTTTTCACCTTTGTTTAACTCAGCGACGATATTCTTTGAAGCGGAAGACATTTTACTTTTAAAATGCTGCAAAAGACACAAAACCGAAGGTTTGATCAAAACATTGCATAAAAATTCTTAAAATATAACTCCCACTTGAAATGATAATAGAATATCCCATTTGGATAGTTCTAAAAATTCAAATCCCACTTGGAATTATATTATATTTGATAAGTTACTTTCGAAAAATATTGAAGATGTTGTTCTAGAATCGAAAAGGTCTCTATGATTCCAATCACCATCTAGAACAACCTTCAATATTCCCCCATCACTTATCAAACAATCGTACTCTTATAGTACTTCGCAGCGGAAAATTACTTTTGAAAAACATATCTTTCAAAATGGAATATGTGAGAGTTTGCGCAAAGAATTTTAGCGCAACAATTGCCAAGCCACGAAAGCTGTTCTACACACCCATGGGTTAGATAACCATGGCCGGATCGTGGTAGGACTTGGAATTCTAAATTGCGCTATCCCGATTAAGGACGGGACATAACCTATTTGAAAACATCTTTTTCAAAAAATTTAAAATACATTGGCTAATCTCCGTGGAGTAGAGCACAATGGCATAAGTACATTGGCTAATCTCCGTAGAGTAGAGCACAATGACATGGCTAATCTCGCATGAAGTAGAGCACTATGGCTAATCTTCAAGGAGTAGAGCCTAAGTAAAAACTTCATTAAAATTTTAGCCCCGTATGGGCAAGTCGACACAGTGGTTAGCCCCGTATGGGCTAATCGGCACATTCGAGTTTGACCAAGGCCTTTTGTCACCCCGTATGGGTCAGTCGGCAAGTTTGCGATCGACCAAGACCTTCTGCCGGATTAGTCGACCAAAACAACCAAATTGGTCGACCAATTATTTGGTCTGCAACTTCTCCCGGCCAGGGCCTCTGCCCTGGCCGGCCAGGGGCCCTGGCCCCCTCGGCCAGGGCCTCTGCCCTGGCCGAGGCCGGCCAGGGCTGGCCAGGCCCTGGCCGAGGCCAGGACATTGGCCCTGGCCACTGCCAGGGCTGGCCAGGCCAGCCCTGGCCACTGCCAGGGCCGGCCAGGCCATGGCCTCTGCCAGGGCTGGCCAGGCAGGCAGGCCGAGGCCGAGGCCGGCCACTGCCGGCCTGGCCTTGGCCGGCTACTACCGGCCTGGCCATGGCCGGCCATGGCTTGGCCATGGCCGGTCATGGCCAAGGCCATTTGGCATTGGCCGGCCATGGCCCCTTTGGCCATGGCCGGCCACCCCCTTTGAATGGGGTTGCCGCACACCCCACCGGAGGGGTGGCCGTGGTGGTTATTGGCCGTAGCCAACCCCCTCCGCATGGGGAGGGGGGTGCATGGCCTTCATAGCCCATTTGGCCATGGCGCACATGCACTAAAATTCATCTTCTCCGATGGAGATAACTACCAACATCTTCCTCGATGAAGCACCCGTTCGTCGATGAAGCACCCGTTCATCGAGAAATTAGTTATTTTCTAATGGTCGTGTGCCAAAAATGAAAAATAACATACTACGTGAACGGTCGGTTCTTCCCGTCACGGAGAGTTCCTACCATATCCGTAATGATAGGAGACCCTAACGTGAAAAGAACAACCGCTGCATTCTCTCCGTCACGAAGCGTTCCTACCATATCCGTAATGGTAGGATACCCATTCGTGAAAAAGACAACGACTCGTTCATAGTTTCGACGGGGCGACGGTTTGACCGGGGCGAACCCTTATGGCTCTGATACCAATGTCGGATCCTGTCAAAACAGAGTTAGGATCGATAAATGAAGTTGAGACTTACGCTTGCGTATGCGGCACGGTAGTCTACGAACTTCCCCTTCGGATTCGCCACGACGGATCAAGTCTTCTCACGAACGGAGTAAGGCTACTAAATCCACAATCTAAATCTCTACTTTTAGATTAAGAACTTGGATAAAGGGAGAGGAAGTATTTCGGCAGAGCTTCGCTAGAATGAAAATGCATGCAAGAATGCCATGCAAAAGTGTAAGGAAAATGGCTAACCCTTGGGTCTTATTTATAGCCCCCAAGATAGTTATTTTAGGAGCAATTGTTCCTTTGGAACAATATAACTAAGGTGTACCATCGTACATGGCATATTATAAGCTTAAGTTGTACCATATGCATGGTACAATATAAGCTTAAGATATTACCCCTTTATTAGCCATATGTCGCATGCACTTATGCACATATAATGCGACTTTCCCATCAATCTAGAGATCCTCTCCGCAAGGGAACATATTCCCTTTGCGCACGACTTCGTGTACGCGACGTTCGAGGTCCGTATTCCCTCGTACATCTCCTACAAGGGTGTACTAACGTCTTCCATATCCAACACTTGGCCACACTCCGAGCCACGCTCCTCTTCCTGCCATGCCACCAAAAGTTTAGACGAAGATCCTTGTACATCTTGGTCCAACCAGGATGCACAGAATACGGCGAAATGTGTGCCTCCACCATCAACTCCTCTCTAATATCCCCAGCTGGCACACACAACCTGGCTCCAAACCTCAGCGAGCCATCCTCATGAATCAAAAAGTCAGTCCGCAGACCGGCTTCCACCTGCTCCCGAATCTTCACCAGCTTCGGATCCTCAGCCTGGCCAGCCTTGATCCGATCCACAATCGTCGACTGAATTTGCATACTCATCAACGAAGAATCCTCCCCAGGTAGAACAATCTCCATGCCAGACTCGTAAAAATCCTGCTGCAATCTCCACTGCGAGGTCAACATCATCACCGTCGGAAGCCTCCTCAGCGCATCCGGAACCACATTCACCTTGCCATGGTGATACTGTAAATCAATCTCATAATCTGCCATGAGCTCCAACCATCGACGATGTCGTATGTTGAGCTCCTTCTGAGTAAAAATATACTTCAAGCTTTTGTGATCGGTGAAGATCTTCACTTTCTCACTCAGCAGGAAGTGCCTCCAAATCTTAAGAGCAAACACAACAGCAGCCAACTCCAAATCGTGCGTCGGGTAATTCTTCTCATGAGTCTTGAGCTGACGCGAAGCATACGCCACAACATGCCCATGCTGATGCAACACACAACCGAGACCCTTGCTAGAAGCATCGCAAAAGATCTCGAACCCACCGCTGCGATCAGGCACAACAAGAATAGGGGCAGTCGTCAATCTCTCCCTCAGAACACCAAAGGCATTCTCACAATCACCCGACCAAACAAAAGGTACATCCTTCCGCGTCAATCTGTTCATCGGCTCAGCAATACGGGAAAAGTCCTTAATGAAGCGTCGATAATAACCAGCCAGTCCAAGGAAACTCCGGATCTCAGACGCTGACTGCAGAACAGGCCACTCTCTGATGGCCCTGATCTTCTCGGGATCCACTGAAATACCATCTCCAGTCACCACATGCCCGAGAAAAGCAACTCTGTCCAGCCAAAACTCGCACTTCGAAAACTTAGCATACAAACGATGCCTCCTCAAAACCTCCAATACTGTCCTCAAGTGCGAGGCATGCTCTTCCTCCGACTTCGAATAGATTAGAATGTCGTCAATAAAGATAACGACAAACTTGTTTAAAAATTCGTAGAAAATCATGTTCATCAAATTCATGAAAACTGCGGGTGCATTGGTTACACCGAAAGGCATAACCACAAACTCGTAGTGTCCATACTTCGTCCTGAACACTGTCTTCGGAACATCATCCTTCTTCACCTTCAACTGATGATAACCACTCCTCAGATCCAACTTCGAAAACACCCTCGAACCTTTGAGCTGATCAAAAATATCATCGATGCGAGGCAACGGGTATTTATTCTTGATGGTCACCGCATTCAGCTCCCGATAGTCCACGCACATGCGACGCGAACCATCCTTCTTCCTCACCAGCAGCACGAGGGCTCCCCACGGAGACACACTAGGATTGATATAACCCTTCTGCAAAAGCTCATCCAGCTGCTTCTGCAATTCCTCCAACTCAGCGGGTGCCATACGATAAGGTGCCTTCGAAATCGGCTGCGCTCCCGGAACAAGATCAATCGAAAATTCGAGAGCTCGATCGGGTGGCAACCCAGACATCTCCTCGGGGAAAACGTGATCGAAATCACGCACCACAGCTGGCCTCTCCAGCTCCATCTGCATAGCCACAACCTCCACCGGCCTGGCCCGAAATCTGACAGGACCAAGCGAACTGCTACCTCGGCTGAACTCAAAGACAGGATGTCCGGGAATCTCGAACACCACCTTCTTCCTTCGACAGTCGATCGTAGCAGAGAAGCTCGCAAGCCAATCCATCCCAAGGACCGCATCATAGTTGATGATGTCGTGGACAATGAAATCAGCGTAAAGCTTATGTCCACAAACCACCAACGAGCAAGAATTGCAACCAAGATGCACCGAGACCACGCCATTTCCTGTGACGATATTCCAACTCTTGGAAAGAGGGGACGTCGACAAGGAATGCTTCTCCACGAAGCTCCGAGAAATAATGCACATCGATGCACCAGAGTCAAAGAGAACTCGTGCAGGAAATGTGCACACCAAAATCACACCTACAAACAGTCTAACAATCAAGCCCTAGTCTAGCAAACAATCATATTCAAGCAAACAACATAATTCTAACAAACAAGGCCGAATAAGAAAGGAACAGCCAGATAGAGGATTACCTGCGATAACCTCATCCACAGCCTCGCTCTCCACAGCGGTCATCAGAAAAGCCTGCCTCCTCGACGGAAAAGCCTACTGGAAAGCCTGCCTCTGTGGAACAAGAGCTGCTCCACGTCCAGTAGGAACAGGCGCTCTCTGTTGCAACGGCTGTGCTGCAACAGGTGCCCTCCGCAGCTGATTCGCATGCCGACAATCCTTCGCGACATGAGAAGCATCACCACAAACCAAACACTGGCCCAGAAACTTCCTACACTGATCCTTGATGTGGCCAGGCTTGCCGCAGAAATGGCAAGTCTTCTGATTAGGCCCTCCTGGCCCCTTGAACTGCACCGGATGATTAGGCTTGAAACCAGGCCTAACCACCGTCCTGGCCTGCTCCATAGGCCTCTTCCCAGCACCAGAAACATGTCCTCTCCTCTGGCTCAGGTTCAGCTCCTGCCTCCTCGCAGCGACCAGAACCTTCTGATAAGAGTCCAGATCAGAGGAAGACACGAAACTCTGAAGCTCCAAAGCAAGCCCCTGCAGGAACCTCTGAGCCCTCTCATCAGCATCCTGCACCATCTTCGGTGCGAACCAACTCAGCCTAGTGAACTCTTGGTGGTACTGGTCCACCGACGAGCTCCCTTGCTTCAGATCAATAAAGCGCTGCAGCATCTCCTTCCTGGCAGCCTTCGGAAAGAACTCTTCATCAAACCTGGACTTAAAAGTAGCCCAAGCTATCGGCTCCACCAGCATCTTCTCTTCCGCATCCCACCAGTTCCGAGCATTATCCTTGAGTTGCCTCTTCGCCAAATCAACCCATCCAGCCGGGCCGATCTTCGCCATCCTCAAATTATCCTCTATGTTTCGAATCCACTCATCGGCAGCTAGAGGACCCTCAGACCCATCAAAATAAACGGGACCCAGCTCCTGAAATTGCTTCGCTCCCGGCTCGGAGCGAGGGGCATCCTGGATTGCCCGAGAAGCTCGAGCAAGTGGAGCATTCTGGACTTGCAGGAGCACGCCCTGTTGCACCTGCATCATCTGAAGCATCATCCGCATCATCTCTCCATCGATGGGTTCCCGCTCAGGCTCCTCGTCATGCGGGGGCGCACCACTACCTCCACCTCGGGTGAATCGCCTTCCTGCCATCTAATGACACAGAAAACGAAACAAATTAGACTCATAGCTTATGACTCGGATGTCGAACTTAGTTTATTGGACATTCTAATATTATTATCGTTATTCCGACAATCGCAGTTACAGAAAAGAGACCTGCATGGGCCACCAACAAAACCTGTCACGCCCCGCTTCCCTAAAATGGAGGCGAGACGTGAGAAGGTCCGCACAGACGTGGAGCTACGAAGCCACACGCCTGATAAGCGTCAATTTAAAATCATAAGCAGGTCCATGTAACCTCAAACGGAACAACAATAATAATAATAAGGAAAGAGAGACTGATATAAAATATTCCAATCTCAGAAACTGTCCACAATGAAACCAAGTTCCACATCCAGAAAAGCCACCAGGCTAAAAGAAAGAGTCTAAAGGCCCAGAACAAGGCCAACAAGAACAAACATAAACAGAGTATTGGTGCCACGTACCGACAACAAAACAGTCTAAACAACAACATAAACAGTCTCTACGACTGATCGCCCGTGTCCACGAAGTCCTCGTCAAACACAGGCTCGGGCTCGGCGTCCGCAAATACCTCGTCCTCAACAACGAACTCAGGCTCAGGATCTAACATGTGTCACCCAAAAGAGTAAAGGGGCACATGTCAGCAAGTCTAAAAGACTTGGGCAAGGAAACTGAAAAGGAAGGCAAACTAACAACCTAGCAGTTATAGTATGCATGATATGGCAGTTATGGTATGAGTGCACAAGTAAGACATGGTGAAACCACAAGTACAAGAGAACAATTTTCAGGGCATGTCAAGAGTAGCCAAGCTACTAACAATCTCAATCTTTTCACTAGTCACGTTTCAAGTTATTTGTAGATGTTTACGCCTTACAGCTGAACTGTTGGACATTTATACTGATTGGCCGCTTAACACTACCCCAGACCCCAGAGTTTACGCCTTACAACTGAAGTTGCTGATCGGGCAGACTCCCAGTTGATTGGCCGCTTAACCCTTACCCCATCTTACACGTAAACAAGCCAGGGTCCCTGTACACGATGCTCAGTAAATGAGCCAGGGTTGCCCCGCACAAGGGCTTGTTTTTAGGTTCACAATTTGGCGTAGGGTTGTGCCCGCTAAAAGTAGGTACCTAGCCTCAAACAATTCACTGGGTGTAGCAGAGCTATGCAATCACGGGAACATTTAAAGAATGCAATGACATAACAATTAATTCGCGTACCGTTAATTGACATGAAACATGACATGGTAGTTATGCAACATGATAAATGACGGATCTAACTTCGTTGTCAAGCTAGATCCTGGAATTGCGCCTAGGCGAGTATCATTTCGTCGCCTAGTCTCTTTTACGACTACAACAAGCAAATGGCCTAAGACATGGCCTAAAACCCTAAGTGGCAAGTTTCACTTTCTTAGCACCGAGGATGACGATCAACGAGGCCGTCACACAAATGCTAACTACGGAGATGAGATCGCTGCCATGGCAAAACAATATTAGAACAACATCCAACCTAGTTTTATTAGGGTTTAACAAAAACACAAATGGGTCATGAGAATATTAAGAGATCGATTTATTATCGAATCGTTAGCGGAAGAACGATGCCGAGCAAGCACGACGACGGAAGAAACGATACGGGGAACCTACGGTTCAGATCTGGAATGGATGGGGAAATCTGGAGAAAATGGGATTTTGGGGGTTTTGGGGGTTTTCCGGCGACCTAGAGGTGGTGGCCGGCCTAAATGAGAGGGGGAGAGGCCCTTGATGAAGGGGAAGAGCTAGAGGAAGGTTGGGGAAGACCAGAGGTCAAGGGGGAAGGAAAGAGGCCAGGAGAAGAGAAAGAAAGAAAAGAAACGAAGTGGGGTTTAAATAGAAAACGACCTGGCGGCCGCCCGAAAATTAGGGTTTCGACACTGATTAGTCGGTCAAAGAGCAACCTCTGACCGACTAGTTTGGGAACTAGTCGGTCGGTTGACCAACGCAGACCGACTAAGTGTAAACAGTAACTCCTGACGAAAAATAGAATTTAGATTTAGTCGGTCAAAGAACAACTACTGACCGACTAGTTTCTCATCTAGTCGGTCGACGAACGTTCGTAGACCGACTAAGAATGAATAGTACTTGGTATCAAAAATGATCATAGAGCTAGTCGGTTAAAGAACGATTGCTGACCGACTAGTTTGCAACCTAGTCGGTTGAAAAATGTTCTTAGACCGACTAACGATAAACAGTAACTCCTGAATAATTATCAAAGCCCACTAGTCGGTCCATGAAGGTTTGCTGACCGACTAAATCGTCATCTAGTCGGTCGGCTCCCCTTCTTGTACCAGCTAACGTGCACTGAAAGTTCCGAAATGGAGCGCGAAGCTCCAGGATCGATTCCTAAGACTCCTAGGCTTGATCTAACAATAAGATATGACCGATATGAAGCCCGTCATGAATGGCTTACTCCGAAATCGACGATCAACGGAAGAAGCTAGGAAAACACAACGAAACGAACGAAAACGAAATTACGGAGACGGAGAAAGGAAATCACAACCAAAGAGAAGGCAACCATATATATATATATATATATATATATATATATATATATATATATATATATATATATATATATATATATATATATATATATATATACAAGAAAACCAGTCGTTACAAATATACTACAACCAGAACTTAAAATTTCCATGTACTACATATGTTGAAGGCAACTGAAAATGACACCCATTATCATGAAACTAAAAAATGACACATCCTGGAAAATGATGACTTAAGAAACCCAGTATCCTGGAAATGTAAGCTAATGCAAATGTAGTTCAGCTATTAGCTTGGAAAATTTCTACATATGTAATGTCTAATGTTGAATGAAGCCTAATGTTGAATGCAATTTCTCTTCTTTGTGTTTTTCTGCAAATGAAGATGGAATTTGAAGATATCATAGCTGAACTGCAAATACCATAGCTGAACTGCAAATGTTGAATTTTTGTTGTTTTGGATCCAATAAAGAATTGCAGGACTGGACTGCAAAGTTCAATTTTTTTGGGTTCAATTTTTTTGGGTTCAATTTTTTTGCAGGACTGAACATGCTGAATGCATAGACTAAAAATGTAGACTAAAAAATAGTTAACATGTAAAAAATGTTGACTGCATAAACTAAAAAATGCATAGGGTTATTGGGTTAACTAACCCTATGTTAACTATTTATTGGGTCCTCCTATCAATAGACTAAAACATGATGAATGCATAGACTAAAAAATGCATAGGGTTAACATGTTAAAAATACATAGGAAACAAAGTTGTCCTATAACCATTTGTAGACAAAACAAATGTCTTATACACTGGATACTGGTTAAAACAAAATTGGTTATTGGTTAACGCAAAATTGAAGGAAGTGTCTTATACACAGAGCAACTTCTACGACCATAACAGGACATGGCTGCAAATGTCTTATACACTGGATATTGGTTAACACAAATTGAAGGAAGCTATCAGTAGAAGTTTAATTCCAGGCTGGTTCAAGGAGAGGAGATTGAAGTTTCAATGTGATCTATGAGGACAGCCAAATGATATCATTAAGTTTAATTCAAGTGTAAGTTTAATTCAAGCAATTTGGTTCAGTTTGAAAATTTCATTTAAAGTTTAATTCCAGGATGAATCAATCAATTCAAACAATTTGGTTTTAAAAATTGAAGGTTCAATTTCATCTTAAGGTTCTACTGATATCACTTTGGTTTAAAAATTGAAGGTTCAATATCCAACTAAACTCACATTTTTTTGTGATCTTCATGTTTCTAGCATTTTTATATAGAAACCAAATTTGCAGTATTGGTTAAGGTGAACAAAAAATTAAGTATATCCAATTTTGTTATACCAAATTGCCAGTCATTTTGTTAACAAAAAATTAAGTATATCAAACTGGGATATACTTGCAGGCATTTTGTTGAGTGAACAAAAAAAACTTAATGTTGCAAGTCATTTTGTTGGATATACCAAAACTTTGATATTCATAATGCTGCAGAACCAATATCCAACTAAACTCACATTTTTTGTGTTCTTCATGTTTCTAGCATTTTTAGAGTTGTGTGTTTTGTAGATTTCGGGGATTTTTTGTTGGATATTTGAAGATGAACCAATATTGCAGTAGTGGTCATGAAGAATTTGATAGTATTGGATATTTGAAGCTTAGACTTCTGTTTCTGGAATTCAGCATCAACCTCAACTCTAAGGTATACTGCAAATTTGAAGATGGACTAATAAAAAATTGAATATGTTTGAGTATATGTTTGCATGTTAGAGAAACATATGTTTGAGTATACTCAGTTGGCATATGTTTGAGTATGTTTGAGAAAATTTCCTCAAGTTTGCATATACTCAAATTGGAAATTCTCAAACTTACTCAATTTGAAACTTGAGAAAATTTTCAAATACTCAGTTTGTTTGGAAATTTCTCAAGTTTCCACTCTCAGTTTGTTTGAGAAAAATTTCCATACTAAGTTTGAAATTTTCCATACTCAAATTACAAATTGCAAACTGGAAATTATCAAACATACTCAGTTGCATATACTCAAATTTGAGTATATGCAGTTCTCATTGATATCTCAGTTTCAATATGTTTGAGTATGTTTAATTTGAGTATCTGGAAATTTTCAAACATATGGAAATTTTCCTCAAGTTTGCATATGAAAATTTCATCCAGTTTCCATATGTTTAATTTAATATCTAAAATTGAGGAAATTAATTTGAGTCCAGGATACTATTTAATTTTTCTCATTGATATCTCAGTTTGCATATGTTTGAACATTTCCTCAAGTTTCAAAATTAATTCAAGTTTCAAACTGTCATATGAGTATCCTGGACTCAAATTAATTTGAGTATGATGGACATGTGCAAATTAATATGTCAAGTTGAGTATCTTGGAATCAAAATGTGATCATTTGAGTATCCTGACAAATTGATATATGAAAATGTTTAGAGTTCATATCAATTTGTCTAAAAAAACAGAATACTATGATTTCAAATTGGTTAAAACTATTAATTTTTGATATACCTGAGTTTATACCATGAGTTTATACCATGAAGAAATTGAATGCCTCATTTTGAAACATGACTAATAGAAATTTCAAACATCTCTAGAAATCAGTATCCTATTTTGAAACATGACTCATTAGTACTCATTTTGACACATGACTCATTTTGCATGTATACTGAAAACATGATATTAGAAAACAAGATACTGATTTCAAGAGAAATTTCATGCAAGATTTCATGGAAGATATTAGAACACGGGATATTAGAAAACAGGATATCTCTTGAAATTATACATGCAAACTTGAAAGAATTTCATTTTTTCAAACTATTTTGTAACAATTTTGAAATTTTCAAACCAATGAAAAAAATATTCAATTTTGAAACTTGAATGATTGTTATGGCATTGATATGCACTGAGATATCAATCCTAAGTATGGGTTTTCTTTTATAAAAAGAGAGGACAAGTTACGTTGATGAATTCTTTATATTTTGTTGGCTTAGGTCCTAAATTTCAGGGATATCTATACTGCGATATCAATACTAGGCTACAACTATTATAAAATTCACTTAGGTCCTAAATTTTGTTGGCTTTTCGTAGCAAACTTGATGTACCAAAAGATCACGTAGTCAATAGTAATATCACGGTAGCTAAATGAGTTAGAAGACCATGTACGTACTTGGAGTAATTGTTTACTTTAATTAGTTAACATGGTTGTTGCAATGGTTTCTTGCTTTCATATTTGTTTACAATTATTAGTTACCATTTGGAATGTAATTATTTTAACACTTAGTCTAAATGATTCAGTTGTACGTTGGCATTCTTTGACCAGCCTAAAGATTTTATCATTCTCATTTGCTTCACACCAACATGCGAACGGTATGCAATTTATTAGTATAAAGTAATGTATTACATGCTTGATTTACCATCATTAATCACGCTTATACCATGCACTCAATTTAGGCATCGGTTGATAGTGACGTGCCAGCCTAATGGAAAGGCCAAGAACAACATAGCACTCTTACTGAGCCTATGATTAGTTCTTCACTACCAAGTGTTCGTCGCATTTCACCCTTGCGACAATGGCAACATAAAAGAAATCATAATGAAACAATTTTTGAACAACACGATGAACCATCTGCCAGGCTATTATCCACTTGAATGTGCCAAAAATCTAATATACCCTAATGTATTTTAATTGTAATTAGTTTGGGTTTAATTTGGATAGGGCTTTAGCTCAACGCAGTAGGAGATAACGAGAACGTGAACAAGAACAATGAAACATATCTTACGCTCTGACGTCTGACAGTGTACTTGATATACCTCAAATACCACCAGCCGTGACAACTTCGCCGGTTGAACATGAAGATTATGCCTTAGCCTCGCATAACGATATGATTTTAGGACAAGTACCTAGACCATCTGTCAGGTCATTATCAACCCGACTGTACATAAAATCTTTTCTCCTCCCGTGTATTTTATTTGTATTTATTTTTGTGTTTAAATTTGGATAGGGCTTTAGCTTAATGCAAAAGGAGAGAACGTGAACGTGAACAAGAACAACGAAAGATATCTCACGCTCTGACTTCTAACGGTGTACTTGATATACCTCAAATAACACCAGCCGTGACAACTTCTCTGGTTGAACAATAAGATGTTGTCTCAGCCTCGTATAACGATATGATTTCAGGACAAGTTTCTGGACCATCTGTCATGTCATTATCAACCCGACTGTACATAAAATCTTTTCTCCTCCCATGTATTTTATTTGTATTATTTTTGTGTTTAAATTTGGATAGGGCTTTAGCTCAACGCAAAAGGAGAGAACGAGAACGTGAACAAGAACAACAAAACATATCTCACGCTCTGGCTTCTTACGGTGTACTTGATATACCTCAAATAACACCAGTCGTGACAAATTCTCCGGTTGAACAAGAAGATGTTGTCTCAGCCTCGCGTAACGATATGATTTCAGGACAAGTTCCTGGACCATCTGTCATGTCATTATCAACCCAACTGTACATAAAATCTTTTCTCCGCCCATGTATTTTATTTGTATTTTTTTGTGTTTAAATTTGGATAGGGCTTTAGCTCAACGCAAAAGGAGAGAACGAGAATGTGAACAAGAACAACGAAACATATCTCACGCTCTGACTTCTGACAATGTACTTGATATACCTCAAATAACACCAGCCGTGACAACTTCTCCGGTTGAACAAGAAGATGTTGTCTTAGCCTCACATAACGATATGATTTCAGGACAAGTTCCTGGACCATCTGTCAGGTCATTATCAACCCGACTGTACACAAAATATTTTCTCCTACCATGTATTTTATTTGTATTTATTTTTGTGTTTAAATTTGGATAGGGCTTTAGCTCAACGCAAAAGGAGAGAAGGAGAACAATTACAAGGAAACACATCTCGATATATGATTCCTACCAGTATACTAGATATGGCTCAAAGCACACATGCAGTAACAACTTCTCCTGCTGAACATAAAGATGAGGTCTCAGCCTCGCACAACGATACGATATGTGCTGAAGATGCTGAACCATCTGCCAGGTTATTATCCATAAAATCTAATCTACTTTAATGTAACTTAATTTTATTTAATTATGGTTTTATTTTGGATAGGTGTTTAGCTCAATGTCAAAGGAGAGAACGAGAAAAAGCTCAAGGAAACATATCTCGATATATGACTCCTATTTGTCTACCTCAAATAACACCTGGATTAACAACTTCTCCAGTTGAACAAGAAGACGATGGCTCATCCTCGATCTTCCGATGTCGGTCAACTTAGCATGGCTCTGGTCCACCAACTCAGGTTGATTTTGGTCGGCACTATCTTGGATTAATGAACATTCCATGTCCTCATTGTTCAGCCTTACACTGGTTGGATGAACAGTTGTTGAAGTCAACTTTGAGAACACATCTTTTTGGAACATGTTGTTTGCAAGGAAAAGTAAAATTGCCGAAACTTAATGAACCCCCTCCAGCACTTCGAGAATTATATGATGGTGACAGTGCGGCATCAAAATCATTTCGAATGTATACTCGGGAGTATAATGCAGCTAATGCATTTACCAGCCATGGTGCGACAATGGATCAAAGATTGATTGCTGGCAGAGGCCCGAACATATTTAACTATCCATGGAGAATTACGCCATCGAACAGGATCACTTCTGCCCCAACCGGATCAAACAGCAAGTTATTGTCAACTTTACATATATGATCCGGATTCTGCTATGGAGTTACGAAGTAATAAAAATCCACATTTGAGCAAGGATGTCTACAAATTATTCAAAATTGTCTATCGGGCATAAATCCATTCATCAAACTATATTTTCAGGCTTATTCTGTTTTAGCTCAAGCATATTTATGTGGTCATGATCTTCCTGTATATCTGCATTACAATTCAAACAAGGATCGTCGCCGTTATAACCTCCCAACCGTAGATGAGATTGCGGTTGTTTTACCTGGAGATGGCTATCGACCTTCCGGGATACGAGATATAGTTTTACATCTATGAGGAAATCATCAATTAATGCAAATCAATGAGACTTATCCTGCATGTTTACCATTACACTACGTCTTATTATTTCCTGATGGTTAGCTTGGATGGGAACCTGAGTTGAAGCAGTGGGATCCAGTTCAAAACAAATCCTCAAGTAGACGCCTTACCATGTGTGAGTTTTATAGCTACCATCTGTTTGAAATACAGAACGCGTATTCTTCAATTTTGAGAGCTGGAAAATTATTCCAAGAGTTCATAATTGATGCTTGGGCAGCAATCGAGCAACATCGTTTGACATTCATCTAACTTAATCAACGAAAACTCCGCTCAGAGCTATATCAGGGTCTTGTAGATATCGATGCATATGTCAGATGTGACCAAATTGGACAGCGCATGATACTTCCATCATCTTTCACTGGCAGTGCACGTCACATGTTTAAAATCTTTCAAGACTCAATGGCTATCACACGTTATAACCAGCACACAGATATTTTTCTTACCATGACTACAAATCCAAAGTGGTCAGAAATTACTTCGGCTCTACTGCCCAATCAAAAGGCTACCGACCGTCCAGATTTAGTCGCACGTGTATTTGAGTTAAAAAGAAAGGCTTTGATGAAGGAGATTGATGTTAATAATGTATTTGGCAAGAAAGTAGCACATGTATTTACAATTGAATTTCAGAAACGAGGTCTTCCACATATGCATGCTCTTTTCTCTCTTCGTGGTCCCGATACGATTCATACATGTGATTAAGTGGATAGAATTGTTTGTGCTGAATTTCCTGATCCTACTCAAGATCCTGCATTATTCGATACTGTGTCAAAATGTATGGTACATGGACCATGTGGTGCTCGAAATCCAAATGCTTCATGTATGGAAAATGGTAAATTTACTAAGAAATACCCTTGAAATTATGCAGATGCAACAACCATAGATCGTGATGGATATCCTATTTATCGTCGTCGTATTAATGTGCATCTATAAACTGTAAGGTGGTATCAGGTTGATAACCGAGATGTTGTTCCATACAACATGTATCTCTCAAGGCGCTTTAACTGCCACATTAATGTCGAAGTTTGTGCTGGGGTAAGATGTGTGAAGTACATTCATAAGTATATTTATAAAGGTCATGATCGGACCACAATGGTGTTGGGCGAAGTAAATGAGATCCAACAATCCCTTGATGCAAGATATATTGGACCACCTGAGGCAGCTTGGCGAATATTTGATCATCCTTTGCATCAAGAGATTCCGTCAGTTCAAAGATTGATACTTCATTTACCATGGCAACGTCGTGTTATTTTTGATCCAGATGAAGATGTAGATGCAATAAGGTCTAGGGCTGAAAATGATAAGACAATTTTAACTGATATTTTTACATGTTGCGCTTTACATGAGTCTGCACATGATCTCACATATCAAGAATTTACTCAAAAGTTTGTGTGGCATTCGTCAACAAAGGTCTGGACTCCAAGACAATCTGGATATGCAATTAGCAGAATGTATTTTGCATCTCCTAATTCTGGTGAGAGATTTTATCTACGGTTGCTACTAACAGTTGTTAAAGGGCCAACATCGTGGAAAAATTTACGCACATTCAATACTATCGAGTACGCTACATTCAAAGCAACATGTATTGCAAGAGGTCTTCTTGAAGATGATTCCGAGTGGAGACAATGTCTTTCCGAGGCTTCAATTATGAAAACATGATATTGTCACGCCCCGCTTACCAAAAACGTGGAGGCGAAGCGTGAGAAGGTCCGCACAGACTTGAAGCTGCAAAGCCGCAAGTCCGATAAGCGTCAAATAAAACGAAGTAGCAGGTCCCTGTAATGTGACTCAGAACAACAATAACAATAATAGGAAAAGAGGGACAATAATATAACATTATTCCAACTAATAGTCCAACAAAAAGTCCAACAACCAGAAATGCCACCAGGCAACAAAAGAGTCAAAAGCAAAAGGCCTAGCATGGCCAACAAAATCTAACAAAACGGTGCTACTCACCGACAACCACAGCTAACAAAAGAAGAGTACGAAAGATCTCTAAGATTGATCACCGGTGTCCTCATACTCCACGTCACCAACGGGTTCGGGCACGAACTCCACGAACTCGTCACTCTCTGCAACTGTCTCTGGCTCAGCAACTAACATGCGTCACCTAAAGAGAAGGGGCACATGTCAGCAAGTCTAAAAATACTTGTGCAAGGAAACTATAAAAGTAAAGCAACCTAACATTTCTAAAGTAAAGTATGACATGGATATAAAATGACAAATGACATGGCATGGCAAGTAAACAAGTAAAAGACAAGTACTGGAATTGTAATCACGTCGTGCACAGAGATTCCGCCCTTTGGCTAGAGTGGCTGTACGGGCCAAATCTTACGCTCAAGTGACCGTTTATCCCTACCCCTCCACGTGTGTCGAGCCAGGGCATTACCCCCAAACACGAAATGCTCTCTTCTGAATCACGAGCCAGGAAGTGTTTTTAACACGGATGGCGTAGGGTTATGCCCGCATAACGGGTGCCTAGCCGGTAACACGGAAACATGGATTGTACAAGTAGTGTAGCGTGTGCTACGATGCAAGTTTAACTAGGATGACATGTATGATGCAATGCATGGTAGTTAACAATTCAAATGTGTACAATTAAGGAATTTAAACATGACAGATATCAATGCATAAATGATATGGCAAGGTGTCGGATCTAGCTTCGTTGTCAAGCTAGATCACAAAGTTGCGCCTAGATCGCTATCATTTCACGATCTAGTCTCTTTCACGCTAGTACGAGGAATTGGCCTAAAGACATGGCCTAAAGAAAAGTTGGCAAGTTTCACTTGCCTGGTACCGGTGGCGACGATCGACGAGAGTACGTCTCAAAATCTCTATTCTACGGGGATGGTTTTGCTGTTACGGCAAAACAAAAATCAGATCAATGTCCATTTCAGATTTGTAATAGAATCCTACGAAGTCTAATGATCCGGTTTTAATTAAGTTTCTTATCCTAAGACAGGTGACACATCATTATTAACGATCTTAAATTATTAACACGATTATTACATCACGTAGCTAGTACGAAAATACACAACAAGTATATCAAGCAACCTAGGCTAACACATTAACTAGAAGTTATGTAAACAAGTTATCAGCCCTAAGAATGATCTTGTTAACATCAATACATTATGTCCGTTAGCTAAACATCGATTATTAAGGTTAATGGCATGCAAACACCCAAACATTAAGTCCGATCATTAATCACGCTAAAGTTACTAGTATGTAACAACATTATCATTAAGTAACAAAAGTGGCACCGCAAGCTACCGTTCAAAGTATTAACTCATGGGTTTTCACAAAGCTGCAGCCTCCTAGGGTTGTACATATGACGGCTCATAGGGGTACTGTTGTAGTAACTTAACAAAAGGCTGAAAATTAAAATAAAGTTATAACAACATAACTCAAAATAATCTATTTAAACTGTCATCATGATAAGGAATACCAAGTCTAACTACAGTATACAATTTTAAGGTTTTACCCACTAATGTATACAGGTAGGGCAATTTATTAAAATGTATTATAAAAAAATAACCTAGTATAACCTATTAGCTTGCAGGCATATACATCTAACAACAACCCTAACATATGAACCTTCAGATAATATGTGAAGAATAAGTGTAGGGCACTGTTCATAACATCATACTCTTCTATATAATAATACACACAAATAATAAACCAAGGGATCACTTATGGTTGCATGCGTGAGTTATCTGGCTGCCTGCAAGCTTGCGGATGGAGCCAACAGATCAATGTGCAGCGAGGAGAAGAAGCTGGGCGTGGGTTTGTCGTTGCTGCGTGAAGAGGATGGCTGGAAGGATGAAGGGAACCGTGGCTAGAGGCCGTCGGAGGGGCATCTGGGGTTTGTCGGCAAATGCTGTCGCTGTGACAGGCTTGGGTGGCGCTGCGCTGGCCTGGGTGGTTCACGGGACACCGACGGGGCTTGGGGCAACGCAGGGCAACGGTTTGCGGCCTTCCGATGCTGCCGCGAGCTTGCTGCGATGTCGGAAGCACAACAGGGCTGCCACGGCGGTGCAGAGGGGCGGAGATGGTCGGGGCGAGGTCCGATCGCCAGTCGGTGCAGGGACAGGCCAGAGGGGGTTAGGTCACCGGCGAGAATGAGCAAAGGTCGGAGAGCAGCCCACGTGGAGAGGTTTTGCGTGAAAAAAGAACGGCGTGCTGCTATTGGTTGCTGGGAGATATAAATAACCATAGACTCTGATTAAATAGGAGAGGGCGGCGGCTTTGTTTTGTTTGCTGGGAGAGAGAGAAGTTAAACCTAGGTTGCCTATTAAATAGGGTAGAGGGCTGCTATCATGTGAAAGGGAGAGAGGGGAACGTGGGGAGAGGGGAACATGGGCCGCAATGATTTGAAATAGGATTAGATAAAAAAATTTAAAAACTGTTGATTACCCAGAATTCCCAATGTCACTTAATTCGAAGTGCAGTATCAATTTCAAAGATGAAATCACCCAGAATGGTTAACATTTAGATTATAAAAGTAAATAATTTGGTTTCAAAAAAAATCCAATACGTACAGAACTTGAGATCTAAAAATATATATATATAAGTTTATAAGTTGTAATGAGATAAAGTAAATTGATGACTCTACATCCAAAAATTACAAAGGAAATACCGAGGCGATCGCGCCTCGGAGAGGGTCATGAATACAGGGTTCGGTCGCGTATCGAAACTACGGAATTACAATAATAAAACCAAATACGGAAATACGCACACAAATCAACATACGCACAAGAAAACGTACGACCAGAAGTGGTCGTGACATCCTACCCACCTTAGAATAAAGTCCGTCATCAGACTTTCTAAATATGAATAACATATCTACTAGTTTTCTTGCAACTACCCCAATCACATCACACTTTAATTCAACCAGGTATAATCACTACAAGTGCTAATATTGCACTAGATAGTCAAACATTAATACAACATACACGTATACACATGCACTCTCTTTACGTATACCTATTATAGGCAGTCAAATTCATACACATACTTCAATCATTCATGTAGTCACATACATCCTTATATAACTATTACTCACTTATTACATAACGCTGGTACACCTACTTACATAAAAAAATAGTTCACACCAGCAAGTACAATCGTATTTCTTCATATATAGATAACCTATGCACAACAACATGGATAACTAATCCCTATATCTCCTAGTATACAACCAACACCCAACATATCAACACGTGTAATCACACCACACAATATTAGATTCGTTACTACATCTAAGATACATTCACCACTACCATAATTTCACAGTTATAGTCATCCAAATGCACGCAAATATTTCACCATATAATCACCTCACATACGGTCCTATAACTATATTCACGACACGCCATACATATCATAGTCACCAATACTTATAACTAGGCACATACTTACTCGTGCGTGGTGCACACCCACACACGCTAGCATTTCATTCATATTTACCAATCATACCACTATATACTTATCACATCTACACACCTACAGGCAAGTCCTTAGTAAACAACTATACCACAAGACCAACACCTATAACTATATACTGGTATGGCGACCCACAATCATGTGCGTAACACAACCAGGCACAAACACTCCTATCACTATACATACATCAAACATTGCTATATTCAAACTACAGACACCCATAACAGTATACTTAGAGTATACCCACTCAAGCTTGAGTGAGACTCGAAACACATATCAGAATACTCTATATACGTAACACGGTATTTATTCCTATACCAACCACTCCAATGTATACACATCTACCAATATAACCTTATACATACCGTAACGTCAATCACACTTAATATCTAGTCGGGTAACACCCACGTATACCATAATAATATTACAGACATCAGCACACGTATAATTATAATACACTCTCTAATACGTGCATTCATTGTATAGTCACATACCTATAATATATATTCATATCTTGGCAATATTAAATATAATCAGTACACTACTACCTATACCTATTTATGCATAGTCACGACATACAATAGTCGTGTGTACCTCATGGTACACACGCACACACACAACGTCCCGTAAAGGCAAGCAATACCAAACAAAGTTATAGCCCTATTACCGTAGGTATATTACACGTGTTCATATATTAAGCACATATCTACGTGCGAGTACACGCCCACACGTACTAACATATAGATCAAATAATAGGCATGCTCATTTAACTATAAGTACCCTATTATCATTACACTTAACTTGCACATAACTCACTAGTATACTATTTCATGCATCTACAAGTATCTTTAAACTACACACACTACTAGTATATACTCCAATACAATTTCCAATATATATACAGACATTCCTAAAGTGGTATAGCTATCCACACTTATATAACTAATATCATTCATACAACTTTACACATATATTCTGAATAACACTGGGTATTCATACATGTCACAAAAGACAAATTATTAATATCTTAAGGGTAGCACACTCATACAGATCCGCACACTCTACCTAGACACATGCACCACAATGACACCACACAACAAAATCAGTGGGCCCACTACTAAACTAGAGGTGACACAGGAAACGACAAGCACTAATGGGAGGACTATGCAAGAGCAAAAGGACTGAAGTCAAAAAGCATAACGAGCCAAAAAAATCGGAATGAACGGGTTCGGAAGACGCGAGGATAAAGAGACAGCTTGGTTGAGTGAATCAGGGGTATAATTGTGAATGTTTAGGTAGAGGAAAGGAAGTTGTAATAATACCCTTATAGGATACAGAAAAATAGTGTAAATGTCATAAGTTAAAATACGAAAAGTATAAAACTGTCGCACTTCAAAAGTTTGAGCTCTCTTTGGCATAGAAAATATTTGGAGGTCGATAAAATGAGTTGCTCGAAACAAGTTTGAGTCGTATATACATAATAAGAGGAAAAATTGGTTTACTGGTTTATTGAGAAATCATTATAAGAAAGAAGTAAAACATTCACACGGACATTAAAGAATATAGGTTAGGAAATATTATACTGCAGTAATTTAATAATTTCGGCAAAAGGTTTGAAATTCAAAGAATGAATTTAGATCAACTGAAGTATAGGAAATTTAAGCTCATGCTCAATGTTTTCAAAGTCTTTAAACTGGGGAGAAATTTAAAATAAATAATATTTAAAATACTTTTAGAGAAACTAGGATTTGCCCAAAGAAACGGGTTTATATAAAGATTCTTGAAGTACGAGTACGCCGAACCTAAAACTGATATAAAAATATAATTGGAGTACTATTTAGCTTGGAAAAACATTCCAAAAGTATGTATGGTAAGCGATTAAAATAAATTTCGTAGTTTAGAGAAAGATGGTATATCGAATTATCAGGATAATAATAAAGTTTTAAAACCGAAATGCGAAAGATATAGGTTAGAGAATGGTCTCGAGATTGTAATAAAAATTTACGACCAAGACGACTTCAAAATCTAAGAAAGTATTTTAACTCAACCGAAGGTAAGGAATTTAAATATATAAGAAGTGGGTTTAAAACAAAATTTAAACTGAGTGAAAAATTTTAGTAAGGAAAATCGAAAATAACTTGGGAGAATCAAGATTTGCCATTGAGAAGATTCAAAAAAAAAATTAACGATAATCGTCAGAAACGATCTCGTGTATCAAGGGCAAAGAATATGATCGCGTGATGAATACGCCTAGGATACGATTCATGGAAAGCAACGACGGGATTCTACGGTCGATAACACCGAAGTGTAATAATCAGGAAAAAATGATAGAATCAGGGGGTTCTAATTTTCGGGTTGGCTAAAGGTCAAGAGAAACTTACACTAAGACTCTCTAATAGACTAGACTGTAATAGAGGTCTCGGGGTGGGGTCCTAAGAGTAACAAGATTACGTCCTGCTGGGCCCGAAATCGATGGACTCAACGAACGGCTAAAGGAAAAGCCCTAGAAGTTTAATATGGTCAAAGCTGTTTGAGAGACTACTAATGCAACCTATGACGAGTACAACTAAATCTTGGCAAGGGCGCCTGACTATCAAACCTGGACATCTACCTAAGTCTTCCAACCATCTATTGACATAGGAAAACGAAATAAATTAGACTCATTGCCTATGACACGGTGTTGAATTTTTTTATTGGAATTTCTATAATCCTTATTGTTATTCCGATTAAGTCACAGTTACAGAAAACGAGACCTGCATGGGCCACCAACAAAACCTGTCACGCCCCGCTTCCCAAAAACGTGGAGGCGAAGCGTGAGAAGGTCCGCACAGACTTGAAGCTGCAAAGCCGTAAGTCCGATAAGCGTCAAATAAAACGAAGTAGCAGGTCCCTGTAATGTGACTCAGAACAACAATAACAATAATAGGAAAAGAGGGACAATAATATAACATTATTCCAACTCATAGTCCAACAAAAAGTCCAACAACCAGAAATGCCACCAGGCAACAAAAGAGTCAAAAGCAAAAGGCCTAGCATGGCCAACAAAATCTAACAAAACGGTGTTACTCACCGACAACCACAGCTAACAAAAGAAGAGTACGAAAGATCTCTAAGATTGATCACCGGTGTCCTCGTACTCCATGTCACCAACGGGTTCGAGCACGAACTCCACGAACTCGTCACTCTCCGCAACTGTCTCTGGCTCAGCAACTACCATGCGTCACCCAAAGAGAAGGGGCACATGTCAGCAAGTCTAAAAAGACTTGTGCAAGGAAACTATAAAAGTAAAGCAACCTAACAGTTCTAAAGTAAAGTATGACATGGATATAAAATGACAAATGACATGGCATGGCAAGTAAACAAGTAAAAGACAAGTACTGGAATTGTAATCACGTCGTGCACAGAGATTCCGCCCTTTGGCTAGAGTGGCTGTACGGGCCAGCTCTTACGCTCAAGTGACCGTTTATCCCTACCCCTCCATGTGTGTCGAGCCAGGGCATTACCCCCGAACACGGAATGCTCGCTTCTGGATCACGAGCCAGGAAGTGTTTTTAACACGGATGGCGTAGGGTTATGCCCGCATAACGGGTGCCTAGCCGGTAACACGGAAACATGGATTGTACAAGTAGTGTAGCGTGTGCTACGATGCAAGTTTAACTAGGATGACATGTATGATGCAATGCATGGCAGTTAACAATTCAAATGCGTACAGTTAAGGAATTTAAACATGACAGATATCAATGCATAAATGATATGGCAAGGTGTCGGATCTAGCTTCGTTGTCAAGCTAGATCACAAAGTTGCGCCTAGATCGCTATCATTTCACGATCTAGTCTCTTTCACGCTAGTACGAGGAATTGGCCTAAAGACATGGCCTAAAGAAAAGTTGGCAAGTTTCACTTGCCTGGTACCGGTGGCGACGATCGACGAGAGTACGTCTCAAAATCTCTATTCTACGGGGATGGTTTTGATGTTACGGCAAAACAAAAATCAGATCAATGTCCATTTCAGATTTGTAATAGAATCCTACGAAGTCTAATGATCCGGTTTTAATTAAGTTTCTTATCCTAAGACAGGTGACACATCATTATTAACGATCTTAAATTATTAACACGATTATTACATCACGTAGCTAGTACGAAAATACACAACAAGTATATCAAGCAACCTAGGCTAACACATTAACTAGAAGTTGTGTAAACAAGTTATCAGCCCTAAGAATGATCTTGTTAACATCAATACATTATGTCCGTTAGCTAAACATTGATTATTAAGGGTACTGTCATGCAGACACCCAAACATTAAGTCCGATCATTAATCACGCTAAAGTTACTAGTATTAACAACATTATCATTAAGTAACAAAAGTGGCACCGCAAGCTACCGTTCAAAGTATTAACTCATGGGTTTTCACAAAGCTGTAGCCTCCTAGGGTTGTACATATGACGGCTCATAGGGGTACTGTTGTAGTAACTTAACAAAAGGCTGAAAATTAAAATAAAGTTATAACAACATAACTCAAAATAATCTATTTAAACTGTCCTCATGATAAGGAATACCAAGTCTAACTACGGTATACAATTTTAAGGTTTTACCCACTAATGTATACAGGTAGGGCAATTTATTAAAATGTATTATAAAAAATAACCTAGTATAACCTATTAGCTTGCAGGCATATACATCTAACAACAACCCTAACATATGAACCTTCAGATAATATGTGAAGAATAAGTGTAGGGCACTGTTCATAACATCATACTCTTCTATATAATAATACACACAAATAATAAACCAAGGGATCACTTACGGTTGCATGCGTGAGTTATCTGGCTGCCTGCAAGCTTGCGGATGGAGCCAACGGATCAATGTGCAGCGAGGAGAAGAAGCTGGGCGTGGGGTTGTCGTTGCTGCGTGAAGAGGATGGCTGGAAGGATGAAGGGAACCGTGGCTAGAGTCCGTCGGAGGGGCGTCTGGGGTTTGTCGGTAAATGTTGTCGCCGTGACAGGCTTGGGCGGCGCTGCGCTGGCCTGGGTGGTTCACGGGACACCGACGGGGCTTGGGGCAACGCGGGGCAACGGTTTGCGGCCTTCCGATGCTGCCGCGAGCTTGCTGCGACGTCGAAAGCACAGCAGGGCTGCCACGGCGGCGCAGAGGGGCGGAGATGGTCGGGGCGAGGTCCGACCGCCAGTCGGTGCAGTGACAGGCCGGAGGGGGTTAGGTCACCGGCGAGAATGAGCAAAGGTCGGAGAGCAGCCCACGTGGAGAGGTTTTGCGTGAAAAAAGAACAGCGTGCTGCTATTGGTTGCTGGGAGATATAAATAACCATAGACTCTGATTAAATAGGAGAGGGCGGCGGCTTTGTTTTGTTTGCTGGGAGAGAGAGAAGTTAAACCTAGGTTGCCTATTAAATAGGGTAGAGGGCTGCTATCACGTGAAAGGGAGAGAGGGGAACGTGGGGAGAGGAGAACGTGGGCCGCAATGATTTGAAATAGGATTAGATAAAAAATTTAAACACTGTTGATTACCCAGAATTCCCAATGTCACTTAATTCGAAGTGCAGTATCAATTTCAAAGATGAAATCACCCAGAATGGTTAACATTTAGATTATAAAAGTAAATAATTTGGTTTCAAAAAAAATCCAATACGTACAGAACTTGAGATCTAAATATATATATATATATATAAGTTTATAAGTTGTAATGAGATAAAGTAAATTGATGACTCTACATCCAAAAATTACAAAGGAAATACCGAGGCGATCGCGCCTCGGAGAGGGTCATGAATACAGGGTTCGGTCGCGCATCGGAACTACGGAATTACAATAATAAAACCAAATACAGAAATACGCACACAAATCAACATACGCACAAGAAAACGTACGACCAGAAGTGGTCGTGACAGATATCAATTACGAAGACTGTTTTGTATTATTCTTATCGAATGTTCGCCGATCGACCCCCTAGCATTATGGAATGAATTTTCAATGCACATTTGCGATGATCTTCCACATAAATTATAAACTTTATTTGCAATTTCTACCCCAACTTAATTTCAACTTGAAGTTTATGGATGAATTGCTTGAGGAGTATGGTAAGTGTCTATCTGACTTTCCACCAATGTCACTTCCTGCTGGAGATTTGAATGCAATTGTTGGCAATAGATTGTTGTATGAACATCAGGAACTTATAAATAAAGCTAAACAAATGGATGCACAAAAAGACATTGATTGCCTCAATGATGCACACCACAATGCTTACTCGACAATTACTTCATCCGTATTTGAAAATAAAGGTACTACATTCTTCTTGAGTGGCGGTGCTGGAACTGGAAAGACTTTTTTGTACAATACACTAGAACCAATGTTGCGTAGTCTTGGAAATATAGTTATCACCTTCGTGTCATCCGATATTGCATCATTGCTACTTAGCGGAGGCCGAACTGCACATTCCACATTTCGTATCCCGTTAGATGTGCATGATAATTCAATTTGTAATTTTAGCAAGCAATCCATGCAATCATAATTATTCAGAAAAGCAAAACTTATAATATGGGATGAAGTACCTATGCAACATTGGCACTGTGTTGAGGGAGTGGATCGATCATTACAAGATATTTACGATAACAACAGAGCATTTGGTGGTATTACTGTTGTTCTTGGTGGGGATTTTCGACAAATCTTGCCCGTCATACTAAAGGGGGTTCGAGAAGAAATTGTTGGTGCCTCATTGAGACGATCAGTATTATGGTGCTCTGTACAAGTTTTGATCTTGGATCAAAATATGCGGTTAAATAACTCATCTGTTGAGAATGTAAATTTTGCAAAATTTATTTTGGAGGTATTTTATTTCATGCCTAATTTAATTTTACTTACTGTTTTTATCTTAGACATTCCTTAACTTAAATTATATCTATATGTATTAGGTTGGTACAAATCCTACAGAAGTGGTAGAACTTCCTTCTCACATATTCAAGTGCAAGGATTTAAAAGAGTTATTACTTCGAATTTATCCGCATCTTGATATTGAGGGTGCAGTGACTCCGGCATACCTTACTGAACGAATAATTCTTTCTGCACGGAATGATGATGTTACTTTTATAAATGCTGTTGTATTACACATATTTCCGGGATAAAAGATTACGTATCTAGCTGTAGACAACCTGTCTGAAAATGAAAAAACCGACCCAACCATTATAAATCGATATCCAACTGAGTACATAAACTCTTTGGATCTTCCTGGGTTGCCATAATTTAAACTTGATCTTAAGGTGGGTTGTCCCATTATTTTATTACGAAATATTGCACCTAAAGGCGGGCTCTGCAATGACACTCGATTGATGGTTGTCAGATGTGCATCACGTGTCATTAAAGCTCAAATTTTAAATAGGGATAAAGCCTGTAGTTTTATGGTTATTCCAAGAATATATTTGTCACCATCGGCTACAACATTACCATTTCATATGACAAGACGGCAGTTTCCTGTCCGTGTAACTTATGTTGAGTATTGATTCCCCTGATTTGGTTTTGATGATGAACAAACATAAATATTGGGTACTAACTCTCTTTGAGCACAGTTATGAAGATCGTCGCCAAATTACGTTATAGATCTCAAGCGACGTCCCAAGACTTCCTTAGAGCACGTGATCGATGTGCCTAAAGCTTCGTTGAAGCTCAAGGAGTATTAATGAAGTCAAGGGTTTCAGAATCTTCATGTAGAAGCTTTGAAGACGCTTTGTCGTGTTATTTATTTGGTCTTCTAGCTTCATTTCATAGAATGTTAAGCATTGAGTAGTACTTGCCTAGTTATCCTTATTTCTATCCTAGCTTATCTCTAGGATTGTCTTAGAAGTCATTAGAAAGCTTTTCCTTAGCTTATCGCGTCTTTTCATGACTTTGTGTTCATCTTAGTTGGTTCAAGTAGAAGGACCAACGGACTAGATGTCAATCTAATCGGTTGGAAATCCTTCTTGAACCGACTAGTTCTCCTTGTGGATTTTGACATACTTACTGTTGACCAATTAGTCGGTTCAAGAAGGCTCACCGACCGACTAGTTGTCCAACTAGTCGGTTAGTATTTCTTCTTAAACTAACTAGTTTACCCTCCTTATTTCACTAAATTCTTTGTCAACCATCTAGTCGGTCCAAGAAGATTCACCAACCGACTAGTTCTCAAACTAATCGGTCAGTGATCCTTCTTAGACCGATTAAGCTGCTTTGATTTTTCAGCCGTTGGAGATTTTATTTCCACGACTTTTCTTGATCTGTTTTGATTCTTTCCTTATGTGTTTGACTCGTTTCAAACAAGAAAATTTGTCTAATATCAGATTTATTTTCAGATCTCGAATTAATTCTTTCAATCATCAATTCTTCAAGGGCTCTCTCTCTCTCTCTCTCTCTCTCTCTCTCTCTCTCTCTCACGAAAATCTCTCTTCTTCTTCTTGGTGACCTAATTTCTCAAAGAGAGTTTTCAGATCTAGTGTGGTCATTCTCCTGAGAGATTGAATCACGACCATCATCTTCGCCCTAGCCATCTCACGCTGTTCATCTTGGTGGTGCTAGGGTTTCGTGCTCATTCTTTCTCAAAATCCTTCCTTGCCCTAAATCCGTAAGTATTCCTCAAGGCAGAGGATTTTATGGTAAGCAATTTATATTTCATTAAATCTATTATTTGTGTTTTTCTCTCGGTTTATGAGAGAAGTTTGTGATCCCAGTTTGTGGGAGTCACGATTCGTTTGTTGTAACGATTTGATCTTGTGGTAGTTTCTACAAGAAGCTGTTTAGTGGAACCTTGAGTTAGTGGATTCTAACTCAGGTAACCAGAGGGGATCCGGGTGTCTGGGACGTAGGATCATCGGGAACAAGTCGGGGAGACTTGGGTGGATCCGAACCCATTACATCGTTGTGTTTCTCTTGTTGTTCTATTTTATTCAGCATTGTTGTTTGTGTTTGCACAATAATTAGGAATTAGACTCTTGATTATTTTAAAGTACTATTCATCCCCCCTCTAGTACTTGTGCAGTAGCTACCAGGGCATTACATTTGGTATCAGAGACAAGTTCATAGCTATGACAAACAATGACAACAAGGCCGTACGACCACCACCCGACTATAGCTCCTACAAGAACCGTGAAGGAGCCTCTTCAGTAACCGAAGGACACTCCTCAACTAGGCCCCCTCACTTCAACGGTACCAACTATGGGTACTGAAAATACCGGATGGAAACTCTCCTCCGGAGTGCATCACTTTGGAGAGCCACATTAACGGAGTATGTGGAGCCCACTGAAGAAGACTTCACAAAGTGGACTGCCGTGGAAGTCGTCGCAGAGGTGAACAATGCCAAGGCAATGAATGCCTTACAATGTGCACTGAAGCCTGAAGATTTCAACAAGATATGCACCTGTAAGAGTGCATATCAGATTCGGAATCAACTCCTCATCCTACACGAAGGAACGAGCAGGGTAAAACATTCTAAACTCACCGTTGCTAACAAAGAATTCGAGTTATTTCACATGGAACAGGGTGAAAGAATGAAGGAGTATTATGCTCGCTTCGTGGATATAACCAACGAGTTGGAAGCCCTTGGGAAGACATATACCCAAGAAGAGAAAGTCGCTTAGATCATTGACGGACTTCCTTCTAGTTGGGAAAACCGAACTTACGCTATCGAGGAAGGTAATGACATGTCCAAATATACTGTTGTTCAACTAATGGATACCTTGATGTCATATGAGGTACGAAAGGACAGCAAGATCAAGATGCAGGATAAGATGAAAGCATTCTTGAAGCAAGAAGAGCTGAAGAAAAAGGTGATTGCTTTCAAGGCCGCTCCTACCTCTCATACCGATAGTGAAGAATCGGAAGAAGAGTTGGACATGGAATCTTTGGCCCTCATGGCAAAGAAGTACAACCGGTTCTTCCGAAAAGGTTATTTTAAGAACAAATCTAAAGTTAGTTCTACTAATGCCTCTGCTCCTTTGTGTTTCAAATGCAATAAGCCAGGACACATCAAGGTAGATTGTCCTCTCAACAAACAAAAGGAGAAGTGGAAGGCACCCAAGTTCGACAAGTCACGAAAATACAAGAAGGAGTACAAGAAAGGGCTTGTCAGCACATTCACCGATTCGGAAGAGGACTCCTCAAGTGGAGAGTCAGATGATGAACAAGTGGAGAGAGCACGCATGTGCTTCATGGCAAGAGAGCAACATGATCAAGATACCGCTTCAGATGAAAGCGAGGATGAAGGTGAAGAGGTAACTATGGATGACCTAAGATTAGCTAATGAACAAATTTGGTCTAAGTATTCTAAATTGGTAAATAGATATACTAAGATCAAAGATGAGTTAACTAATCTTCAAACCACTCCTAAGCCTATCATCACCAACAACGACACCGTTGTTGAAGCCTTGAGAACTGAGATTGTAAATCTCAAATATCAACTTGAACATGTTAACCTTGAGGATTCGGAGGAACACGAGATAGCCGATTTAATTTCTCGAAACTCAACCTTGAATATTGAGAATGAGAATCTTAAGTCCCGTGTTTGTGAACTCACAACACAAGTGTCCACTTTGGATACTACAATGCTTTCTCTCACTGAAAAATATGAGTCCACAATAGGCCGAATTGAGAAATTCAACAAAGGCAAGGATCATTTGGATAATATTCTGAATGACTTACTTCCGACCAATCATCATATTGGTTTGGGGTATAAGAAGGAAGATTCATCCAAATCTTCCACCACCTTTGTAAGGCCATCTTCCGAGCCCTCAACTAGTGGGAGTAAACACCCAATGGGTAGTTCATCTACCAATGGTACTTCCACTAAGTACACACCCCCTTTTGGAAAGAAACTCACTTTGGGTGGACCTCCAAAGAAGGGTCATGCTTTTATGTGCACCAATACTATGTCACGTAGGAATACACCTCCTACCCCACCTGTTCACACATATGATGATTTCTATGCTCCACGTCCACGAGCACGTGCACACCAAGTGAGACACACTCACGCACGTGTTCCCCCATATGCATATGTTCATCCACATCATTATTATATGAATGATTACCATCATGCACCGTATCATATGTTTCCACCACCACTTCATCATGTGCCTTATGCTTATCCACCTCATGCATACACTAGGCCACTTCCTTGTAGAACACATGCACCACGTAGAAATCAACAAAATGTGCATGTTCCCAATAGGAAGAGGGCTCCCAAGACATTCACTATTTGGGGCCCAAAGGACACAAGCATGCATGAGAAACAAGCATATATTAATTCTTATTTCATGAATGTTGTGCACAATGATGACTATGTTGGGAAGTCTAAGTCCAATTGGACTTGGCTTCCAAAGATCTAATCTCTTAGGACCCAATGACCTTGGGTACCATGATACAATATTTTTATCTTCATGTACTCAAAAAAAAGAAAGGGAGCAACAAATCAAAATTTGGCTCCAAGAATGGTTGGATACTTGATAGCGGGTGCTCAAAACACATGACGGGTAAAGCTCAGTTGCTATCCGAAGTGGTAACCATTGAAAATGGAAACCGAGTGGTCTTTGGAGGCAACGAGAGTGGAACCATCATAGGTGTTGGAAAAGTTGGTAACCCTTCTAAACCCCTTATAAGTGATGTTTATCTTGTTAAAGGCTTAAATCACAATCTAATCTCAATAAGCCAACTTTGTGACAAGGGTTAGTGTCACGCCCCGCTTCCCAAAACTACGGAGGCGAAGCGTGACAAGGCCCGATTGGGCCAGAGCTGTGAAGTTCAGACCCAATAAGCGTCTGTAGGGGTACCGAAGGTAGAAACGAACAGGTTCTTGCATATATAAAAATTCGTAACAACAGAAAGTACTGAAGAAAATGCATTCATTTTATTCCATCAAGATATCCAGAAGTACAAGAGTCAGACAAAGGAAGTAATGCCCAGCATGGCAACAACGCAGAAAGTAAACTACTGGTGCAAGCACCCAACCTAGGCAGAAGAGTAAACAGTGCTAGCACCCGAACTAGAAAGCAGGAAAAAACTCTGAACTACAACGGTGAGGGACCACTAAGACTGGTCCTCGGCAGGTACGTACTCCGAGTCAACGTCCTCTGGCTCCACGTACTCAGGAATGTCTGACTCGTTCACGTGCTCTGGCTCAACACCTGACGTACAACACCCAAGAGAAAAGGAACTGTACGTCAGGTAAAGTCTACAAAAGAAGGTTAGACTCTACTGCAAGTATACTGTAATTTAAAACAACGATTTACTGGTTGATTAACATGCTGGGGTCATAACATGGCAGTTAAAGAAAGTAAAACGGTGCAGAAAAATTAAACACGACACTCTGTAGCGGTAGCGTGTGCTACCGACTATGGGACTAACCTAACTGGGACAAGACAAGACTAGAAAAGACAAGACAAGAAGTGTGTCACTAAGGTTCACGCCCTTTGGCCTATACCGAGGGAACGCTCAACCTTGTGCACGGGACAAGACAAGACAAGAAGTGTGTCACTGAGGTTCACGCCTTTCGGTAAGAAGGCGGCCATCACCTTCTCAACCGAGGGAACGCTCAACCTTGTGCACGGACAAGACAAGACAAGAAGTGTGTCACTGAAGTTCATGCCTTTCAGTTAAAAGGCGGCCAGCACCTTCTCAACCGAGGGAACGCTCAACCTAGTGCACAGACAAGACAAGACAAGAAGTGTGTCACTGAGGTTCACGCCTTTCGGTTAGAAGGCGGCCAACACCTTCTCAACCGAGGAAACGCTCAACCTAGTGCACGGACAAGACAAGACAAGAAGTGTGTCACTGAGGTTCACGCCTTTCGGTTAGAAGGCGGCCAGCACCTTCTCAACTGAGGGAACGCTCAACCTAGTGCACGGACAAGACAAGACAAGAAGTGTGTCACTGAGGTTCACGCCTTTCGGTTAGAAGGCGGCCAGCACCTTCTCAACCGAGGGAACGCTCAACCTAGTGCACAGATAAGACAAGACTGAAGGTGACAAGAGAGATTCACGCCTTTCAGTTTGTGGGTGGCCAAACCCGCCAAGCCGAGGGAACGCTCAATCTTCCTCCACCCAAAGTGCTCAAGACAAGACAACCAGAGATCATCCTCGCATGGAGGGCACCTGAAACGCCGTAGGCTTTCGTGACATGACATGACAGAGTTGAGGAAAAGTTCATTCTAGGGTGTCCACACGCACGCACACACAGAATACCCTAAGGTGTCAGTTGTTGTTGTTGTTGTGCTTAGACTTTGTCATCAAGTCTAAGCTGTCAAGGGACGATCCCGGACGCTATCATTTCACGTCCGGTTCTCTTTGTTTACGTTTTAACAGTTCTAAGAGTTTATGGCCTAAACACGGCCAAAAGTACAAGTGAGTACACTTGCCTGCGGTGGCGAGTGTGTCATCCGTCGGGAGCGTCCCGTCGAAACGTCGCGTCTGTGATGGTCCGTCTGAAACAGGGTCACAGCGACGGTGTCAGGTCGCATTTTTCAACAAATCCTATTAGGGTTTGTTTCTAAAATTGGTGGGACTATCCTAATAGTCAAAAAGTCACGTTTTGATGTTTGTTCAGTCTAGATCGATGTCTACCCTATGTGCACAGAAAATAGTCCGTTCGTCGATCTTTCCTACAGTGGGCAACGTTTTACAGATGCTGAAATTAACTTTAGTTCATGTTGATCAATTTTAGATTAGGTTTTGATGAACTACGGTGTGGGTTTTACTACTCGTTAGGGAAACCAACCTCGTGACGTCGTCCAACAAGCAGAAGTCGGGTCTGAACGGCGAAACGTCGGTGTCGTCTGGAACTCCTCGGCTGCGGCTAGCACAGCGAGGCACCTCTGGACAGCGGGGTGATGGTGCAAAATCAGCGAGCTAACAGCGATCCTCCCCCTGTTGCGGGTAGCGCAACGGATCTTCATGACAATGGCGACGCCGGCTAAAAGTACGTGCGTGCGGCAACGTACATGAACTCTGAGAGTCCAAGGGGGCTGTCGATAGATGAAGTAGGATCAGTGGAGGATGTTCGGCCTGGTGGGTGGCCGACGGCGTGAACGCACGGCGGTGGGTGGCCATGAGAAGCCGGAGAGGACAGATTCGTGCAATGTTTATTGTCGTGTGTCTCAGAGGAATTCCAGCAACGAACAGCGACAACGGGAAATTGCAGAAGGGAAAGGACTTGAAGACGAAGCCAACGGTGGTGGAGTTGATGCTGGGGGTGGTCGGAGATGATCATGAAAACATCCGATACGACAAGTTCCGACGAGGATTCTCGGAGCTACAGGTGGGATATAAGAGTGAGTGAAGTTGCAGTTGGTAGGGGGGTTCGATAGGAGTCCAACGGTGGTAGGGTGGTCATCGTAGGTGGCCGGATGGCTGGTGGACGCGAGTTTTCCCGGAGGTGGTGCAGATCTGTAAAACTGTCGTTTGGGTTGTGTTTGAAAGCGTTTTAAGGGAGATAGCGATGGGGGAAGAGGGTAAGGGGAGTGGGAGATGATCGGGGGGTCAAAGGGGAGTTCAGCAGAGGTAGCAGCGGCCGGAGGGGGTGGTCGGAGCGGCGACGGCGGCCGTTTTCCGGCGATTGCGCACAGCAGATCTGGGCTGTGTTTACTTGGTGTTTTTGATGGGTTTTTGATGTATTGGAGAGGTGGAGATGGAGGAGATGAGGGTGGAGATGATGCTGGCCGGAGTTGGGGAGCTTGGGGGGCTGCCGTGGTGGCCGGAGGAGGAGCAAAGCGGCTAGGGTTGATGGGTTGCGTGAGTTACAAAGTTTGGCCTGGTTTGGTTATTTGAAGAAGACATGTTGCTATTTGCCTTTTAAAGAGAGTATAAGTAAGATGGTGACTAGGAGAGATGGTGAGTGAGGGGGTGTACAAGTTGGGAAAAAGTTGGATGAGGGTAGTGGCTGAATCTTTTCCCATGATACGTAAGTTCTCTAATGATTTGATTAGGGATTTGACTTTTCAAAATTGATTAAGGCTAATCGAGCTTTGAATTTGATTAGTGATTTGGGTGGGCTAGGAGTGTCGAAAAAATACGAAAAAATATGGGGACGACCATGACGAATAGAGGCTCAGGGATATGATGGTCAATCGTGCATTTGGTCCATGAAAAATGAACAGAAAAATAAAAGATCCGATGACTAAGTCTAAAGCTATGACTACTCTGCAATCAAACTTTATTTGTGGGAGAACGACCCGTGAAATGACGTTCACCAAAAATCCCAAAAATAACTACTCTTCCTTACGGTCATAACGACATATCACATCGTATAGTCTGGATCCAAGAAGAGGCAAAAATAAATACGCACACGAAAAGAGTCGTACGCGCAGAAAATACGAACGGTCGAAAAGCGGCCGTTACATTCTACCCACCTTATAAATGATTCCGTCCTCGGAATCACTTATACTAATAATAATAATATCTATTTAACCTTACACCCGCAACTCTCATATCTATACATGAAGATCGCTAATCATATAACTTCAAACAACGTTCCTCAATAATCCATCATAACTCGTCCTCTACTGGATAATGCTACAACTAGAACCACATCTTAGCACTTAACTTATGAAGTCACATTATCTTTTGCAAGTCAATAATCATCTCGTTCCTAATATATTCTCCATCATATCGACTCATAAATCTATTCTTCTTAATCAATGAATCATCGAACCACAGCTATCCTTACCCCTATTATTAAATCTCCTAATCTTATTAAAATCCATCTTCTTAACATCCCATCTGTCTCAACATGTCGCATCATTTCCAATGCCTTCTCAACTCAACTTAATAATCAAGTCTTGATACTTTAAATGTTCTCCTCATTTCATGATCACTCTAAATCGTACTATCCCTTCCTAGCTACTCCTATCTACCTCTCGTCCAAGTTTCGAATCGATTAAGTACTCATTTCCTTGTATATAATTTCATCCAACCAAAATTCTCCATTGAGTCCGTTACACATTGGTATCATTAATAAGTCTTGGACACCTCTTTCTTTTCATCCAAAGAAATCTAATCTAATATCCTTCTTATTCCAACTCAACTAATTACCGATACAACATATCTCATCTCACTCTAAGCCTACCCGCAAACATAACCCTATATCAATAATAACCTGTTCTAATACTATAACAACAATGAAAATAACACTTCAAAGAGGGAAGAAGAGGAAAGAAATTTTAAGGCCAAAGACATATTTTAAAAAAATAACATGTGGGAAAACATGTGGAGTTGTGGTAATGGATGAGGGAAGATAGGTGGGATTGTGATCTCGTGGACTAGTTTCAAAACTTTAAAGATTTGATTTGAAAGAAAATAAAAAGTTTTGAAACATACATAAGCAGCCAAAAACATAAACTAAACTATAATATAAAAGACTAAAACTATGGAGTTACCTGCAATGACGCCATCCTCTGCTGTCATGACATATGCTCCACGGACAACAGCTCCTCTCTGGGTAGGGGCAGGTGCTCTACTCTGTAGTGGGGCCGGTGCTCCGCTCTCCACATGGCGATACCTCGGGCAATCTCTACTGACGTGTGTGGCGGCTCCACACACCAGACACAAACCCAGCCTCTTCCTGCAATCGTTCTGACGATGTCCCAGCTTGCCACAGAAAAGACATCGCTCTCTGATCTGGCTCTGAGCAGGTGCTCCTGACCTCTTAAAAGGCAGTGACTGAACTGGTCCCACTATAGACCTAGCAGAAGGCCTATGCTGCTCCATCGGTCGCTTTCCTCCATCATCAGAAGGATCAGGTAGATGTGCCATGATCTCATGATTCCTGGCGGCATTCAGCACAGCTCCCATGGTCGAAAAATCTGCCGAAGACATAGAAGCCTGAATCTTCGGACGCAGTCCCTCACAAAACCGATCAGCTCGGTTCTCCTCCTTCTTCACCATATGAGGGGCAAAGCGACTCAGCATCTCGAACTCCGACTCATACTCGTCGACAGTCATGTCTCCCTGGTTCAGATCCACGAACCAGCTCAACAGTTCCCTCTTAGCAGCCCTGTGGAAATACTTCTCCTTGAACATCGATCTGAAGGTCTTCCACTCCACTGGCTTCTGCAGACGCCTCTCCTCAATGCGCCACCAGTTCCTAGCATTCTCGATCAGCTGCATCCTCGCTATCTCAACTCTGGTATCATCAGGGATCTTCACAGCTACCAGCTTCTCCTCTGTGCTCTGAATCCACTCATCAGTACCTAACGGTCCTTCCTTCCCAGAAAAAGTCTTTGACTGAAGTTCATTGAACTGCTTCACTCCTGGAGCAGCTCTCGGTGCAGGTGGCGACGGGGGAGCGTGGACGGCTCGGGCAGCCTGATGGGACTGCTGAACCAATTGATGCTGAACATCCAGCATCTCCCTCATGAGGCCCATAAACTGACGGAATTCACTGCCCTGGTCTCCCGGAACTCCATCAGTTGAGCTCCCGGCTCGGGAATTGTGTCTCCCTGCCATCCTATTGACAAGGAAGATCCAAATTAGACTCGTACACGATAACTGGATAAATAAAAATGAATGCGAGTAATACTATTGCTACGAACTTTTATAATTACAAGACCTGCATGGGCCACCACTAAAACCTGTCACGCCCCGCTTCCCAAAACTACGAAGGCGAAGTGTGACAAGGCCCGCTTGGTCCGAAGCTGTGAAGCTCGGACCCAATAAGTGTCTGTAGGGGTACCGAAGGTAGAAACGAACAGGTTCTTGCATATATAAAAATTCGTAACAACAGAAAGTACTGAAGAAAATGCATTCATTTTATTACATCAAGATATCCAGAAGTACAAGAGTCAGACAAAGGAAGTAATGCCCAACATGGAAACAACGCAAAAAGTAAACTACTGGTGCAAGCACCCAACCTAGGCAGAAGAGTAAACGGTGCTACGCACCTGAACTAGAAAGCAGGAAAAAACTCTGAACTGCAATGGTGAGGGACCACTAAGACTGGTCCTCGGCAGGTACGTACTCCGGGTCGACGCCCTCTGGCTACACGTACTCATGAATGTCCGACTCGTTCACGTGCTCTGGCTCAACACCTGACATACAGTACCCAAGAGAAAAGGAACTGTACATCAGGTAAAGTCTACAAAAGAGGGTTAGACTCTACTGCAAGTGTACTGTAATTTAAAACAACGATATACTGGTTGATTAACATGCTGGGGTCATAACATGGCAGTTAAAGAAAGTAAAACAGTGCAGAAAAAGTAAACACGACACTCTGTAGCGGTAGCGCGTGCTACCGACTATGGGACTAACCTAATTGGGACAAGACAAGACAAGAAGTGTGTCACTAAGGTTCACGCCTTTCGGCCTGTACCGAGGTAACGCTCAACCTTGTGCACGGGACAAGACAAGACAAGAAGTGTGTCACTGAGGTTCACGCCTTTCGGTTAGAAGGCGGCAAGCACCTTCTCAACCGAGGGAACGCTCAACCTAGTGCACGGACAAGACAAGACAAGAAGTGTGTCACTGAGGTTCACGCCTTTCGGTTAGAAGGCGGCCAGCACCTTCTCAACCGAGGGAACGCTCAACCTAGTGCACGGACAAGACAAGACAAGAAGTGTGTCATTGAGGTTCACGCCTTTCGGTTAGAAGGCGGCCAGCACCTTCTCAACCGAGGGAACGCTCAACCTAGTGCACAGACAAGATAAGACAAGAAGTGTGTCACTGAGGTTCACGTCTTTCGGTTAGAAGGCGGCCAGCACCTTCTCAACCGAGGGAACGCTCAACCTAGTGCACGGACAAGACAAGACTGAAGGTGACAAGAGAGATTCATGCCTTTCGGTTTGTGGGTGCCAAACCCGCCAAGCCGAGGGAACGCTCAATCTTCCTCCACCCAAAGTGCTTAAGACAAGACAACCAGAGATCATCCTCGCATTGAGGGCACTTGAAACACCGTAGGCTTTCGTGACATGACATGACAGAGTTGAGGGAAAGTTCATTCTAGGGTGTCCACACGCACGCACACACAGAATAACCCTAAGGTGTCAGTTGTTGTTGTTGTTGTGCTTAGACTTCGTCGTCAAGTCTAAGCTGTCAAGGGGCGATCCCGGACGCTATCATTTCACGTCCGGTTCTCTTTCTAAGAGTTCATGGCCTAAACACGGCCGAAAGTACAAGTGAGTACACTTGCCTGCAGTGGCGAGTGTGTCGTCCGTCCGGAGCATCCCGTCGAAACGTCGTGTCGGTGATGGTCCGTCTGAAACAGGGTCACGGCGACGGTGTCAGGTCGCGTTTTTCAACAAATCCTATTAGGGTTTGTTTCTAAAATTGGCGGGACTATCCTAATAGTCAAAAAGTCATGTTTTGATGTTTGTTCAGTCTAGATCGACGTCTACCCTATGTGCACAGAAAAATAGTCCGTTCGTCGATCTTTCCTACGGTGGGCAACGTTTTACAGATGATGAAATTAACTTTAGTTCATGTTGATCAATTTTAGATTAGGTTTTGATGAACTACGGTGTGGGTTTTACTACTCGTTAGGGAAACCAACCTCGTGACATCGTCCACCAAGCGGAAGTCGGGTCTGAACGGTGAAACGTCGGCGTTGTCTGGAACTCCTCGGCCATGGGTAGTACAGCAAGGCAACTCTGGACAGTGGGGTGATGGCGCAAAATCAGCGAGCTAACAGCGATCATCCTTCTGTTGCGGGTAGCGCAACGGATCTTCATGACAATGGCGACGTCGGCTAAAAGTACGTGCGTGCGGCAACGTACATGAACTCTGAGAGTCCAAGGGGGCTGTCGATAGATGAAGTAGGATCAGTGGAGGATGTTCGGCCTGGTGGGTGGCCGACGGCGTGAACGCACGGCGGTGGGTGGCCGTGAGAAGCCGGAGAGGACAGATTCGTGCAATGTTTGTTGTCGCATGTCTCAGAGGAATTCCAGCAACGAACAGCGACAACGGGAAATTGCAGAAGGGAAAGGACTTGAAGACGAAGCCAATGTGGTGGAGTTGATGTCGGGGGTGGTCGGAGATGATCGTGCGCGAGCGTCGAAGTTCAGCTTCCAGATCTGTGAAAAACATCTGATACGGCGTGTTCCGACGAGGATTCCCGAAGCTACATGTGGGCTATGAGAGTGAGTGAATTTTCAGTTGGTATGGGGTTTGATATGAGTCCAACGGCGGTAGGGTGGTCATCGTAGGTGGACGGATGGCTGGTGGGCACGAGTTTTCCCGGAGGTGACGCAGATCTGTAAAACTGTCGTTTGGGTTGTGTTTGAAAGCGTTTTGAGGGAGATAGAGATGGGGGAAGAGGGTAAGGGGAGTTGGAGATGATCAGGGGGTCATAGGGGAGTTTAGCAGAGGCAGCGGCAGCCGGAGGGGGTGGCCGGAGCGGCGACGGCGGCCGTTTTTCGGCGATCGCGCGCATCAGATCTGGGCTGTGTTTACTTGGTGTTTTTGATGGGTTTTTGATGTCTTGGAGAGGTGGAGATGGAGGAGATGAGGGTGGAGATGATGCTGGCCGGAGTTGGGGAGCTTGGGGGGCTGCCGTGGTGGCCAGAGGAGGAGCAAGGCGGCTAGGGTTGATGGGTTGCGTGAGTTACAAAGTTTGGCCTGGTTTGGTTATTTGAAGAAGACATGTTGTTATTTGCCTTTTAAAGAGAGTATAAGTAAGAGGGTGACTAGGAGAGATGGTGAGTGAGGGGGTGTACAAGTTGGGAAAAAGTTGGGTGAGGGTAGTGGCTGAATCTTTTCCCATGATACGTAAGATCTCTAATGATTTGATTAGGGATTTGAATTTTCGAAATTGATTAAGGCTAATCGGGCTTTGAATTTGATTAGTGATTTGGGTGGGTTAGGAGTGTCGGAAAAATACGAAAAAAATATGGGGACGACCGTGACGAAGAGAGGCTCAGGGATATGATGGTCAATCGTGTGTTTGGTCCATGAAAAACGAACAGAAAAATAAAAGATCCGATGACTAAGTCTAAAGCTACGACTACTCTGCAATCAAACTTGATTTGTGGGAGAACGACCCGTGAAATGACGTTCACCAAAAATCCCACAAATAACTACTCTTCCTTACGGTCATAACGACATATCACATCGTATTGTCTGGATCCAAGAAGAGGCAAAAATAAATATGCACACGAAAAGAGTCGTATGCGCAGAAAATACGAACGGTCGAAAAGCGGCCGTTACAGTTACAAAGTTAGCTTTGAGAAAGGAATGTGCCATATTTTAAGAAAGGATAATAATAATGTGTTGTTTTCTGGCACACGCCATAAGGACATATATATCCTAGATATTCCAAATTCACATGAACAATGTCTCATTACCAACACAAGTGAACTACACTTATGGCATCGACGTTTTGGTCATGCGAATTTCGGAACACTTTTCAAACCATCCAAGCTAAATTCTATAAAAGGATTCCATAAGCTTTCTTTTCAAAAGAAAAGCTTTTGCGACTCGTGTCAACGAGGCAAACTTCCAAAATCATCATTCAAACCTAAGAAAAGCATATCCTCTAAACGGCCTATAGAGCTTTTACATCTAGATCTTTTTGGGCCAACTAGAGTTGCTTCATTAGGGAATGCTCGATATGGACTTGTCATCATTGATGACTTTTCTAGATTTACTTAGGTATTTACTTTAAATAATAAAAATGATAATTTTGAAAACTTCACAATATTTGTTAAGAAAGTACAAAATCTCATTGGAACCATTATTGTCACTATTCGTAGTGATCATGGAGGGGAATTTGAGAACGAGTCTTTCTCAAATTTCTGTGATGAAGTTGGTATTACTCACACCTTTTCCTTCCCTCGCGCACCCCCTCAAAATGGTGTTGTTGAGAGAAAGAATAGGACGCTAGTGGAATGTGCTCGCACTATGCGTGATGATAGCCACCTTGGCCATCAATTTTGGAGAGAAGCGGTACATACTGCTTGCTATGTGTTTAATAGGATTCTCTTGAGGCCCGGCACTAAATAAACTTGTTATGAATTGTTGTTTGGTAGGTTACCTCAAGTTAAACATTTTAGAGTTTTTGGTGCAAAATGTTTTATCAAGAACACGTATGGTGGTTTGGACAAATTTGATCCAAGTTCCGATGAGGAGATATTTGTTGGATATTCCTCCCGTAGCAAAGCCTACCTGGTATACAACAAAAGAACCTCAACGATCGAGGAATCTCTTCATGTTTCTTTTAATGAAGATTTTGTCCCTCCTAGAATTATCGATGACGATGATTCTATGGAAGCAGGTTGTGATTCTGTTGATACATCTAATTCTATTGATTCTGTTGAAACTAACCCTACTAATGACTCTCTTGAGAATGTTCCTAGTGACCAGGGTGTTCCCAGAAAACTTCAAACAGTTCGTGACCATCGACATAAGCAAGTTATTGGCAACATGGAAGATGGCGTCAGAACAAGATCCCAAGTCAACTTCTTCGCTCAGTGTGCCTTTGTCTCTTTCGTGGAGCCAAAGAATATCAATGAAGCGTGCGAAGATAGCTCTTGGATCCTAGCCATGGAGGAGGAGCTCATTCAGTTTGAGAGGAATGAGGTCTGGGAGCTAGTTCCGTTGCCTTCGAAGAACCACAACGTTATAGGAACGAAGTGGATTTTCAAGAACAAGACAGACGAGAACCAAAATGTCATCTGGAACAAAGCTCGGTTAGTTGCTCAAGGCTACAGGCAAGAGGAAGGTATTGATTTCGAGGAATTCTTTGCACCTGTAGCAAGATTAGAATCAATTAGGCTATTATTGTCATTTGCATGCCATAAATATTTCAAACTTTTTCAAATGGACGTTGGTTGCTAATTCTTGGTTGGGATTTCCCTTCACTTACATTTTAATTGATATCAAATAATTTTTTATTTCTATTATGTAGAATATTAAATGGTGCACCAAACTCCAAAATAGTCAACCCTGGGCTCCTTGGTATGGCTGAGCCAAGAATGCAATGATGAACTTGGGAGCAGCAATGCAATGATCAACTTGGGAGCAGTAATGCTTATTTGTGTTGCTGGGTTTAGTGGAATGCATCCTCAAATGATCAACTTCCAAGGATGCAATGATGAACTTGGGAGTAGAAATGCTTATTGGTGCTGCTGGGTTTGGTGGAATGCTTCCTCAGATGATTAACTTCCAAGGATATCATAAGAACAATCCATCAGCCATGATGATGAATCTTAAAGCTCTTGACAACACCATGATGAAATCACAGCAGCAACCTTATGCTCAGCCTCAGATTGTATGCAATAGATCACCATAAGTCCATATTCCTACACTTATCCCTACTATCCAAATACTTATCTTAGTTTACCTCAGCAGCAGCCAGGGAATGGAGAATGCGGTGTCGATCTCTTCAATGATGAGTACTCTGGTAGTTGTTCTGTGATGTGAATGTTGAAAGTAAATTTCAGAGTTTTAGTATTTGTGTTTTAAGTATTTTTCTAAAGCACTTGGTTGGTTTTTTTGTTAATGTGGAATATTTTTGTAACTTCTGTGTTAGCATTGATTGCTTTTTGTGTTTGAGGTCTGTGATTTGTTGTGTGTTGTGTGGGCTTCTTTCGGCCCTAATTATCATGATCATATGAGACTGTGATATGAATAATGAAGTTGTTGTTTTGTATTATTTGAAGGGATTTGCTCAGAGGATATATGGTGGTCAACTAGGGTATAGTGTGCACGCTTTGTCTCCCATGCATTATCATGACTTGAATAGAATCGGGCAACAATCCCATTTGGCAAGCTTATGCTTAGTCCTTTTTGAGAGAGTAGAGGTATGGTTTTCTTGATCAATATGGACAAGGGTCTTCTAAGCTTAGGAAAATTACTTTATATTTGGTATGTTTTCAAGAAAAAAACCAGATAGTTGCGCATGTTTTCAAAAAGCCAGAGCAATGATTTTCCGACGAGGTGTTTGCTAACCTGAACTATAATGTTGATGAATGGGATCTGGAAGCATTGCAGTTTTGGATTGATTGCCACTAATTTACCTCACAATTACATCAATGTGCTCCCCTATTCTTGCACAACACATCCTATAAATAACAATGCGAACCACTCAGCAGAATGAAGAAACTATTCAATGACCTGGATTTCTTATAGGAGACACTCCACCAATTAGGAACTCTGGGAATAATGCCTATAATCATGTGAAGTGCAAGGTATATAAGGGAGGTGATGTCAGAATTTCCAGGATTGAAGCTGGTTATAGGCAATGTCTCAATAGAACCTACCCACTTAAGACTATTTTGTGTTGTGGCTGGAGAAGTGATTCAAATTACAGGCATGGAGAATCGTATAGAATCAACTCCAGATTTTTTCGTAGGGAATGAAACATCAAGACCAAGATAAGATAAAACAAGTAATAATGTGACAACCGAGCTGAGTAGCACATTGATACACAAGCAGCTGAGTAGCATTGGGTGACTTCAAGGTTTCCAATCTTGGGCAATTTATTGAAATCAGAATTTGGTCTAAGAAATATCCGATAAAGTTTTCACAGTACTAGAGAACGCAGCCACTGGTTCTTATGGAGACTAAGCATGAAGATGATTAATAAATTAAACATATCAAATTAAACATATCTTTTTATGGAAAAACTGTCATTGATGTTTTGTTATGTATGAAGATCATATTTTTTTATCGTCACCCTTTTTTATTAATTTGTTTAATTGTAAAAACAATCTTCATTGCATTGCAAGAGTGAAAATTGTTGGAACAGATGTTATGATTTACCATTTTCTACTATGATCTCTTCATATGACAAGTTTCTTTCATGGGACTACAAATTTAAAATTGGACAAATCTAATATTTTGCCCATTTAGCTTGAGCTTGATTGAACCGTAATGAATATACACTTTGGGTTTATATGTATCAAAATAAATTCATTTCTATGTATCTTTCTCGATTGTGCTCTCATCATGTATACTTATCAAATAGCATCAATCAATGATGACATGTTGTTCTCAGTGTATCTCGTTAAACAAAAGTTGGAACTGCCATATTTATAATTCAATTGCATAGAAGCACATCAGGATGAAGCAGGAGAGTACAAAAGTTTTGATTTTTGGTTGATTCGTGTCATGAAATCTTGCAGTGACATTTGGAATTTTGTGAAATCTTGCAGGTAGGCGGAGCGATGTTAGAGATCAAGCTCAGGGGCAAGCAGTAGCAAGTTTGTTTAGTACATATGAATGTGGCAAACAAATTATAAATTTGTTTTCAAGTTTGTTTAGTAGCTTTTGGTGTGTGAATTTGAATCAAACTAAATATTGGGGGGACTAAAAATTTTGGTGTGGGCTAACATTTTTATTTAGAATTAAATAAACAATGTCGGAACTAAATTCTCTGGTGGGGACCTAAAATTTGGTGACATAAGATTTTGAGGGTATCATAATAATTATTGCGCTTTAATTATTTCTGTTCGATTAAAATTAGGGTGTCTAATATTTTGATGGGGTGATATTTAAATGATTCGTGCCCTTGGGCACGGGTATATACTAGTATAATTATAAAGTTTAGCATATAGCCCAAGTGGGAGATTGTTGGAACTTATCCAACTAAGTTGGATCTTAATCCAACGTTGGGCTAATATGAGATAAATAATTATATAAGTGCTACGCTGTCATATTAAGCCCAATATATTAGTGATCTGATTTTAATTAATTAGATGGGCTAAATGAGTTAAATATGTTGTGGGGCCTTTATGTGTAGAGACTATTGGGCTTCAACTCGTTGATGGGCCGAGTTGGAAACCCTAGGGCTATGGAGGCTAGCCTATATATACTTGCGGTTATGATCCCCGGAATACAGGAACAAAGTTGACCCGTCTTTTCTACGTCCCGTCGTTAGGAGAAAAACCAGGAGAAAGCTAAAAGGATTCTCCAACGGTTGATTCGTGCTATTCTGGAAGATCATCCGTTGCGTCATCCAGATCGTCAACCTCATGGATTCAGGTATATTCCTATCAGAGAAGGTAATGATTTAATTAAGGTTCTGCATGTTCTTTATCTAGATTTGTGTAATTAGGCGTATACGCAAATCTACATCTTTAGTTTCTACAACGTCATCCCATCACTCCGAAATCGTCACCATTCCAGAAACAAACCAAAGATGTATTTAAGTGTGCCTGGTGGTACATCACATCCCAGTGATGACTTGGTCAGAGGATGGTCCTTTAGAGCTGACCACATAGTCTGAAGACCATGCCACATGCTTACCCCACTGTTGAGGAGACCACATCAGAGGCGACGAAATAAAGCACACCTCTCCAGAGTTTTTGGATTCAGCAGCTGCTTAATGATGATTATATTTGTAATTTGTGTATACTTTCGAAAATTTGTAAATAGGAGTGATGGAAAATGTAAGCAATTGCAACAACCACAACCACAACTTATTTCCAGACGCATCCAGAAGCCGAAGCACGTAACATCAACGGCATGTCGTTGGTCTTAAGAGCACAAATGCCCGGTTCTGAGCACTAAAGGTACAAAAACATAGGCCAAAACGGTCAACTACACGTGTACGATAAGCTCATAACTTGGTCCAAATTGACAAGCAGCAGACTTGGTCCCATGCATGCCACGGTGTCTACAAATAACAGTGCAGAGGTTGTATAGCTCATTGAACAAACAATGGAGGCCACGGCTTCGTCCATCTCTTCTTGGAGTGCAATGCCAAGATCGATTCCTGGTCGAAATTTGTACCTGCCGCTGCGAGCAAGAGCTCGGAGCTCCGCCTCTGACGAAGGTATAAGCTTCACCCTTTCGAATAAGAATCTACGTCTGTGGTGATGATATAGCTGTTTCATTCTGCAGGGAGGTCCAAGGTGAATATGGTGGATGCAAACCTGGGTGTGCTGAAAGATATCTGTTTCATAATATGCTTGGATTTTATCCACATCTATCTCCTTGTATTCTTTTTTGAGGAAGCGTGGAGAGATTTTTTTTTCAACTTTCGTAGAGATAGTTTTCCCTTATAGCAAGGGATGCGAGGGAATTCTCCCTTCTGAAGAATCTTCTGGTTCTTCAAGTCATACCCATAGGATAAGATGCAGTGCATCATCACTGATCCTGGGTGGCCAAATCTTATCATGCCAGAGTAAAAACTCGGCTGATGTCGGGCACTTCAGGTGCTCCGTTTAATTCCTCTTCCTTTCTCCGAATCTTGGTATGGTAAGGGCCTATAAGGCTCTCAAAACGTTCAAGTATGGATTTTACTCCTTTTTCTTAAGACGTTACATACAGTAATTTGTTTTCATTTACATTTGATGTTTCCAAATGGAAATCTGTTGAGACAGATATCCTTGAAACTTAGAAAGTTTCTTTTGGAATTCGGAGAGATTAGTGCATCCTTTTGATTCTGTGTCATTTGGGGGCAACAGTGTTGCATTCCCTGGATTTTCAATATGGACATGATATTGGGCTTTGTATTGAAAAATCGTACGTGTTTATTGTCTACTAATCATTTATGAGAGCAGTTTCATCTATTAAAAGATGAATCGTTAGGCACATGCATATTCAGATAAACATTTTCATTTATTGTCTACTAAACATTTTCATTCAGAACAAATTATATAATTCAAATGCTCTCATAAATTATTCTCAAAACAAATTGCTAAGATAAAAATAAAGGCTAATCAAGCAAGTGATCATTTTCGAAGTCGTCAGCTGAGAACTTGACTGGAGCATCAGATGTCACCAGGTTTGTTTCAACTTTATTTTTCTTGTTCTCTTTATACAAATCCTGGAGATACTGCGGAGTTCGGCACTCTCTGGACCAGTGGCCTTTCATACCACAGCTATGGCACTGGTCTTCCCATTCCCTCTTGGGCGGGGGTGCATATCTCTATTTTTGCCATTTCTGCGCCACGTGAACTTCCGTTTACTATCATTTCTTCGTTGCTGGACTTGGCCCCTAGCTTTTTTGTTCTGTCCCCCTTTCTGTGGTCTTTCTTTTCTTTTGGTGTCTCTCTTCTTTCGAGAAGAAGAGGCATTATGAGCTTCTGGGATGGGGGCAGTGCTAGATGGGCGCATATTGTGAGTGGCGAGGAGAAGCTCTCTATTTTGTTTAGCCATGAGTAAACATGACAGCAGCTCAGAATACTTGGTGGACTTGCGTTCACGGTATTGCTGCATTAGTATCGCATCTTTTTCATGGAAGGGCGTATACGTCTTTTCCAGCTTGCGATCTTCTGAGACTTTTTCACCACACAAATTCAGGCGTGAGGTGATGCTAAAAAGTGCTGAGTAGTACTCAGCAATGGACTTAAAGTCCTACAGTCTCAGGTTCTCCCACTCATATCGTGCCCTTGGGAGTATAACATCTCTCTGATGTTTATACCTATCCTCAAGGGCAGTCCAAAGCTCAAGTGGATCTTCGACCGTAAGGTATTCAGCCTTTAAGGTCTTGTCCACATGGCGGCAAATATAGATGATGGCTTGCGCCTTCTCTATATCGCTAACATTTTCTTTTTCTGTCACAGCAGTAATGAGGGGCTTTTGCCCGTAGGTTAAACTTTACATCTAGCTGCCAGCTTAGATAGTTTCTACATGATGCATCCAGCACTTCGAAATCAACGCTTGCAATTTTAGCCATTTATCTAGCAGAGCACAAACATGCATGAATTAATATTTTAATCAAAGAAAACATTTTCATGCAGAGGCAATATTTAATGAAAGCTAAATGCGTGGATCGGCCAGTCCCACAAGAAAGAGTCCAAAGTCCAAACAGTCCAAATTATACAAATTTGCAGCTTTAAAAGGAAAATACAACTTTGGAAACCATGTGGGTCCCATATGATATCTCCAGCTTCAAATGTGGCCTCCGTCTCCATGGAAATTGGTCTTCTTTCTTTGACATTTACATAAATTCCTCACTACAATTTCTCTCAAAAATAAAAGAAAAGTGCGGGAAATAAACTGTGGGACTTAAACAGCCGATCCAAAAACCACATTTAGCCATTCATGCAGAAATATTGTGCTTATCAACATTTTCATCAGACATTTTCATCAGAAATTTTCATCACAGGCATCACATGTATTTAATATTCGCAGAGATGGATAAACAATTTAATCACTTAATAATTATTGGATCACTGTGCAACGTCATACACCGTTAGGTTAGATGACTAACGGCAGAGCGGTCACAGGATCTTCCTAATTATTAAGCTTAAATATAGTGCACAACCACGCATGTATTATCCATAGAATAAGCCAGTGATGCAAAGCATGTATAGATGATTTTACGGAAGAAATCATTTAATGCAAGGGTTGTGCAAAATTTGGGTTTATTCCAAGAATTGGAAAAAGAGCCTAAAAATTTAAACATGTTCTTTGTAAAAGGAAGAAGTTTTCCTTTTTCATTCATCCCCAATAACCCCCAATAGTCCCCAATAATCTCTTATAAGTCCACATATTGCCCCATAATTTACCGTGATTTTTCACGAATTTTTAGGCCCACAAACGCCCTTTTTAATTAATTTTTAGCCCAAAAAATTGCCTTTTGATGGCTTATTTATAGCCTTTGCTCCTCCCCCCGCCCGATTTTTTTTGATATAAACTCCGGCATGCGGGCTTCGGGCCGCAGGCTCTCTTCTTTTTTTTTCTTTTTTTTTGATGTGGCCTGCGGGCCGAAGGCTGCAGCCGGCTTGCGGGCTTCGGCCCGCAGAAAGAAATTTTTTTTTGAATCAATCCGGCCTGCGGGCTTCGGCCCGTAGTGATTTTTTTTGTAATGGGCTGCGAAAAAGCCCATTTTGGGCTTGGGGGGGCGGCGGCGGCTAGGATTTGGCCGCCGTCGCCACCGCCTTTCTGCCGCAGATGGCGGGGCGGGCAGGGAGCCGCCGCTCCCCCTGCAGGGGGAGCGGCAGGGGGCATGGCCCCCCCCGTGCAGGGGGAGTGGCGGCAAGGGGACCGCCGCCCCCTGCAGGGGGACGGCGGGGGCCAAGGCCGCCGCCCCCCCCCTCTGCAGGAGGGGGTGCGATGGCCGCCGCCCCCCTCTGTGGGGGGAGCGACGCGGAGGGGAGGAAGGCCGGCGGCAGAGCCGCCGGCGGGCAAAATCTAGGGTTTGACCCTAAAAATTGGATCTTTGGGATGAACGATCCGTCGTTTTCAAGGCGACAAATAATCCCCATATCGATCTTGTGAGATCTAGGGGAGGGGCAATCATACGTACGATTAAAACATCGTTTTTAGTGTTTTTACCTCTATATCCGTCCTCCGGATATAGCGACGGTTGCACGAATCCCTACGCGGATGACGACGCTCGATTGAGGAAGCCTTGCACCACGCTCGTGGATCTCCCGTCTCCTCTCGCCTTCTCCTTCGCAACGAACGGAAAAATTTTGAGGAAAGAAAAATTTTTAGAGTCTCGTGCTGATAACGTGTTATGAATCAACAACTGGGGGAGGAACCCACATCCCTTTATTTATAGACATGGTAGGAGAGTAGAAAGATAGAATACATAGATATGGGCGTATCTATAAGATACCCGCAATCCTAACCGACTCTGGTTATTTCCATTCACAACAGCGAATACATTTTTCAGACAATCAAATAAAGAAAATCCGTCTGGATAATGCTAGGAAATTTAACTCCCGGTTATTCCAAGAACATTGCCAAGCAACTGGATAGAAATTGAAGATCATGTGCCACATGTTCATACCCAAAATGAGTTGGCAGAGTCATTAATAAAAAAACTCCAATGGATTGTACATCCAATACTAATGAAATCCCAGTTATTGGTGACTGCATTGGGACATGTTATATTGCATGATGCTTCGTTGATAAAAATTAGACCCTCTAGAGTTCAGTCTCTTTCTCCAATGCAACTTGCATATGGAATACTACCGAACATTTTTCACCTGAGAGTTTTCGGTTGTGCAGTTGAATTGGGTTCAATATTACATATTTAACCCCCTAATTAGTCCTATTTTGTGCTCATATGATGATAAATTGTTCTCTAATTCATACGTATTTTGTACACAATTATTTATTAGAGAAAACACTTAATTTGAGCACAAAACAGCAATTAATGTAGTATTTCTGCACTTTTTATATTTTTCCTAGCATCTTCTCGATCTCACGATTCTAACGACTATTTATTTGTATTTTTCTGAGATCTGTGCTAATTACTATGAATTTTTGAATGCAGAATACCATTTAAATGGAGAAATACGGTCGAAAATACGCAAATACACGCTGAAATACGATTTCGTATTTAACCCAAAATGCGGGCCACATGGCATTTTATGAGCCTTCCGATCTTCATCCGACGGCCCGCAGCAACGAGCTGATCGCAACGAATACAACGGGCGACGTGGCCTCGTGTGCGCCGATCGATCGTGATCGGACGGCCCGGAGCAGCTCCCAGCAATGCGGTGACGCGGCGAACGAAGAGCCGCTGGATGATGATCCAACGGCGGATATTTTATCCGACGCGCATCTCAGTTCAGCGGAGCGGGCGAGATCGTAGACGTTCGATCGTTTGATCGGACGGTCCAGATGTAATCCGACGATAAGTCGGAGCGTTCAGCGGGGCGAGCTTGCAGCCGTGGGATCAAGATCCTACGGCCCAAATCAATTCGAGCTGCGTTCGAATTTAAACGAAGCGGAGCGAACTTCGCAACCCGCTTGGCCACGTGGCAGTCCGTGGTGAAATCCCGCGGCGATCGGACGGCGGAGAATCGATGCGGCAGCGGGTGCGGGTTTTAAGCGATTTGGATAGCGGGTTTCGAACCCAATAAGGCCCCCAAACCCGCAATGCTATTATATAAGCGTATTCCTAGGGTTTTGGGGGTATTCTGGCGTATTTTGGGACTTTTGGAGCTGCTACTGTGCGTATTTCTCCAGGAGAAAATTCTGAAAATTTCCAGAGACTATTCTTCCTATTCTCAGAGAGTTTTGGGTTCTAAGGAGGAGATTTGGTGATAATTTCTTGAACTTTTACCCCGTATTTGGTGTATTTCTTTGTATTTTGCTATCTAAACGATGTATTTTGCTATCAAAACTGATTTTTATTGCACCATGCATGGCTAATCTCTTTGTGCTATGGTTGTGATGTAGTTAGGGGTATGTAGTTGCTAAATTTCATGTCTTTAGCCCTATTATCATGTCCAAATTGCTAGTTTTGTTGATTTCTACAACGTATTTGATGGGTATTTGCTTACTATCGATATTGTTGATGTGCCCTATGGCTAGGCCCTGATAAGGTTAGCCAATTTGTGTTCTCTAATCTGAACTTATCGCTGCGATTATTGTTTAATGAAATCAACATTGCTAGTAATACGTTTAAGGCTATTTTGACTAGTTTTCATCGATTTATCTTCCGACGCCTTCACGCCTTGACCGGGTGAAGCATTGTGTGACATTAAATGACGTGAAATTTCAGCGACTATAAACTCCTAATGAACTCACAACCGTAGCATATTTGTCTCATTGGATACCAAACTTTCGTGATGCCGTAATACTTTTAGGAACCACTTTCTTTGCTACAAATCCGTACACTATTTTTCACCTTCACAAAGGTGGTCGTTTTCTTAACCGTATATTATATTTGATTAGTTGAATTTGTGTTATCTCAGGTCGACTTGTCCCGAGGATTCGACTCTGGACTCTCCAGGTACTACTTGCACGATCTCCTGCGCTTGGGAGTAAAGTTCTCACAACATTTGAGACGAGGCAAGTTTTTGGCGCCGTTGCCGGGGACAACGGTATCTTTGATCCACATTTTCAGCTTTTCAGAGGAGTACTCGGTGAGATCCTTCCACTTTATAGCTTAGTTTTATTATTGAAAACAAAAAAAATATTTCTTTGCTAGTTTATGTGGCATAGGACCTCCGCTTCACACAGATTGATAAGAATTGAAAACATGGCTGATAATAACGAACAACCTCTGGTACACCCACAAGAATTACCATTGAGTGCTACTTATATGCCCACTAGAGTTGCTTCTGAGTCATGCATTGTTTTGCCTGAGGGTGCTCATTCTTTTTCGCTTAAAGCCGGGGTGATCCAGATCCTCCCCTCTTACCATGGAGAGGATAGGGAAAACCCTTACTTGCATATTAAAACGTTCGAAGAAGCATGCTCTACACAGTTGGATGGAAAAGTTAGTAATGATGTTGTTTATCTTAAACTTTTTCCATTCTCATTGAAAGACAAGGCAAAGAATTGGTTCATTGCATTGCCTCCTAGATCTATTACTTCTTGGCTAACCATGCAAACTGAGTTTCTAAAAAAATTCTTTTCTTTGGCCAGGACTCAAGCTTTAAAGAGGCATATCATGTCTTTTTCGCAGAAGGAAACAGAAGCATATGATCAAACTTTGGAAAGATTTAAGGAGCTTCTGTTGGCGTGCCCACATCACGGTTTTGACAAGGGACGAACCATTGGATTCTTTTACGATGGATTGCAGCCGAATACGAAGCAATATGTAGAGATGATGTGCAATGGAGCTTTCTTTGAGAAGACCCCGACGGAGGCTTGGGCATATTTGGAGAACATCGCAGAGAATGCAAGAAGATGGGAGCCACCTTCAGAATTTGACAGGTCCATGTCTACACATCAAACAAAAGGTGGCTTGCAGTCTTTGAAGCCTGAAGATGCGTTGATGGCACAAGTGGAGGCATTGGTGACGCAAAAGCTACAAAATATTGATCTCAGAGCAGCAAAGGCAGTCACATCAGAGCCATACTGCGTCATATGCGAGAAGCCAGTTCATGATACTACCGTCTGCCCACTAATCCCAGCAATTAAAGAATTGGGCAGAAATCCAGAATCAGATGTGAATTGGGTGGCAAATCAAAGCTACAACGCCAATTGGAAGAACCCATCAAACCAAGGAGGTGCTTCATATCAGCAGAAGCAGCAGACATCCACTCCATATTACCATCCCAACCACTCCAATTATCAAGGAAAAAGGGAGCAGAACAATGAAATTCAGAGTCTCACTGCTGCAGTTCAACAGATGGCTCAGATGCAACAACAGCTCACAGAGAATTTTTCGAGATTTATAGCGTCACAAGACAAAGGTAAATTACCTGCTCAGCCTATTGCAAATCCTACTATGAATCCCTCTTCTTCTTTTTCAGGAAACAACGTCAAACCATGTCAGACAGTGACTACATTGCGTAGCGGACGTGAAATTGAAAAACCAGAAATGCCTAGACATGAACAACCAGCTGAGGAGAAAGAGGAGGCACAAGCACCTGAAAGTTTGCAGGTTGAGGAAGAGGTAGCAGAAAAAGAGCCAGAACCATATGTACCTCCAGCTCCATTCCCACACAGACTTGCTCCACCATCAAAAGACAGGTATCAGGCAGAGATAAGAGATATCTTCAAGCAGGTAAAAATTAATATCACATTACTTGATGCAATCAACCAAGTGCCTGCATATGCTAAATTTCTGAAGGAGCTATGCACTGTAAAGCGGAGTCTAAATGTGAAAAAGAAAGCATTCTTAACACAACAGGTAAGTGCAATGGTACAACATGACACTCCTCCTAAATATAAGGATCCAGGTTCTCCTACTATCCCATGCATTATAGGAACTAAGAAATTTGGAGATGCTTTACTTGATTTGGGATCTAGTGTTAATATTTTACCTTACTCTGTTTATGTGCAGCTTGGATTGGGGGAGCTGAAGACGACACCTGTGGTTCTACAGTTAGCAGACAGGTCGGTAAAAATCCCACGAGGATGCGTGGAGGATGTGCTGGTCCAGGTTGACAAATTCTATTATCCCGTGGACTTTATCGTCCTTGATATTCATGGGCCACAATCAGGTAATTGCACTCCGATTATATTAGGACGTCCATTCCTAGCAACTTGCAATGCTATGATAAACTGTAGGGATGGACAATTGAAGATAAGCTTTGGTAACATGAAACTTGAGCTAAACATTTTTAAATCATGTAAGTTACCTGCGAATGTTGATGACGTGAAAGAGGTATGTTTTATTGAGAGTTTAATTGAAGATTATTTTGAGGCTAAGTATGAATGCCCGTCAAATTTTATTGATTATAATTTCGACGATATTGATGAATCGTATTTTGTGCAGGGCAAAAATGAAAGATCGAGGGATGCATGGGTGCCAAAGTTCGAGACATTGCCAGTGGAATTGCCACCACAACAACCTTCAGAGATTGAGCATCCAAAGTTGGAATTGAAGCCTCTGCCAGACTATTTGAAATACGCTTTCCTTGGAAAGGAGGAGACCTTCCCCGTGGTAATATCCTCTAAACTCAAACCTGAACAAGAAAGTGCTTTGCTTGATGTGCTTAGGGAACACAAAGGGGCCATTGGATGGTCTATTGCGGACATTACAGGTATAAATCCCTTAATTTGCACTCATCATATTTATCTTGAGGATGATGCCAAACCAACATGTGAGATGCAACGTCGATTAAATCCTACTTTGAAAGAGGTTGTTAAGGGGGAGATTCTTAAGCTACTTGCTGCAGGTATAATATATCCTATTTCAGACAGCAGATGGGTTAGCCCCATACAGGTGGTTCCGAAGAAATCAGGCCTCACAGTGGTAAGAAATGAGAGTAATGAACTTATACCGATGCGGACCACCACAGGTTGAAGGATGTGTGTTGATTACAAAAAATTAAATGCTAAAACACGAAAAGATCACTTTCCATTACCTTTTATTGACCAAATCTTGGAAAGAGTAGCAAGTAACGAATTTTATTGTTTTCTAGATGGTTATTCTGGCTATTATCAGATAGAGATTGCTCCAGAGGATCAAGAGAAGACTACCTTCACTTGCCCCTTTGGAACTTTCGCTTTTAGGAGAATGCCTTTTGGATTATGCAATGCACCTGCTACTTTTCAGCGTTGCATGTTGAGTATCTTTAGCGATATGGTTGAGAGGATTATGGAAGTGTTTATGGATGACTTTTCTGTATATGGCACTTCATTTGAAAATTGTTTATCTAACTTAGCTCTTGTCTTGCACAGGTGTCAGGAAAAGAACCTGTTGTTAAACTGGGAAAAGTGTCATTTCATGACAACTGAGGGTTTGGTTCTTGGACACCTAGTCTCCAAAGCAGGTATTCAGGTAGACAGAGCAAAAGTTGAGGTGATTGAGAAGTTGCCTACACCAAAATGCGTCAAGGACATACGATCCTTTCTAGGCCATGCAGGATTTTATCGAAGATTCATAAAGGATTTCAGCGCCATCTCCCGCCCCCTCTGCCACTTATTAACTTTAAATACTGATTTCATATGGACACAAGAGTGTCAAGTTTCATTTGATAAACTAAAGAACTCACTTGTTTCCTCCCCCATTTTGCAGGTTCCAGACTGGAGCATGCCATTTGAAATTATGTGTGATGCAAGTGACTACGCGATGGGGGCAGTGCTTGGGCAAAAGAAAGAGAAAGTTCCTTGTGTTATCTATTATGCCAGTAAAACTTTGAATGAAGCACAACGGAACTACACTACTACGGAGAAGGAGTTGCTGGCGGTGGTGTTTGCATTGGAGAAATTGAGAAGCTATATATTGGGCTCACCTATTCTCATCTTTACAGATCATTCTGCACTGAAATATCTTTTATCTAAAAAGGATGCTAAACCTAGACTTATACGATGGATTCTCCTTTTGCAGGAATTCAATATTCAGATCAAGGATAAAAAAGGAGTAGAGAACAATGTCGCAGATCACCTTTCTAGATTGACGGTGGGAACAGAGTCGCCTACCATTCCATTGCGAGATTCCTTCCCAGATGAGCAGCTTTTCGCCATTTCTACCCTACCATGGTATGTAGATATAGCTAATTATTTGGTGACAGGTAGAACCCCTCCACATTGGTCTTCTTTAGATTTCAAACGCTTCAAGCATGAGGTAAAATCGTTCTATTTTGATGATCCTTATCTTTTTAAATACTGTGGAGACCAAATTGTAAGGAGATGTGTACCCGACCATGAGTTTGATAGTGTTTTACATTTTTGCCATGATGGGGTATGTGGGGGGGCACTTTTCAGCTCATAAGACTGTTGCAAAAATTTTACAGAGTGGTTTTTATTGGCCTAGTATGTTTAAAGATGCATATGCTTATTGTAAATCATGTGTGCGCTGTCAACAGTTGGGGGGAATTACAAAAAGAAACATGATGTCGTTGAATCCCATGTTAGAAATAGAATTATTTGATTGTTGGGGTATTGATTTCATGGGGCCTTTTCCACCATCTTTTGGATATATATTTGTATTGGTTGCCATTGATTATGTTTCTAAATGGGTGGAAGCTATTCCTTGCAGGTCCAATGACGCTTCCATTGTGCTGAAATTTTTGAAAGAAAACATCTTCTCGCGCTTTGGAGTGCCAAAGGCCATTATCAGCGATGGAGGTTCTCATTTCTGCAATAGGCTCTTTGCAAATCTAATGAAGAAATTTGGGGTGACACATAAAGTTTCAACACCTTACCATCCTCAAACAAATGGGCAAGCGGAATTGGCGAACAAGGAAATCAAGAACATTCTTCAGAAAACAGTGAATCCAACACGCAAAGATTGGAGTCTTCGCTTGCCTGAAGCTCTATGGGCCTACAGGACAGCATACAAGACTATCTTAGGGATGTCACCGTTTCGTTTGGTTTATGGAAAAAATTGCCATCTTCCTGTTGAATTAGAGCATAAATCTTTTTGGGCAATTAAAACACTTAATTTGCTTGATGACTCATCAAATGTTTCTCGTAAATTGCAGATCATGGAGCTTGATGAGATACGACGTGAGGCATATGAAAATGCAAAGCTCGCAAAAGAAAGGATGAAAGCTGTGCACGACAAGATGATCCTACGAAAGGAATTCAAAGTTGGAGACAAGGTTCTGCTGTACAATTCAAGACTCCATATATTTCCAGGAAAGCTGCGCTCAAAATGGACGGGACCATACTTTGTCAAAGAAGTCTTTTCACATGGAGCAGTGGTCTTAGTGAATGAAAAGGATGGCCATGAATTCAAAGTCAACGGACAACGTCTGAAACATTTTCAAGAGCTTTGGGCCAGAGAGGATACCACCATTGATCTCACAGATCCACCTTCGGGTGGTCACTAATCAGGTGTGTTCTTTCCATGATTCTCTCTCCTTAACATTGAGGACAATGCTTATCTTAAGTTGGGGGGAGGGTATAAACTTTTAGGATTTTTATTTTTTTTTATTTTTATTTTTATTTTATTATTTTTTTAGTAGTTCTTTTCAAATTTTTTTAATACAGGGGTTGAGTCAAGAATTATCACCAATGCTTATTACACCTAGAAATGAACCTCGTATGATGACAATTCTCGAAGTCTATTCACCACTGTTCACATATGATTTATTTTCCTCCACCGCTGTTGTTAAATATTTCATTCTCATTCGATATGAATGCTATTACTCATGGTAAATCTCCCTTGATATATCTCTATGGTAGTATTAATGGATGACTTAATCTTGAAGTTATGAATTAGCAAGTCGTATGCTTTCAATGGAACACACCATCACAAAATGACTGGAGCATTGCTTTATATCTCATATTCATTGCTATTTGCATGCTTTGTGTGATCTTGGGTTGAAAGTCTACACCGTCTTTTGAAATGATTAGGATAACCCATTCTTGTGAAAGAATAAAGAAAAGGAAGCTATCTTGCCAAGTTATTTATGTACGCACAAAAGAAAGAATGAAATAAGATGAATGAAGGAAAATGAATGGACGAATAAATGTTTCATTAAAGAAATAACTTGGTTGGCTCGATTAGTACAGTCCGAGGGGTCCTTCTTGGCCTAATGCCCTATTATCGTCTGATTTGGGAGCCATTGACTGGAACCTCAATCATTTGATGGAGCGATCCAAGTTATACATTTTTTCCTGCAAATGTTGCTTGATGCGCGTTACGCAGAACCAATAAAATGAGAAAAGAAGAGCAAGAAAAAGTGTGCGTCATTAGCAAGGCAAGAGAACTTCCAAAGCTTAAAGATAGCACAAGATATGGTGTGATTTCCTATGAATGAAAATTGACGTGTGTATGTCTTAATGCCAATCTATTTTTGCTTGCTTTGCATGATACATCTACGCTCCAAGTTATATACTTTGATTGAAAGGTGTGAGCCATTGATTTTGCATACCATTCGCTATGAAGTAATGTAAAGTGGATTTAAGTCTATTTAATGACCATTTTAGAGATACTTGCTTTTCATTGTAAACCCATGAGTACCATTATATAATGAGCATGAAATCTTGGCATTAGTGTGTGGTTATATTCTTTTGTCGTTGTAGTATGGTGGTGGGAAAATTGAGATCTGATACGGTGATCTAGGTGTATATTTGATATCATAATTCGCTTTTTTTTTTGCTAGAGACTAGCAAAACGCTAGTTGGGGGTGTGAATTGGGTTCAATATTACATATTTAACCCCCTAATTAGTCCTATTTTGTGCTCATATGATGATAAATTGTTCTCTAATTCATACGTATTTTGTACACAATTATTTATTAGAGAAAACACTTAATTTGAGCACAAAACAGCAATTAATGTAGTATTTCTGCACTTTTTATATTTTTCCTAGCATCTTCTCGATCTCACGATTCTAACGACTATTTATTTGTATTTTTCTGAGATCTGTGCTAATTACTATGAATTTTTGAATACAGAATACCATTTAAATGGAGAAATACGGTCGAAAATACGCAAATACGCGCTGAAATACGATTTCGTATTTAACCCAAAATGCGGGCCACGTGGCATTTTATGAGCCGTCCGATCTTCATCCGACGGCCCGCAGCAACGAGCTGATCGCAACGAATACAGCGGGCGACGTGGCCTCGTGTGCGCCGATCGATCGTGATCGGACGGCCCGGAGCAGCTCCCAGCAATGCGGTGACGCGGCGAACGAAGAGCCGCTGGATGATGATCCAACGGCGGATATTTTATCCGACGCGCATCTCAGTTCAGCGGAGCGGGCGAGATCGTAGACGTTCGATCGTTTGATCGGACGGTCCAGATGTAATCCGACGATAAGTCGGAGCGTTCAGCGGGGCGAGCTTGCAGCCGTGGGATCAAGATCCTACGGCCCAAATCAATTCGAGCTGCGTTCGAATTTAAACGAAGCGGAGCGAACTTCGCAACCCGCTTGGCCACGTGGCAGTCCGTGGTGAAATCCCGCGGCGATCGGACGACGGAGAATCGATGCGGCAGCGGGTGCGGGTTTTAAGCGATTTGGATAGCGGGTTTCGAACCCAATAAGGCCCCCAAACCCGCAATGCTATTATATAAGCGTATTCCTAGGGTTTTGGGGGTATTCTGGCGTATTTTGGGACTTTTGGAGCGGCTACTGTGCGTATTTCTCCAGGAGAAAATTCTGAAAATTTCCAGAGACTATTCTTCCTATTCTCAGAGAGTTTTGGGTTCTAAGGAGGAGATTTGGTGATAATTTCTTGAACTTTTACCCCGTATTTGGTGTATTTCTTTGTATTTTGCTATCTAAACGATGTATTTTGCTATCAAAACTGATTTTTATTACACCATGCCTGGCTAATCTCTTTGTGCTATGGTTGTGATGTAGTTAGGGGTATGTAGTTGCTAAATTTCATGTCTTTAGCCCTATTATCATGTCCAAATTGCTAGTTTTGTTGATTTCTACAACGTATTTGATGGGTATTTGCTTACTATCGATATTGTTGATGTGCCCTATGGCTAGGCCCTGATAAGGTTAGCCAATTTGTGTTCTCTAATCTGAACTTATCGCTGCGATTATTGTTTAATGAAATCAACATTGCTAGTAATACGTTTAAGGCTATTTTGACTAGTTTTCATCGATTTATCTTCCGACGCCTTCACGCCTTGACCGGGTGAAGCGTTGTGTGACATTAAAAGACGTGAAATTTCAGCGACTATAAACTCCTAATGAACTCACAACCGTAGCATATTTGTCTCATTGGATACCAAACTTTCGTGATACCGTAATACTTTTAGGAACCACTTTCTTTGCTACAAATCCGTACACTATTTTTCACCTTCACAAAGGTGGTCGTTTTCTTAACCGTATATTATATTTGATTAGTTGAATTTGTGTTATCTCAGGTCGACTTGTCCCGCGGATTCGACTCTGGACTCTCCAGGTACTACTTGCACGATCTCCTGCGCTTGGGAGTAAAGTTCTCACAACATTTGAGACGAGGCAGCAGTCTATATCCACATAGCACCACCACAGAGGAAAAAAATGGGTCCTCAACGTCGTCTATGTATCTATGTAGGGTTTGACTCACCCTCCATAATAAGATACCTAGAACCCAAACGGAGGACGCATTCAAGGCACGTCTTGAAAATTGTGAATTTGATGAGACAAATTTCCCCAATTTGGGCCCAGTAACTGCAAAATCTGGACCCACACAAATAATATCGTGGGATACAAAATCATTGACCCACTATGATTCGGTAATAAAACAATGTGAAGATAAGATCCTGAAGATCTTTTATATACACAACATTGTTAACATGTTACCGGACTCATTTACTGACAACCAGAAGATTGTCAGATCACACATCACTGCTGCAAATACTCCAGTTAGGATTGACATCCCCAAGAATGGATACAATCCACCAGTATCAGAAGTGGATGTTCCTCAACTTAAAAGAGACGGACCACCAGGCTCCAAGGACAAAAATCTAAGAAAAAGAAAAACTCCTAGAGGCCTTGAGATAATACTACCACAGGACAATGAGCTCATATCCATATCCTCACCCCTCCCGAAATCCCCTGAAGTGGAAAATCCGGAAGAAACTGAAGTGAAATTAAATGTTGTATGCACTAGATAGGTGTTGGATAGAAAGAATACAATTGTCGACAATATATTCACGTATCATATTTCCACATACATCGCAAAAGCGATGATAATTATATAATATCGTTTTATACTCCTTTGCTAAAATACAAACATAGAGATTGACCAAATATGGAACGCTGCAATAAACGATGAGCTGAACTCGCTTATGAAACGTGAAGTGTTCGGAACTGAAGTCCAGACACCAAAAGGTGTCAAACCTGTGGGCATAATAAGTATTGCACAAATAAAAATATATATGTACAAAATCGTATGCTATAAGGTACAATCTATAGCTCAAGGATTTTTTCGCTGAAACTTGGAAATAAATAAATTAAAATGAGCATGACTCATGTATAAATGATGCATCAGATTCCTTATTTATACACTACGAATACCTTACAATTTAGCAAAGGAAATTTTGGATATGCTACTATTGGATGTTGTGACGGCATATCTCTATGGATATCTTGATAAAGATAAATTCCATATTTCCTATAAATGCCTAAATAAACTTTGGGACGTCTATTCTATTGAAGATGTAATAAAACAAAATATTGTACAACCAAGTGATCTCTTGGCAAAGCAAGGATTCATACTAAAGGTTATCTTTGAATCTTTACAAAGAACAAAGAACAAGATTTGAGATCATAGTTGTAAACAACTTAAATCTCATCGGATCTCCTGAAAAGAAAACTGAAATATCTGTTCAAGCCTGACTATCAAACATGATATGAAAGATCTATGCAAAATAAAATAAGTCATGGCTCACAGATTTATCTACATAGATAAAATCATCATACATTAAACTTCATACATACAAAGCGTTTTGAAGAAATTACAACAAGGACCAATGTCATCCATTAAGTACACATATGATAGTACGCACTTTGGATGTACCTAAAACGCCTTCTGATAGCTGGAAGAGGGGGATGATATACTTGATCATGAAGTCGGATCTAAATACAATCAGATCACTGCTGGCTAACAACACGCGTCCCGATATAGCAATTACAGCAAATTTATTAGCCAGATATAGTGATGCACCTAAAAAGTGACTGGGCCAGAGTTAAGTATCTTCTGCGCTTCCTCCAAGGGTCGATAGCTTTGGGCTTACATTATAAAGAATTATCATCCATGCTTATATAGATGTAGTTTACAAGTTCGACCCCCATAATGAGAAATCACATACTGGGTACCTATGAGGGGACGTCCAGCTACTACTGTAGATTTACAAAGCAAACTATGAAGGTAACGTCATCCCATCACTCCGAAATCGTCACCATTCCAGAAACAAACCAAAGATGTATTTAAGTGTGCCTGGTGGTACATCACATCCCAGTGATGACTTGGTCAGAGGATGGTCCTTTAGAGCAGACCACATAGTCTGAAGACCATGCCACATGCTTACCCCACTGTTGAGGAGACCACATCAGAGGCGACGAAACAAAGCACACCTCTCCAGAGTTTTTGGATTCAGCAGCTGCTTAATGATGATTATATTTGTAATTTGTGTATACTTTCGGAAAGTTGTAAATAAGAGTGATGGAAAATGTAAGCAATTTCAACAACCACAACCGCAACTTTTTTCCAGACGCATCCAAATGCCGAAGCACGTAACATCAACGGCATATCGTTGGCCTTAAGAGCACAAATGCCCGGTTCTGAGCACTAAAGTTACAAAAACATAGGCCAAAACGGTCAACTACACGTGTACGATAAGCTCATAACTTGGTCCAAATTGACAAGCGGCGGACTTGGTCCCATGCATGCCACGGTGTCTACAAATAACAGTGCAGAGGTTGTAGAGCTCATTGAACAAACAATGGAGGCCACGGCTTCGTCCATCTCTTCTTGGAGTGCAATGCCAAGATCGATTCCTGGTCGAAATTTGTACCTGCCGCTGCGAGCAAGAGCTCGGAGCTCCGCCTCTGACGAAGGTATAAGCTTCGCCCTTTCGAATAAGGATCTACGTCTGTGGTGATGATATAGCTGTTTCATTCTGCAGGGAGGTCCAAGGTGAGTATGGTGGATGCAAACCTGGGTGTGCTGAAAGATAGAGTCGAGAAGCTCCGGATGGAGAAGAGGCTGGAGAGGTGCAGGCCTGGGGGTAGAGATGGATGGAATTATCGATCAAATTATGACGGAAAGCTAAGTAAGAGAGGCAATAGAGTTTTGGCGGAGGCCATGGAGGTCACGGAGCTAGCATTTGGCACAGCCGGGCTTACTATTCTTGGCTGCACGCTTTGCCTTTGTTTTGTTTCAATTTTAGTTCATCTTTGTCGATGATTTTTCTCCATCTAGTTGCTAGATATGTGCATGTTAGAAACGGCCAGTTTTTGCTTCCAGGAACATTGTTATAGCTAGCAGCTTAATTTGCTGTTATGTACAGAATCAATGTGTGCGCAGCGCAAGCTTGCGTGCAAGACAATACATGCTTAATACCTTTACATATACATATTTATTTTTTCAAGAAATGTAGATCTGGGAAAGATTTCAACGGCGCTGCATCTGAGACGAAAATTTTGTCATGTTTGTTTACCATCTGTTGAATTAGATTGAACAGGTTATGAGATCAATGGTCATTTCTGCACATATTGCGTTTTCAAATATGTATTCTGAAATTTAACCTTAGTCAGTCAAAAATTAAGTACATATTGCGTTATAGCCCTCGTGCCCGAATTTTAAAGGTCAATGGACATGGCTCATGTCACTGTAACTGCTAAAGTCAGCATTAAACGCGATATATATAGTTCTAAAACATTTTGATAAGATGGTAAATACAAAAACAAACCTCTTGCAAACGACGGATGTGTCATCTGCTGAACGCTAGTTGGCTATACGGATGTGTCATCTGCTGAACAAATGAGGTGAATAAACTAGTATTCACTTAATGAGGTGAATAAATTAGTATTCACTTAATGATCAATCAATTAATGAGGTGAATAAACTAGTATTCGATAATATACCTCACTAGTACTAAGTTATCTTTCCTTAAAGTTTTGATCCATAATTTAACTAGCACACAAGGACATGTCAATGGTTGACACATGTGTAAAGAAATCAAGTAATAAGTTCTGTCCAAGGTAGGATATGCCCAAAATTGTGAACATGATGAATACAACACATGCACATTTATTTTGTCCAATTAATATATAATTGTTTTCAGGTTGTTACAACCTAATCCAATTCACATATTGTTCCAAAGCTTCTGCTTGTTTGCATTTATTTTGTCCTCTCACTTGGATTAGGTTCTCTCTGGAATATTTTTCTTGACTTGCAAGAGGTCATACGATAAATTCCAAGAGATAGAATGGAGAGACGGATAATATATTGTAATCATTGTACTGGCCAGGTTATTTAACTGCTCCGTCGTCGTTTAATAATGTCTAATTAACAAACAAAAGACATACATACCAATATTATGAAGGGGGAGAGTATCAATCAGATAGTCACGATATGCGCCAAAGCAACTCGGTTTCTAAACATTGGCTTGATCATTGAGGTGTAATTAGGCACAACCATAAACCCAGATCGAATAACAGCTTAACTTCAGTGTTCCTCATAATTAAGTCACATGTGAAGTCTACACTACATTTGATAATAAGAGATACATTCAGCACGCACTCTGTTTTTTGTGTGCTGCGAAATGGTGCCGCATTCTGTTTTTTTTCCCTTCTATTTATTAAAGCAAAACAATGAAACGATGTGCCGCACATCCCGCAAGTGACGATCGTGCCGCACATCCCGCAGCAACTGACCCACGGACTCGGTCTTCGCTCGACAATTTCGTCATGAACAGCCATATGCAACGGCGCACTCAACAACGTGGCGTCGTGCTTATTTTGAATTTCAACAAACAGCTAAAAAGAAGCAACAAGATTATCTAACAAACTCCCCCTAATCTAGTTGTTCTGGATGTTGACGATGCCGAGCTTCGCGCGCAGGTCCTGGAACTTGACCCGCCCGAGTGCTTTTGTCAGTATATCCGCCAGCTGATCGTCGGTGTGGACGTAGTCGACGGCGATCTTGCCGCCTTCGACGCACTGCCTGATGAAATGGTAGCGCGTCTCGATATGTTTGCTCCGGTCATGAAAAACCGGATTCTTGCAAAGTTGAATCGCTGATTTGTTGTCCACGAGTAGAGTAGCTCCCCCGGCCTCCTTGCCGAGAAGATCACTGAGCAGCTGTGCGAGCCACACACCTTGGCATGCTGCTAGTAGTTGCGGCAATGTACTCCGCATCGCAAGACGATAGGGCAACCATTTTCTGCTTCTGTGATTGCCAGCTTACCGGGCTCCCACCGAGAACGAACACCACGCCGGTAGTGCTCTTTCTGTCGTCGACATCGCCAGCCATGTCGGCGTCGCTGTACCCCACGAGTTTAGCTCTGGAGATGTCCTTGGCGTAGCGACATCCGTAGCCAATAGTGCCAGCAATATACCTGAGTATGTGCTTGACGGCGCTCCAATGCTCGGTCGTGGGCGACTCCATGAAGCGACTGACGTAGCTGACAGCGAACGTGATGTCGGGCCGCGTGTGTACCAAGTAGCGTAGACTCCCGACGATACTCCGGTAGAGCGTCGTATCCATCAGTGGGTTTGAGCTCTCCTTGCTCAGTTTCAATCGTGGCTCCATTGGGACGTGGACCGGGTTACAACCGGTCATGCCCACTTTCTCGAGCACCTTGGCCGCGTACGCAGTCTGCCGCAGCGTGATTTCACCGGTGCCTTGTCGTACCTCGATGCCGAGGTAATAGCTAAGCTTGCCGAGGTCGCTCATATGGAACTTGACCTTCATCTCCTGCTTAAAATGATCAATGGCCTTCAAATGCCCGCCCGTGACGATCAGATCGTCCACGTACACGCCAAGCAGCAGCTTCTCATCGCCGACACCCCGGGTGTATACTGCGTGCTCCGTTTCATTCCTGTGAAACCCAAGTGATAGCAGCGTGTCATCCAACTTGGCGTTCCATGCACGAGGAGCTTGCCGTAGTCCGTACAAAGCCTTGTGCAGCCGCAATACTTTGTGCTCGTGCCCATCTCGAACAAATCTGGGCGGCTGCGCTACATACACTTCTTCCTCCAGATCGCCGTTCAGGAATGCAGACTTGACGTCGAGATGGTGTACTTCCCAGCCGGCGTGCGCCGCAACCGCCAGCAGCACTCTGACGGAGTCCAGTCGAGCCACGGGAGCAAAGACTTCATCGAAGTCGATCCCCGCGCGCTGGACATAGCCCTTCGCCACGAGCCACAAGCCTGGCCTTGTGCTTGATCACTTCGCCGGCGCTGTTCTTCTTCAACTTGAAAACCCACTTCAGCCCAATCGGCTTTTTCCCTGCAGGCAACTCCGTTAGTGTCCAAGTATGGTTTTCGACGATCGAGCTCAGCTCGTCGAGCATCGCCTTCCGCCAGCATGCTTGCGGCTCAGCCTCCTGAATGTCACCGGCTCGTCACCGGTCGCGAGCAGGAGCTCCTCTGTGTCCATCACGTGCTCGCCGGTCGTGGCGTACACGTTGCTGATGGTGCGGTAGCGTCGTGGTGCCTCATTGTTGCCGATCATGGCCGCAGGTGTTGCATCTGGTGGTGGAGACACAAACTCCACGGCGTTCGGCTCAGGCGTCGGTGAAGCGCGCAACGGGGTAGGCGTATCCGGCTCGGGTGTCCGTGCACGCGGCGTGGCCGGCTCGGACGCAGGTGGTGTTGCTGCTCCCCCTTGTGTCGGTGTGATGGGCGGTGTGTACTCCACTGTGAATGAGGACGGACCCACGTCGGAGCCAACCCAGTCCCAGCATGCCGCTTCATCGAACATGGCGTCACGTGTCACACACACGCGCTTACTCACCGGGTCATACACCCGGTAAGCCTTGGACTCGATGTCGTATCCGATCAACACCATGGGGATGCTGCGATCATCCAATTTCTTCAGGTTAGGCCGTGTTACCTTAACATGTGCGATGCAGCCGAACGTTCTGAAGAAGTGCACCGCCGGCTTCTTCCCGTGCCAAGCCTCGTACGGAGTCATGCCACGCACACTCTGGGTCGGCGAGCAGTTCAGGATGAACACCGTCGTGCTGACTGCCTCCCCCCAGAATGCGTCCGGCATCTTCCTCGCCTTCAACAGACAACGCGCCATGGACATGACGGATTGGTTCCGCCGCTCGACGACGCCGTTCTGCTGCGGGGAGTACGACGCCGTCAGCTGCCGGTGCACGCCGCGATCGGCACAGTAGTCCCCAAACTCCACAGAGGTGAACTCGCCACCTCGATCTGTACGCAGCATGCGCAGCTTCCTCCCGGTCTCCACCTCGACAGCAGCTTGGTACTTTTTGATCGCGGCCGCCGCCTCATCCTTGTATGTCAGCAAGGTGGCCCACATGTAGCGGGTTTTGTCGTCGACGAGGAGGAGGAAGTACTTCCTCCCTCCGTGTGTCGCTGGGGTGATGGGCCCGCAAAGATCACCGTGTACGAGGTCGATGCGACCCTCGGCACGATAATTCGCCATCTGCGGGAAGGGTGCGCGCCTCTGCTTGCCGACAAGACACGCGTCACAGAGTTGGTCCACGTGTTCGATGTGAGGAAGTCCGCGCACCATGCCATTGTGCGCGAGCTTGCGCAGCGCCTCGAAGTTCAGATGGCCGAAACGCCCATGCCACAGCCAAGCAGTGTCCCATGTACTAGCTGACATACACACCGGTTTCGTAACTGTAACGACTGCTTTTCATGTATCTGGATTTTATATATTATAATATATGTTTTGGTGGATTTTCTCCTCTTGTGTGGTTTTCGTCTCCGTAGTTTTCATTTTCGATCGATTCGTCGTATTTTCTCGCTTCTTTCTTAGGATTGTCGAATTCGAAGTTTGTCACTCGTGACGGGCTTCATAACGGTCGTATCTAACTATTAGATCAAGCCTAGGAGTCTTAGGAATCGATCCCGGGGCCCCGCGCTCCGTATCGGTACTTTCTGTGCTCATTAGCCGGTGTAAGAAGGGCCACCGACCGACTAGATGACGATCCAGTCGGTCGGCAATCCTTCTTGGACCGACTAGTTAGCTTTCTAAATTTCTCAGGAGTTACTGTTTATCGTTAGTCGGTCTAAGAACGTTGGTTGACCGACTAGGTTGCAAACTAGTCGGTCAGCAATGCTTCTTGAACCGACTAACTCATCAAATTATTTTTGTATCAGTTACTGTTTACTCTTAGTCGGTCTAAGAACGTTCATCGACCGACTAGTTGCCAAACTAGTCGGTCAGTATTTGTTCATGGACCGACTAACTCTAGAATCCTAATTTCACCTGTAGCTACTGTTTACACTTAGTCGGTCTGCGTTGGTCGACCGACCGACTAGTTGTCAAACTAGTCGGTCAGTGGTTGTTCTTTGACCGACTAACTAGTGCTGTAAACCCTAGTTTTGCCCTAGCCGCCAGCCTAGCCTATAAATACCCAACCCAAACGTTTTCTTCCCCTCCAACTCGACCCTAAACCCTAAAATCGCCCCATTGATCCCCCACCTTCCTCCAAGCTCCATTTCTTCATTCCAAGCCCTAAATCCATCATCCAAACCATCCATCTACCCTATCTACCTCTCATCTTCCCCAAAATCTCACCAAAACCCATCAAATCCCAAAATCCCCCAAAACCCTAGTTTCCCCAAACTTCTCCAATCTCTTCCAGATTTGATCCTAGGGTTCCCCGGAGTGTTCCTTCCGTCTTCTCCCGGTAAGAAATCGATCTACCGTTGTTTTTATAACTTATTTATAATTTTGGTGAAACCCTAATTAATTTCATGTGTTTGATGTTTGTCTCCCCCAAAACAGCGATTTCCTCGTAGATAGCATCCGTGTGACGAGGTTGATCGTCATCCCCGGTGCTAGGCAAGTGAAACTTGCCACTTAGGGTTTAGGCCATGTTTTAGGCCATTTGCATGTTGTAGGCGTAAAAGAGGCTAGGCGACGAAATGAAACTCGCCTAGGCGCAAATTGGGGAATTAGCTTGACAACGAAGCTAATTCCGACTATTAGCATGTTGTACAATTACCATGTCATGTTTACTTTCAATTAACGGTACGTGAATATGTTCATGTCATTGCATTTTGCCTGTCACGTTTAATTTAAATTAACGGTACGCAAATATCTGTTCATGTCTTTGCATATTGATTATTCATCGTGATTGCGTAGCGCACGCTACAATATTATATTCCTGTCTCGTGTTCCAGAAGCGAGCTTAGTGAGTTGGAAACCCCAACGCTCGACACATATGGGTGGGGTAAGAGATAAGCGGCCTGAGCCCCGAGTTGGCCTGATCCGCCACTCCGGCCAGCAGGTGGACTCTCTAGTGCACAAGTGATTAATAGTGATAGAGATAAGCGGCCTGAGCCACGAGCTGGCCAGCAGGTGGACTCTCTATGCACTAAGTGTTTACCAGTGACAAGTGATTAATAGTGATAGAGATAAGCGGCCTGAGCCACGAGCTGGCCAGCAGGTGGACTCTCTATGCACTAAGTGATAAGTGATAAGTGATTAATAGTGGTGGAGATAAGCGGCCTGAGCCACGAGCTGGCCAGCAGGTGGACTCTCTATGCACTAAGTGATAAGTGATAAGTGATAAGTGATAAGTGATAAGTGTTAAATGATAAGTGATTAGTGATTTGGTAGCTTTTGCTACATTGTGCATGCTTGCTTCTCTTTTTAAACTGTTGCATCATGCTTAACTGCCATGTCATTACTTAATACTATAACTGCTAGGTTGCTAGATGCCTCACTTTCAGTTTCCTTGCCCAAGTCTTTTAGACTTGCTGACATGTGCCCCTTTACTCTTTTGGGTGACACATGTTAGATCCTGAGCCCGAGCACCTCGTTGAGGACGAGGTGTTTGCTGACGCCGAGCCCGAGCTTGTGTTTGACGGGGAGTACGTGGACACTGGGGACCAGTCCTAGTGTCTCCGTTGCGTTTTATTTTTGTTAGACAGTTGTTTATTATTGGTGCGTGGCACCCATACTTTGTTATGTTGTTACTTTTGTTGGCCTTGTTCTGGGCCTTTAGACTCTTTTCTTTTAGCCTGGTGGCTTTTCTGGATGTTGAACTTATTTGTGATGCTGGACAATATTTGTGAGATGTGAATTTTATCTCAGTCTCTCCTTGGGTTATTATTGCTATTCTGTTGTGGTTACAGGGACCTGTTTATGTATTGTGGACGCTTATCGGGTTTGGGGCTTCACAGCTCCACTCTCGTGCGGACCTTTTCACGTCTCGCCTCCATTTTAGGGAAGCGGGTCGTGACAGGTTTTAGTGGTGGCCCATGCAGGTCTTCTTCTGTAACTGCGATTTTTGGAATAGCGATAATGACATTAGAATGTCCAATAAACTAAGTTCGACGTTCGAGTCATAAGCTATGAGTCTAATCTGATTTGTTTTCCGTGTCACTAGATGGCAGGAAGACGTTTCACCCGTGGTGGGGGCAGTGGTGCGCTCCCTCATGATGAGGAGCCTGAGCGGGAACCCACCAGCGGTGAGATGATGCGGATGATGATCCAGATGATGCAAGTGCAGCAGGGCGTGCTTTTGCAAGTCCAGAATGCTCCACCTGCTCGAGCTGCCCGGGTTCTTCCGGATGCCCCTCGCTCTGAGCCAGGAGCGAAGCAATTTCGGGAGCTGGGTCCCGCATATTTTGATGGTTCTGAGGGTCCTCTGGCTGCCGATGAGTGGATTCGGAACGTCGAGGACAATCTGAAGATGGCCAAGATCACCCCGGCTGGATGGGTTGATTTGGCGAAGAGGCAGCTGAAGGATAACGCCAGGAATTGGTGGGATGCAGAGGAGAAGTTGTTGGTGGAGCCGATAGCTTGGGCTACCTTCAAAGCCAGATTTGAGGGTGAGTTCTTCCCGAAGGCTGCCAAGGAGGAGATGCTGCAGCGTTTTATCGATCTGAAGCAGGGGAATTCGTCGGTGGACATGTACCACCAGGAGTTCATGAGGCTTAGTCGGTTTGCGCCGAAGATGGTGCAGGACGCTGAGGAGAGAGCTCAGAGGTTCCTGCAGGGGCTTGCTTCGGAGCTCCAGAGCTTTGTGACCTCCTCTGAACGGGAATCTTATCAGAAGGTTCTAGTATCTGCCAAGAGGCAGGAGCTGCTCGTGAACCAGAGGAGAGGATCTGTGGTTGGTGCTGGGAAGAGGCCTGTGGAACAGGCGAGAGCTGTGGTTAGGCCTGGATTCAGGCCGAACCAGCCTGTTCAGTTTAAGAGGCCAGTAGGGCCTGCTCGGAGGACTTGCCATTTTTGTGGCAAGGAGGGCCATGTCAAGGAATCGTGTAGGAGGTTCTTGGGGCAATGTATCGCCTGCGGAGATCCCTCCCATGCTCTCAGGGAGTGCCCGAGGTTGAAGCAGCCTAGGAAGGCACCTATTGCTGCCCAGCCGTTGCAGCAGCGAGCGTCTGTTCCTGCTGGACGTGGAGCAGCTCTTGTTCCGCAGAGGCAGGCTTTTCAGCAGGCTGCTCCGCCGAGGAGGCAGGCTTTTCTGATGACCGCTGCGGAGAGCGAAGCTGTGGATGAGGTTATCGCAGGTAATCCTCATTCTAGCTATTACTTTCCTATTTGGTCTTGATTGCTAGATTATGTTGTTTGCTTGAACTTGCTTGTTTGCTAGACTAGGGTTTGATTGTTAATTGATTGGTTAGGTGTGATTTTGGTGTGCACATTTCCTGCACGAGTCCTCTTTGACTCTGGTGCATCGATGTGCATTATTTCTCGGAGCTTCGTGGAGAGGCATTCCTTGTCGACGTCCCCTCTCCCCAAGAGTTGGAATATCGTTACAGGGAATGGTGTGGTCTCGGTGCATCGTGGTTGCAATTCTTGCTCGTTGGTGGTCTGTGGACATGAGCTTTTTGCTGATTTCATTGTCCACGACATCATCAACTATGATGCAGTTCTTGGGATGGACTGGCTTGCGAGCTTCTATGCTACGATCGACTGTCGGAGGAAGAAGGTGGTGTTCGAGATTCCCGGACATCCAGTGTTTGAGTTCAGTCGTGGTAGCAGTTCGCTTGGTCCTGTCAGATTTCGGGCCAGGCCGGTAGAGGCTGTGGCTATGCAGTTGGAGCTGGAGTGGCCAGCTGTGGTGCGTGATTTTGGCGACGTCTTCCCCGAGGAGATGTCTGGTTTGCCACCTGATCGGGCTTTGGAATTTTCTATCGATCTTGTCCCAGGTGCGCAGCCGATTTCGAAGGCGCCGTATCGTATGGCACCTGCGGAGTTGGAAGAGTTGCGAAAGCAGTTGGATGAGTTGTTGCAGAAGGGTTATATTAATCCTAGCGTGTCTCCGTGGGGAGCACCGGTGTTGTTGGTTAAGAAGAAGGATGGTTCGCGTCGCATGTGCGTGGATTATCGGGAGTTGAATGCGGTGACCATTAAGAATAAATACCCGTTGCCTCGCATTGATGATATTTTTGATCAGCTTGGAGGTTCGAGGGTGTTTTCTAAGTTGGATTTGAGGAGTGGTTACCATCAGTTGAAGGTGAAGAAGGGAGATGTTCCGAAGACAGCGTTCAGGACGAAGTATGGACACTATGAGTTCGTGGTTATGCCATTTGGCGTAACTAACGCGCCCGCAGTTTTCATGAATCTTATGAACCTGATTTTCTACGACTTTTTGGATAAGTTTGTCGTTATCTTTATTGACGACATTCTGATCTATTCGAAGTCGGAGGAAGAGCATGCCTCGCACTTGAGGACGGTGTTGGAGATTTTGAGGAAGCATCGGTTGTATGCTAAGTTTTCGAAGTGCGAGTTTTGGCTGGATCGAGTTGCTTTTCTGGGGCATGTGGTGTCTGGAGGTGGTATTTCTGTGGATCCCGAGAAGATTAGGGCCATCAGGGAGTGGCCTGTTCCGTCGTCTGCGTCTGAGATTCGGAGTTTTCTCGGACTTGCTGGTTATTATCGGCGATTCATTAAGGACTTTTCTCGTATTGCTGAGCCGATGACCAGGTTGACGCGGAAGGATGTTGCTTATGTTTGGTCGGGTGATTGTGAGAGTGCTTTTGGTGTTCTGAAGGAGAGGTTGACGACTGCCCCTATTCTTGTTGTGCCTGATCGCAGCGGTGGATTTGAGATCTTTTGCGATGCTTCTGGCAAGGGTCTCGGTTGTGTGTTGCATCAGCATGGGCATGTTGTGGCGTATGCGTCTCGTCAGCTTAAGGTTCATGAGAAGAATTACCCGACGCATGATTTGGAGTTGGCTGCCGTTGTGTTTGCTCTTAAGATTTGGAGGCACTTCTTGCTGAGTGAGAAAGTGAAGATTTTCACCGATCACAAAAGCTTGAAGTATATTTTCACTCAGAAGGAGCTCAACATGCGACAGCGTCGATGGTTGGAGCTTATGGCGGATTATGATATTGATTTGCAGTATCACCCTGGCAAGGTGAATGTGGTTCCAGATGCTTTGAGTAGGCTGCCAGCGGTGATGATTTTGACCTCGCAGTGGAGATTGCAGCAGGATTTTTGCGAGTCTGGAGTGGAAATTGTCCTTCCTGGGGAGGCTTCTTCGTTGATGTACATGCAGGTACAGTCGACGATCGTGGATCGGATTAAGGCTGGCCAGGCTGAGGATCCGAAGCTGGTGAGGATTCGGGAGATGGTGGAAGCCGGTCTGCGGACTGACTTCTTGATTCATGAGGATGGCTCGCTGAGGTTTGGAGCCAGGTTGTGTGTGCCTGCTGGGGATATCAGAGATGAGCTGATGGTGGAGGCACACAGTTCGCCGTATTCTGTGCATCCTGGTGGCACCAAGATGTACCAGGATCTTCGTCTGAATTATTGGTGGCATGGTATGAAGAGGAGCGTGGCTCGGAGTGTAGCCAAGTGCTTGGTTTGCCAGCAAGTGAAGGCGGAGCATCAGCGTTCGGCCGGGTTGCTACAACCGCTTCCGATTCCGGAGTGGAAGTGGCAACACATCACTATGGATTTCGTGACTGGACTACCTCGGAGTCCGAAGCAGAATGACGCGATTTGGGTGATCGTGGATCGATTGACCAAATCTGCGCACTTTATTCCGTTCCGAGTGGGACAGTCCACTGAGGCGCTAGCGAGGAGATATATGGAGGTAAAATTCTTTTACTCTCCGTCTTTAATTCCTTTTCCTAGTTTGGATAGTGATGTAACGTGAATCGTGCAGGAAGTTGTGCGACTTCACGGAGTCCCCGTGAGTATCGTGTCTGACAGAGACACGAGGTTCACATCTCAGTTCTGGCAGAGTTTGCAGAAGAGCTTGGGTACGCGTCTGAGTTTCAGCACGGCGTACCATCCGCAGACGGATGGCCAGTCCGAGAGGACGATTCAGATTTTGGAAGACATGCTGAGGGCGTGCATGTTGGATTTCAAGGGTTCGTGGGAGGACCATCTACACTTGGTGGAGTTCTCTTACAACAACAGCTTCCAGGCGAGTATTAGCATGGCGCCTTTCACCGCTCTTTATGGGAGGAAATGTCGATCGCCATTGAGTTGGGATGACGTTGGTGATCGGGAGTTGTTGGGACCTGAGATGATCGTGGAGGCCGTGGATATCGTCAGGAATATTCGGGAGAGGTTGAGAATTGCTCAGGACCGTTTTAAGCATTGGGCGGATGCTAAACGTCGTCCTTTGGAGTTTCAGCCGGGTGACCATGTGTTCTTGAAGATTTCCCCGAATCGTGGTGTGATTCGTTTTGGGAAGCGTGGAAAGTTGAGCCCGCGATACATTGGACCGTTTGACGTTTTGGAGAGGGTTGGCGAGGTAGCTTATCGCTTGGCCTTGCCGCCGTCTTTGGAAGGAGTTCACAATGTTTTCCATGTGTCGCAGCTTCGTCGATACATTAGCGATCCGTCTCATGCGGTGGATTTTTCGGAGATTACCGTTCGCCCCGATATGACGTATGACCAGCATCCAGTGCAGATTCTGGACAGGCGTCAGAAATCGCTTCGGAACAAGATTGTTAATCTGGTGAGGGTGATGTGGCGACACGGTTCACCTGGAGAGTCTACTTGGGAAAATGAGGATGAGATGCGAGAGCGTTTTCCACTTTTGTTTCCGGACTCGTGAGTTTTGGAAATTCCGAGGACGGAATTTTTCTTAAGTTAGGGAGGATGTAACGACTGCTTTTCATGTATCTGGATTTTATATATTATAATATATGTTTTGGTGGATTTTCTCCTCTTTTGTGGTTTTCGTCTCCGTAGTTTTCATTTTCGATCGATTCGTCGTATTTTCTCGCTTCTTTCTTAGGATTGTCGAATTCGAAGTTTGTCACTCGTGACGGGCTTCATAACGGTCGTATCTAACTATTAGATCAAGCCTAGGAGTCTTAGGAATCGATCCCGGGGCCCCGCGCTCCGTATCGGTACTTTCTGTGCTCATTAGCCGGTGTAAGAAGGGCCACCGACCGACTAGATGACGATCCAGTCGGTCGGCAATCCTTCTTGGACCGACTAGTTAGCTTTCTAAATTTCTCAGGAGTTACTGTTTATCGTTAGTCGGTCTAAGAACGTTGGTTGACCGACTAGGTTGCAAACTAGTCGGTCAGCAATGCTTCTTGAACCGACTAACTCATCAAATTATTTTTGTATCAGTTACTGTTTACTCTTAGTCGGTCTAAGAACGTTCATCGACCGACTAGTTGCCAAACTAGTCGGTCAGTATTTGTTCATGGACCGACTAACTCTAGAATCCTAATTTCACCTGTAGCTACTGTTTACACTTAGTCGGTCTGCGTTGGTCGACCGACCGACTAGTTGTCAAACTAGTCGGTCAGTGGTTGTTCTTTGACCGACTAACTAGTGCTGTAAACCCTAGTTTTGCCCTAGCCGCCAGCCTAGCCTATAAATACCCAACCCAAACGTTTTCTTCCCCTCCAACTCGACCCTAAACCCTAAAATCGCCCCATTGATCCCCCACCTTCCTCCAAGCTCCATTTCTTCATTCCAAGCCCTAAATCCATCATCCAAACCATCCATCTACCCTATCTACCTCTCATCTTCCCCAAAATCTCACCAAAACCCATCAAATCCCAAAATCCCCCAAAACCCTAGTTTCCCCAAACTTCTCCAATCTCTTCCAGATTTGATCCTAGGGTTCCCCGGAGTGTTCCTTCCGTCTTCTCCCGGTAAGAAATCGATCTACCGTTGTTTTTATAACTTATTTATAATTTTGGTGAAACCCTAATTAATTTCATATGTTTGATGTTTGTCTCCCCCAAAACAGCGATTTCCTCGTAGATAGCATCCGTGTGACGAGGTTGATCGTCATCCCCGGTGCTAGGCAAGTGAAACTTGCCACTTAGGGTTTAGGCCATGTTTTAGGCCATTTGCATGTTGTAGGCGTAAAAGAGGCTAGGCGACGAAATGAAACTCGCCTAGGCGCAAATTGGGGAATTAGCTTGACAACGAAGCTAATTCCGACTATTAGCATGTTGTACAATTACCATGTCATGTTTACTTTCAATTAACGGTACGCGAATATGTTCATGTCATTGCATTTTGCCTGTCACGTTTAATTTAAATTAACGGTACGCAAATATCTGTTCATGTCTTTGCATAGTGATTATTCATCGTGATTGCGTAGCGCACGCTACAATATTATATTCCTGGCTCGTGTTCCAGAAGCGAGCTTAGTGAGTTGGAAACCCCAACGCTCGACACATATGGGTGGGGTAAGAGATAAGCGGCCTGAGCCCCGAGTTGGCCTGATCCGCCACTCCGGCCAGCAGGTGGACTCTCTAGTGCACAAGTGATTAATAGTGATAGAGATAAGCGGCCTGAGCCACGAGCTGGCCAGCAGGTGGACTCTCTATGCACTAAGTGTTTACCAGTGACAAGTGATTAATAGTGATAGAGATAAGCGGCCTGAGCCACGAGCTGGCCAGCAGGTGGACTCTCTATGCACTAAGTGATAAGTGATAAGTGATTAATAGTGGTGGAGATAAGCGGCCTGAGCCACGAGCTGGCCAGCAGGTGGACTCTCTATGCACTAAGTGATAAGTGATAAGTGATAAGTGATAAGTGATAAGTGTTAAATGATAAGTGATTAGTGATTTGGTAGCTTTTGCTACATTGTGCATGCTTGCTTCTCTTTTTAAACTGTTGCATCATGCTTAACTGCCATGTCATTACTTAATACTATAACTGCTAGGTTGCTAGATGCCTCACTTTCAGTTTCCTTGCCCAAGTCTTTTAGACTTGCTGACATGTGCCCCTTTACTCTTTTGGGTGACACATGTTAGATCCTGAGCCCGAGCACCTCGTTGAGGACGAGGTGTTTGCTGACGCCGAGCCCGAGCTTGTGTTTGACGGGGAGTACGTGGACACTGGGGACCAGTCCTAGTGTCTCCGTTGCGTTTTATTTTTGTTAGACAGTTGTTTATTATTGGTGCGTGGCACCCATACTTTGTTATGTTGTTACTTTTGTTGGCCTTGTTCTGGGCCTTTAGACTCTTTTCTTTTAGCCTGGTGGCTTTTCTGGATGTTGAACTTATTTGTGATGCTGGACAATATTTGTGAGATGTGAATTTTATCTCAGTCTCTCCTTGGGTTATTATTGCTATTCTGTTGTGGTTACAGGGACCTGTTTATGTATTGTGGACGCTTATCGGGTTTGGGGCTTCACAGCTCCACTCTCGTGCGGACCTTTTCACGTCTCGCCTCCATTTTAGGGAAGCGGGTCGTGACAGTAACATTAAGGGAAATCACATACAGCCGGTTGCTAGTCCGAGTTACCTTGACGAGGAGATGTTGTTGTCGATCTCGCACGCGCATGACGCCGCCTCTGATTAGCACCTCGCAGCCCACCTCATCGAGTTGCCCAAGGGAGATGATGTTGCTGCGGAGCTTGGGTATGTAGTAGACGTTGGTGAACATGCGGTGCCGGCCACCATGCGCCGTGAAAAGCACAGTGCCGCGCCCTCTGATCTCCACCACTGAGCCATCGCCGAACCAGACCGACGCAGCCACGCCTGCGTCCAGCTCGGTGAACGCGGCGTGGTCACCCGTCATGTGATTTGACGCCCCAGTGTCTAGGTACCACACGACGTCCTTCACGTCATCCTCCTTGCCGAGCAGGACCTCGGCGCGTTCTTCGTTGAGAAAGACAGAGCCGTCGCCGCAGCCGTGTTCTGACTCGGCCTGTGCCGCGGTGAGCGATGCAACTTCAGCCATGAGGAGTGCGGGCTCCTCATCCTCCACCTGCACGAGGTTGGCGGCCTCGTCGCGTTTCTTCTTCCTGCAATCACGCGCCCAGTGCCCCAGTTTATCACAATACCGGCACTTGTCCTTCTTGACGTCGCGGCCGGCGCCGAATGCCCTGCCGCCTCCGTCGCGCACGACCTCCTTGCCACGCGCGTCCTGCGCCTTGCCTCGGCGCTTGTTTGGGATGATGCCGCTACCACCACGGCTGGAGGAGCCGTCCTGTTCGCGCCGCCGCATCCGCGTGAGCCACTCCTCCTCCGACAGCAGGAGCTTACCGCTGCCATCCTCTGCCGTCTCCAGCTCAAACCGTTCCTCGGCCGCTTTGAAACGACCGGTCAGGTCCTCCATCGAGAGAGTGTTCAGGTCGAGCAAGCTCTCCACGGACATGACCAGCTGCGAGTACCGCTTGGGGATGACGCGTAGGAACTTTTGCATGACTTGCTTCTCCTTGATCTCGTCACCGAGATCAGATAGTTTGCTAACAATGCCGGTTAGACGCAAAGACAACTCATCGATTGACTCACCAGGTTTATGCTTCAGCTCCTCGAACTCGGTCCTGAGCATCTGAGCTTTGGCGTCGCGCACACGTTCAGACCCCATGCGCAGGGTCTTGAGTGTCTCCCACGCCTCCTTTGCCGTGGGCTTTACCGCCAGAGTTGCGATCATCTCCGACGGCACGGCGCGGAGGATGGCCTCCATCGCCTTGCGGTCGTTGCGGTAGCCGGCGTCGTCGGTGACGGCCTCTCCGCCCTCGACTACCCGCCACAGGCCTCTCGCCTGCAGGATGACCCTCATCAAGAGGACCCAGTCGCTGTAGTTTGATCGTGTCAGGATGGGGTACGTCGTTGTCCCGCACGGCTCCTTCATCATCTGCGGTAGCGCAAGCTCGCGCCCATGGCCGCTTGCCGCTTGATTGGTGGGGATGCAGCTCCATCGCGAGGTGCCGAAGAACTCGAACCGGGCTCTGATACCACTTGATAGCTCTGACACTCACAAACTCACGCAAATTTGTGGACAAATAATTCAGCACGCACTCTGTTTTTTTGTGTGCTGCGAAATGGTGCCGCATTCTGTTTTTTTTCCCTTCTATTTATTAAAGCAAAACAATGAAACGATGTGCCGCACATCCCGCAAGTGACGATCGTGCCGCACATCCCGCAGCAACTGACCCACGGACTCGGTCTTGGCTCGACAATTTCGCCATGAACAGCCATATGCAACGGCGCACTCAACAACGTGGCGTCGTGCTTATTTTGAATTTCAACAAACAGCTAAAAAGAAGCAACAAGATTATCTAACATACTATTCTTGGCTGCACGCTTTGCCTTTGTTTTGTTTCAATTTTAGCTCATCTTTGTCGATGATTTTTCGCCATCTAGTTGCTAGATATGTGCATGTTAGAAACGGCCAGTTTTTGCTCCCAGGAACATTGTTATAGCTAGCAGCTTAATTTGCTGTTATGTACAGAATCAATGTGTGCGCAGCGCAAGCTTGCGTGCAAGACAATACATGCTTAATACCTTAACATATAAATATTTATTTTTTCAAGAAATGTAGATCTGGGAAAGATTTTAACGGCACTGCATCTGAGATGAAAATTTTGTCATATTTGTTTACCATCTCTTGAATTAGATTGAACAGGTTATGAGATCAATGGTCATTTCTGCATATATTGCTTTTTCAAATATGTATTCTGAAATTTAACCTTAGTCAGTAAAAAATTAAGTACATGGCTCATGTCACTGTAACTGCTAAAGTCGGCATTAAACGCGATATAGTTCTAAAACATTTTGATAAGATGGTAAATACAAAAACAAACCTCTTGCAAACGACGGATGTGTCATCTGCAGAACGCTAGTTGGCTATACGGATGTGTCATCTGCTGAACAAATGAGGTGAATAAACTAGTATTCACTTAATGAGGTGAATAAACTAGTATTCACTTAATGAGGTGAATAAACTAGTATTCACTTAATGATCAATCAATTAATGAGGTGAATAAACTAGTATTCGATAATATACCTCACTAGTACTAAGTTATCTTTCCTTAAAGTTTTGATCCATAATTTAACTAGCACACAAGGACATGTCTATGGTTGACATATGTGTAAAGAAATCAAGTAATAAGTCCAATGTAGGATATACCCAAAATTAATGTGAACATGATGAATACAACACATGCACATTTATTTTGTCCAATTAATATATAATTGTTTTCTGGTTGTTACAACCTAATCCAATTCACATATTGTTCCAAAACTTCTGCTTGTTTGCATTTATTTTGTCCTCTCACTTGGATTAGGTTCTCTCTGGAATATTTTTCTTCACTTGCAAGAGGCCATACGATAAAGAGTCCATACGATAAATGCCAAGAGATAGAATAGAGAGACGGATAATATATTGTAATCATTGTACTGGCCAGGTTATTTAACTGCTCCGTCGTTGTTTAATAATGTCTAATTAACAAACAAAAGACATACATACCAATATTATGAAGGGGGAGAGTATCAATCAGATAGTCACGATATGCGCCAAAGCAACTCGGTTTCTAAACATTGGCTTGACATTGAGGTGTAATTAGACACAACCATAAACCCAGATCGAATAACAGCTTAACTTCAGTGTTCCTCATAATTAAGTCACATGTGAAGTCTACACTACATTTGATAATAAGAGATACATTGGTTGTTTGTTATGTCTCCTTCATGATTATAACCTTTTCTGCTCAAATTATACTACTAGTAAATAGGCCATCAAGTTATATCACTGTCATCCACCCAATAATCCAACTTGGCTTCTGCTTAAAGTTCAAAAATTGAACTTACGATGCCATAATGCAGCACAATGGTGTAGTTATAAATATCATACAGCTTACGCAATTGCAAGCTATGGCTTCATCTCTTTCATCATTTCGTGGAGCGGCAAGGTTGCCCGTGAGGCGAAAGTTCGTCTGCAAGGCATTTCGAGCAAGAGCTCAGAGCACATGTGGCGTCGCAGGTAATAAAGGTACAAAAAGAGGCTAATATTATGTTTCTTCCTAATATGGGTCTTGCCTTCTGATCAAGTCATTTACGTTATAGGGAAGTCTTCAACAAGTATCGTAGATGCAAACATTGGAGTGCTAAAGGCGAGGATGGAGATGATGAGAATCGAGGAGAGATTAGAGAGATGGCGAGGAGTTGGGGATGTTGAGGGGTGGAATTATCAGTCAGAGTATGATTATAAGTTAGAGAGTGGCCATAATCTTCTTGATGAGTCCTTGGAGGTTGCAAAGTTGGTAGTTGGCACTATTGGGTTTACTACTCTTATCTGCACCCTTTGTATTTGCTTAGTTTCTTCTTTAGTTCATCTTAGCCAGTTGTATTGTTAAGTTTGATAAGTAATCTGCAAGGCTACCTAAAGCTGATGGTTTTGTGAGAGAATGCAATATCTGAAACTAAAACTTTTTGTGTACCTCTATCCAAAAGTGGCTCAAAGGTCTATGATTTTGTCAATTATTGTAAGATTCATTACTCAACATTCACTTACAACACGATAGCACCATCCAAATAACAGATATGGAATATTTCATGCATTACTTTCGGTACAGGAAACAATTTGTGGTACTTTTCCCTCTCAAAGAAATGTCACAAACTTTTAATTATGTATTATCATTCTCTGCAAAATAAATCAAGTTTGTGATATAATTTGTTTTGTTAGATAAGGAAGCCATTTATTAGTATATTGATGTTGATCCATAGTTGAACTTCTGGTCTCTGATTTCTACCGAAAGGGGAAAAAATATCCTCGGATCAAGAAAATCCAATATTTCGGACAGAATTAGTAAAAAAACGCACAACATGTTTATTTTATTAAACATCTAGCATTGGGTCGGTCTACAAGAAAATACATCATGCTACCGAGTCTTCAAATCTCATTATAGATTCACATTGTCATAATATGGTCAGTATTACTTATTTGAATGAGTTATGAGATTACAGTCCAAAAGAGAGGCTATTATACAATTTGGAAGGGTCAGTGATAATGTTAACTAATTAATTAGTTAATTAGAGTTGTTAAATTATTCGGTCTATTAATCACTGAAACTACATGAGTCGTGTGATTGGATCTGGAAATTGTTAACTATATCATCACCGCATCTATTGTTTCTTTGGTAACTCTTATTTCCTTGTAATTGCTCCAAAACGTTTGTTTCTTGTTGTTGGAATTCGGTATGTCCATGTTGGGTTAACCCAGGGAGTAAAACGTAATTATAATAAATATAAGGGGACTATATATGCAAATTTCTTTATTCTTTGCGAATAATTGTAATTAAGAGAAGTTCATGTTACCATTGAAAATGTGTTATCATAACTATCTTACCATCGGAAAAGTTATGTTGTTTCTTTCCAACATTAATTAATTGCTCCTCTCCTTAAATCTATACATACTCCACATGTCTTTGAGAGAAAAGACAACAAGAGAGAAGAACTCTTACGTTCCTTTCTTTCTTCTCTCTCCCAACACAAAGAAAAAGAAGTAGGGTAATCTTGGTGATGATTTATGTTTGGCTTCCATTGGTGATTCCAAATTCGATCTAAAGCGTGTAATTTCTCTTTTCGATATTCTCATTCTGCTGCAATTGAACAAAGATGGGTTTTGTTATTCAACGCTTGTTAATCGATCACTGTGAGAAGTTTTAGACATAATTCTTTTAAACTAGAAAATGAGCAAAGGTGATGTTAATTAGTTGGCAACTATGCTTATTATACTCCTCAAATCCAATTTTTCAGGTCCATGAACATGGCTAATGTCATTATGCATGCCAAAGTCAGCACTGAAGTTGATAGGATTCTATATGTCAGATCATTTTGATAAGATTGGGATTGCTAACCTCTGGATTGATCACTAATCAATCTTTGATGAGACTGGGAATCAACTAATATTCTATGTAGTACAAAGTGCTGGCTTCGTTGGTTGCAGTAGAGAACAAAGTTACCAAAGTTCAAGGGACCTTTTATCCATAATTTAAGCAACCAAAAATTGACATCCCTCTATACAAACGAAAATTCAGCACTAATAAGAACAAAATTTTGAACAGAATGAGTACAATGCCCTTTTATTTAGTTTAAGCAACAAAAGTCCTGGGTTCCCTCTTGAATTGTTACACACCAAACTCGATTCACACAGTTTAAACAACTATGCATGTTTCCATTTAACTGGTCCTTTTGCTTTGTTTGCTTAGGATTGGCCATGAGATCAGGTTCTAAGAAACGAAACCAAGGCTCGGTTTGATTTGCTGCTAGACATTTTACTAACTAGGTTGATGCTAAAAATATATCTTTAGATAATAAACCAGCCATCATTGGCCATGCATATGAAGGGGAACATCATCAAACAGACGGTCGATACTGACAGGAGATAATCGGGACAGCATAATTAGACCCAACAGTGTGACCAAATCAGAGGAATGATTATCAGAAGGTGTTAAACATAGTGTTTCTTTGTTAAAGTCTTGAATGGCTACTTGTTGCTTGATTGCCTAGCATCCTTAATAAAATATGCTCTCTCTACATATTTTACTATGATTAGTTATTTCATCATCGAGCTAATTATTGTTCTCCACCCATTAGCCTAGTTTTGTCCTTAAAGTTAACTTATAGTAGTCGCTAGTTATATATAAATATCCTATAGCTTATGAAATCATGTGTCCAGTGCAAGCTATGGCTTCATCCCTTCCATCTTTTTCTAGGGTGCCAAGACTGACTCGGAGACGAAAGCTCGTATGCAAGGCCTTTAGACCAAGAGGTCAGAGCCCTCATGGGGATGAAGGTAATCGCGAAGGAAGAATCAGAAGGCTAACATATTTCCTTTATTAGCTAGTTTTTCATGTTCTTGTTTGTTTTTATAGGGAACTCTTCGACTAGCATCGTTGATGCTAACTTGGGGGTGCTAAAAAAGAGAATAGAGATGGCAAGAATATTGGAGAGGAGCTTACGGCACAGAGTTGGGGCTGATGAGGGGTGGAAATATCAATCCGGGTATTGTGACTACAAATTGAAGAGCAGAGGTAGTTGTGTTCTTGCTGAATCCTTGAAGCTTGCAGAGATGGTATTTGCCACTGTTGGCTTTACCATTCTTAGCTGCACCCTTTGCCTTTGTCTGGTTTCATGTTTAGTTCACCTTGGATAAGTGATTTGCACAGGAGATATCTCCAAAGACACGAGGCTAATAATTTTGTGCAGCAGCCAAAAGGAGTACAAAGCTCTATGCCTTCATCCTGGTGCGAAAATACTTTGCCATTGAAATTCTTTGGTGGTTGTGATCACTATCCAGAAGATGTTAAGTGGTTGTCAGCCTGACATTTCTGTAAACAGAAAGCAATAGCACATAAGATCAAATTCCAAGATATTAGACAATGACTTATCTAACAGGCTGTAGATATTGCTGTTTGTTTCATTTTAATCAACAAACAAGCCGTCACTGGCCGTGCTTAACGTGCCTCCCACGAGTTGATCTCTAAACCAGTCTCGATCGATGATGACAACAGATAGCGAGGGAAGATTTAGTTAGACCCGAAGCCATCAGACTTGGTCAGAGGACAGCTTTCTTCAAAGTTACATAATCTCCTAATACTTTTAATCCTGCGTTTACGTCTAGTTTTGGGAACAAGATATGTGACTGGTTGTTGCCTGTGAAAACAAGCATTCCTTTGTGTGCATATGTTTCGCTACTCCTACCTGTGATGCCAGCAAGTTAGTTGTTTATGTGCCCATTGACCTAACCTAAGGTTATGCTTAAAGTTAAACCTATCTTTAAATATTTGATAATAACCATGGCAGCTAAAGAAAGAGCCAAAAAGGCTAATATTAACATTTTCTTTTGGTTCTTATACGATGGTATCTTATGATTCGTCTTGTTTTCTGATATGGGAATTGCTATTTGTACACACCCTTTTGTTGAGTTCACAAACCGCTTATTTACAAGTTTGCCATTAAAAATATTTTGTTAAGTTCAGAGACCAACCCCCCAACCTCCGCCGCCAAGGATCGGGGCAAATAGCAATTCCCTTCTAATATTCATGTCGTTAAATATGAAGCAATCAGTAAGTATCGTCGATGATAAGAACTTGTAGATCCTGGCAATTATTTTTCTTTTAATATGCTAAGATATTTGCATGTGGTAAAAAGAAAGAGCTAAGATTCAAGACTTTGTCTACTTATTGCAAGATCTCGGGTGGCTCCTTATTTAGTGCCCAAAAAAGCACCTGCTGGGGAAATTCTATACATTGGTGCAAAATCAACCCGACCCGATCCAACGGCTTCATGGGGTAGGAACATACCGGGTTAATCTAGCTTGACCTAGATAAACCTCCAAGTTGAGTACAGATTTGACCTGTCAACCCGGATCTATCTAGATCTTACTCGTTTTATTATATATTTGTATTTGTTGTAAATAGATAAAGAGGTGTGAGTGGATACGACTGTTGTTGAATAAAACTGCAGATTTAATAGGATGATGCTATGAAATTCAGAGGAAGAAGGGACTTAGCGGTTTGTCGAGGCATGCTAGGCACTGACCTTAAGAGTAGATTTCAGCCACTCAGAGTAAGAACTCGGTGCAAGGCAGGTCCAGCGGCTACCCTCCAGGATTCAACGGCAACGACCTTGTAAGTGTGCACTCACAATACAAGACTCCAGCGAGCAGCAACCGTTCTTTGATCTCGAACGAAGAGGAAGAGGAAGGAGGTCGCAGCAGGGTGGAAGACGCAGCGAAAGAGGATCTGTTCGGGTCTGGCGAACAGAACAGTGGCACGAAGAACAGCAGCAAAGAATTTGTTTTTGGGAGTAAGAATGATATTTCGCAGTAGTATAAAAACCCTTGACAGAATAGGATTTATATATGGCAAAAGAAAAACTGTTGGAATTCCGCAATTAAGAAAAAGAATTAATTCTGCCACTTAATGAGATTATAGCTGTTGGGCCATTAAACAGCGCAATTAAAGAAATATGGCTGTTGGGGAAAATTAAAACCGCAATGGGCCTTTCAAATTCTGCAAAACAAGTGGGCTAAAAAAAGATGCAAAACTCGGGCACTCCGCGCGCGCACCCGTGAACCCCCCTCCACCCCTCTGTGCAGGCGCGACGCCAGCGCACACACGCTAAGGTTTTCCGGATCCGACGCCCACAATTTCCATTCGGTTCAACCCGGTTTGGGCTCGGCCCCATGCTTGGGCTCATGCGCACGCGAGCTACCCCCAAGTCCTAGCCCATTAACATGTCCAATAGCCCATTAGGAGGAAGTCTATAATATACCCATTGAAGATTTATATCCCATCCAATGTGGGACTATTTTTCCTTTGAAATGAAGAAATATCCAACAATCCCCCACTATTTCAAAATTTCAAGAGGTAAGATCAAAGAATCCAAGACGATGAAAAGGGAAAGATTTCGAGATCGAATATGATAATTCAATACATTAGCAATGGTGACTTTCGGTCTATGAACCATTACTTATGGAATGGAAGTGTGTTCTACAAGAAGTTGGTGAAACATATAGTTTCTATGAACCAATCTCCTTTATTGTAAAACATAGACTTACAACCCAATTGAATCATCAATGAATAGTTGCTTGCTCTTTCAGGTTGGCACGTTTCGGCCATGCGCCATACCTGGATTTTCATGAGTGCTCTAGCGAATGTACCCAAGTTCGCATAGGAAGCGGCCACACTTCCACACCCATATAGGTGGACCCATCAAGTGTGCTCGACGATTATGCACACCACCCAACAAGGGCTATGGTTTCCATTAAGAGTCATATGCTCACCCTCTCTCATCGTCGATAGCACTATCTACACCATAGGAAGGGACATGAACATAATGATAGTGCTCCTCACGATCAACAAGTGACTTGTTGTTACCCATATGAACCTACTTCATGAGATCATCAATCACATAGGTTAGGTTACCATCACTCTTGACCTATGTTTTAGGTTTAAGTCACATTCCCCTCGATGTACTTTCCACTAACTTCCTATTTGGTGGTTTTGTCAGAGGATCTGCCAAATTCATCGCTGACCTCACATAATCAAGTGATACTATCCCATGATCTAGCAGCTGCCTCACAATAGAGTGCCTTAGGCGTATATGCCTACTCTTCCCATTAAAAACTTTATTTTTGGCTTTTGCAATTGCAGCTTGGCTATCACAATGGATAGACACAGACGGTACCGGTTTTTCACAAATGGGAAGATCACCAAGAAGGTTCTTAAGCCACTCGGCTTCACTACATGCCTTCTCCAAGGCAATAAACTTGGATTCCATAGTAGACCGAGCAATACAAGTTTGCTTGGATGATTTCCAAGACACAGCACCTCCACCAAGTGTAAAAACATAACCACTTGTGGATTTAAGCTCATCTGAATCAGAGATCCAGTTTGCATCAGTAAAACCTTCTAAAACTGATGGATCGCCACTAAAAATTAATCCATATTCAAGAGTTCCTTTCAAGTATCTCATAACTCTTGACGAAGCATTCCAATGATCACTATTAGGATTTTGAGTGTAACGACTCAATCTACTAATGGCATAAGCAATATCAGGGCGAGTACAATTCATCAAATACATTAAGCTACCAATGATCTGAGCATATTTAATTTGTGAAACAGATTCACCAAAATTTTTAGCTAAATGTAAACTAGCATCATATGGAGTAGCTACAGGTTTTTGATCATGATATCCATGTAGGATCCTGTCAAAACAACGATGTTAGGATCGAATAAAGTAGAGACTTACGTTTGCGTACGCGGCACGGTAGTCTCTAAACTTTGCCCTCGGATTCGCCATAACGGTCGATACTTCGTCACGGAGGATCGAAGCAGAGTTTCACCGCCTAAATCTCTATTTAGAAGAGGATTTTAATGGAAGGGAGAAGAAGAACATAAGATGTCTTATGCAAACTTATGGGATGGATGGGATTGTGTAAAAGGCATACCCTTGGGTCCTATTTATAGGCTTTAGGGGTAGTTATTGTAGGAAATAACCAATTATAAGCTTATTAGCCTATATTAGCCCTTTTACTTATCCCCTTCTTCATTCACTTATCGAGTGCCTTTATGCACTTATAAAGTGACTTTTTCCACTTATCGAGTGGCTTTTTCCACTTATCGAGTGGTCCTTTTCACACGAGAAAAGGTTCCCTCCGCGCACGCTTTCGTGCACGTGACATCTGAGGTCCGTATACCCTCATACATCCCCTCATGGGTGTATTCATGTCGTCCATATCCAACATCTCCCACTCACACTTGAGGGGATTGTAAGGAAACATCTTTTCCTTTAACTCTTCTGTTTATCATACCGAGAAATAGGCCGTGTGACCGTCATGCGCATAGAGTCCGTTGTTGTGCACTTGTTAGAGATACACAACACCCCTCGAGGTGCAAAGTTGAGTAGATCAACGCATGCTTTACCCTAGATTATTTCTTCACATTTCTTATACTTTATATTCAACAATTGAATCACTTCTGGATTGCAATTGGCTGGCCAGCTTTGAATCTTTAAAGTCCAAATGTGAATATGAAATTAATCTTCCTCTTCTTGCGATCCTTTCGATCTTGACTTGACTTGCTTTTCTAACATGCCCCGCCGGACCGAATTGACCATAGTCCATAAGCAACATGCTAAGATAGCAATCACCCAGTCAAATCTAAAGGAACCAATTAGAGTCCATAAGGGTAATGAGTTAAGACCCATATGGTCTTTGGGTCTCACATAATAGTAAACACAATTACTATTCTAACCCAATGGTCAAAATGCATACGTAGTATGAATACGTATTACAACATCACTCCTTTCCCAGGGAGTGTATGTCTTAATGATGTTGTAAGGATGATGATCAGACACCACAATGTCTGACTTTGAGTCCCTTTTACTACTCAAATAATCTTCTGGACCCACATCCCGCATAAGACAGATAGGATTTAAGAATCCTCTTAGATCTTTCGTAAGCATCCATATGATGCAGATCTTTCATACGACCATTTTGTTTAAGTCATGACTCTAAATCATCCGTCTGACGATTTTGACTTTAAACTGGTCTCATCTTTATTTTATCCGTCTGATATAATAAAGACGGTTGCTCATGTGAGAGAGCCAACCTCAATCTGTCCGACATACTAGAAAACCAGCTGAGATTTAAAATGTACACAAACATTTTCAAGAAAGTCATATGCAATGTTGAAAAGAACGTATTCTTTTATTAAATTTGATCTTTTACAGACATGGGAATTTACATTGGTACAACTAAGCTCTTACGCAATCCTTGAGATGATAAGTGTTTGTAAAACACATCTCTGGGGATCGCTTTCGTAAGCGGATCTGCTATCATCTCATGCGTAGATATGTACCTTATGTCTACCTTCTTGGTCTTGTCATAGTCTTTTGCGAATTTGTAGCTGATATCTATGTGTTTGGTCTTACAATGGAATTTCGGATCTTTGACATAGGCTATAGATGCTTGACTGTCGCTGTGTATAGGTACAACACCTGAGTCACTTGCACCAATTAGCCTGTCTAAGAACTTCCTAAGCCAAACAGCCTCTTGGACTGCCATGCTAAATGCTACAAACTCGGCTTCCATAGTTGAAGGTGCGATGCAGGATTGTTTCTTGCTACTCCAGGATATTGCACCAGATCCGAGTAGAAAAACATATCCTGAGGTCGATCGTCGCTCATCGAGATCACCCGCCCAATCAGCATCAGTGTAGCCTTCGAGCCTCAAGGCATCTCCTTGATAGCATAAAGCATAGTCCGCAGTTCCCTTAAGATACCGCAATATTCTCTTAACCGCTTTCCAGTGTACTTGCCCTGGATTGGATTGGTAACGACTTACCATTCCAACGGCAAAACAGATGTCCGGTCTTGTACACATCATAGCGTACATAAGACTACCAACTGCACTGGAATATGGAACTTTTTCCATAATTTCCTTTTCCTTTTGGTTCTTTGGACACGATTTCAGACATAAATTGTCGCACTTGCTTATAGGAGTATCAATGGACTTACAGTCCTGCATATTAACACGTTCTAGAACCTTCTTTATATAAGTCTCATGTGAAAGAGAAAGAAGTTTCTTCGAACGATTCCTTGAAATCATAACTCCAAGGATATATGCGGCTTCTCCCATGTCTTTCACCTCAAAAACTGATGAAAGCCAATCCTTGATATCCATCACAAAGCCCTTGTCATTTCCGGCTATTAAAATGTCATCTACATATAGAGACATAATGACGTACTTGCTCTTAATCCTCTTGATATATACGCAGTTGTCTTCATCAAGCATGGAAAAACCATTTGATAAGATAACTTCTAGAAATCGTATATACCATTGCCTCGAGGATTGTTTAAGACCATATATGGACTTACGAAGTTTACAAACCTTATGTTCGTTTCCTTCTTTTACAAACCCTGTTGGTTGTTCCATATAGATTTCATCGTCCAATTCTCCATTGAGAAAGGCAGTCTTTACATCCATCTGATGTAATTCGAGGTCTAAGCAAGCTACAATAGCCAGAATCAGGCGAATCGAGGTAAAACGAACAACAGGTGAGAAGGTCTCTTCGTAGTCTATCCCTTCCTGTTGCGTAAAACCTTTCGCGACAAGGCGAGCTTTATATCTGTCTATAGAGCCATCAGCCTTATGCTTGATCTTGAGAACCCATTTGTTCCCAATAGCTCTACGTCCTCTGGGTAAGTCAACTAAGTCCCAGACTTGGTTAACTTTCATGGATTCCAACTCTTCCTTCATCGCTTCCATCCATTTGTCTTTCGCAGGGCATGACACGGCCTGTTTGAAAGTAGCAGGCTCGTCATCATCTTGTAGTAAAGTCATAAAGGTTTGCGGAAATTCATCCTCAAATCTTAGAGGAGCCAACCTTGTACGACTACTACGTCGTATTTGAGATTCTTCAAGTCCTTATTGACTCGAATTTAGATCAATTCTAATATCACTCCCACTTGGAATGTCGTTAGAAATGCTCCCACTTGGATCATTATTCCCGTATGGAATAGGATTTGCGTCATTCATATCATCCATTGGTGAAGTTTGAAACGTATTTTCGTCTTCACCAAGAATTCTCCCACTCGAATGAGGTAATTCTTCTTGATCATTAATCTCAAATAGAGATAAGTCCTGACTTATCTCACCCTGTCTTGGAAACTCGTTTTCCAAGAAAGTGACATCCCTCGACTCAAATTCAATTAGACCCCCATTGTCTTCCTGACCAATGAAAACATAACCTTTGGAGTTTTCTGCGTATCGTATAAAGATACATTTCCTTTCCCGTGGCCCAAGTTAGCTATACTTATGGGAGGAAATATGTGCGTAGGATGCACATCCCTAAGGGTTTAAAATGTTTAAGTCAGGAGACCTTTGATTCCACAACTCATAAGGAGTGGAGCTAACTGATTTCAAGGGTGCACGGTTCAAGATGAAAGCGGTCGTCAATAATGCATCACCCCAAAAGGTGATTGGCAAGTTAGCTTGCGCCATCATTGAACGGACCATTTCCATTAAAGTCCTATTCCTCCTTTCAGCAACACCATTTTGTTGAGGAGTATAAGGCATAGTTACCTGATGTACTATGCCCTTTTCATCACAAAGTTCCTTAAAACTTGTTGATTGATATTCACCGCCCCTATCGGTTCGCAAGACCTTAATTTTGCGATCTAATTGATTCTCCACTAAACTCATATAGTTTTTAAAGCAGGTTAATGCTTCACTTTTGTGGGATATCAAATAGATATGTCCGAATCGGGTGAAATCATCAATAAAATTGATGAAATAGGACTTCCCGCGTCTTGTCTTGACATTCATCGGACCACATATGTCTGAATGGATGAGCTGTAATGGAACCTCGGCCCTTGTGCCGGTTCCAAACTGCTTGTGACAAGATTTCCCCACAAGGCAATGTTCGCAAGTCGACATTTCGACGTTTGAAACATTTGATAGAAGGCCACTTTTGGCAAGTCTATCCATTCGTGTTGGTCCAATATGACCAAGCCTTGCGTGCCAACAAATTATATCAGACTCATAAGTCGAAGAATTTGTAACAAGGAAATTTTCATTACCAAATGAAGAGTCATACATTGTATTTAATACAATAAATCCTTTGAATACATACCCAGTACCAATTAAGGAATTATTACAAAACAAGTCCACTTTACAATCATGAAAAAACCAGCTATAACCAAGACCCATTAACACGACCACAGATATAATATTCCTTTGAATATCTGGAGCGAAGAGGACGTCATGTAGTAAGATAGTGCGGCCGTTGTCCAAGACTAGATTGCAAGTCACAACGCCATTCACTTCAACACGTGTGTTGTTTCCTACATAAATCCACTTTGTTCCTTGGGGTATCTGGTGATACTCCACGAAGGACCGTCTGTCCCTTGCTATGTGGTCAGTGGCACCTGAATCAATTATCCAAAATGGATTAGATTCCACAAGAAATATTGAACTAGAAACACATATGTAACTAGTATTACAAGTTACCTTGTCACCTCCATCCGTACAAGAACGGGCATAGTGACCCAACTTGTTGCACTTGAAGCACTTGATCCTCTTCAAGTCTTTCTTCTTGTGCCATTTCTTGTGCCCACCCTTATGTTTGGGTTTCTTGGTAGACTCAGGTTGCTTATTACGTTCATTAGAAGACTTCGAATGATCTTTACGTTTCTTTCCCCCGTGTGAGGAACTAGCAACCATGTGCACTTCTGCACTTGGCTTGGCAACCGCAAGCCGCTCTTCCTCTAATTCGAGGTGCTTGGAAACATCGCTGAAGGTCTTGATGCTCTCATTATGAGTGAGATGCATCTTCATTTGGTCCCACCCATTTGGTAGGGAACGTATGACTGCTTGGATTTGTTGCTCATCTGTGAGCACATGACCTGCATCCTTTAACTCTGAGATTAGATTCGCCATATGTCACAGATGTTTCCCCATGGAATGATCTGGACGTTTCTTGTATGAATCAAATCTTATAGTTAAGGCGCGAAGTTTAGACACCGATGTGCCACCAAACTTCTCCTCAAGCTTGGACCATATGTCCATGGCTAAGTCATGTTCTCGGAAGATGCGCATTATGTCATCGGCCATACTGCTCAATAACGTAATGCGGGCTATCTTGTTCTTTTGAGACCAAGCATCAAAAGATTCCTTGTCTCGTCTGTGTTGGGCCGTATTACCCAACTCGAGTTCAATCATTACGTTCTTTAGAGTTTCGGGCACTTCTTGCTCCTCTAGAACGTATTGTATCTTGATGGACCATAGTTTGTAATTATCGCCGTTGAGTTTTTCACCTCTGTTTAACTCAGCGACGATATTCTTTGAAGCGGAAGACATTTTACTTTTAAAATGCTGCAAAAGACACAAAACCGAAGGTTCGATCAAAAATCATTGCATAAAATTCTTATATACATAGTCATCATACATTTTCATGATTCATTAGTCTCGGCCAGTGGACCGACCAGGGAAATGGCTAGGTCATGGTTCACTACCCCCAGACTGAGCTGAGGTGTCCCACAAACTAGTCCAAAAGACCACTGGTCGAATTATGATCCATTGAGATACTGAATCAATCGAATGTGAAATTTCAGACTAGTTTAATATCACTCCCACTTGGAAAAAATCCCACTTGGAATGATATTATTATAATTGATAAGTTACTTTCGAAAAATATTGAAGATGTTGCTCTAGAATCGGAAAGGTCTCTACGATTCCAATCACAATCTAGAACAACTTTCAATATTTCCCCCTCACTTATCAAACGATAGTACTCTTATAGTACTTCGCAGCGGAAAAGCGTTTTTGAAAACGTATTTTTCAAAAAATGTTTTGCAAACGTATTTTGCAGTATTTTGAAAACGTATTTTTCAAATGCAAAAAGCGATATTTCAACTCAGTACCCTTATGATACTAGTGAAATATACGGTAATCCCTGGCCATTTGCCGGGATGATCCGTAGTCGTGCCAAGGCCGGATCCCCCCTTGGGGATTTTTCTGCAAGCCGTTGTCGCCGGCTCCCATATGGATCCATGCGCTTCCCCCCTTATAGGAGAATTTTTGCCGCAGATGACTGCCGTCGGCCCCGTATGGGCTAGCCATGCATGTCACACTCATGCAAGCCCCCCCCGGCCCCAAAAACAGGGTCAATCGGGGCTCGGCACTGGCCGAGGCCGGCCAATGCCGGCCAAAACTTCCACACTGGTCGGCCAGGGCCTCTGCCCTGGCCGGCCAGGGGCCCTGGCCCCCTCGGCCAGGGCCTCTGCCCTGGCCGAGGCCGGCCAGGGCCAGCCAATGCCTGGCCCTGGCCTCTGCCAGGGCCGGCCATGGCCATAGCAGAGGCCAGGGCACCGGCCCTGGCCTCTGCCAGGGCCGGCCCTGGCCCTGGCCCCTGGCCAGGGCCGGCCATGCACTGGCCTCTGCCAGGGCCGGCAGGGCCCTGGCCGGGCCCTGGCTCCCGGCCAGGGTCGGCCAGGGCCCCCTGGCTCCCGGCCAGGGCCGGCCAGGGCCGGCTAGGGCCCCCTGGCTCCCGGCCAGGGCCGGCCAGGGCCCCCTGGCCGAGGCCTGGCCGCGGCCAGGGCCCCCTGGCCCTGGCCGAGGCCGGCCTGGCCAGGGCCCCCTGGCCCTGGCCGGCCAGAGCCGACTAGGCCCTGGCCGGGGCCGGCCAGGGCCGGCCTTGGCCGGCCACCCCCTTGTATGGGGTTGGCCGCTCACCCCCCGCCGGAGGGGTGGCCGTGGTGGTTATTGGCCGTAGCCAACTCCCTTCGCATGGGGAGGGGGGTGCATTACCTTCATAGCCCATTTGGTCATGATGATCATGCACCAAATTTCATCTTCTCTGATGAGTATAACCACCACCTTCTTCTCCGATGAGACACACTTTCATCGAGAAAGTAGTTATTCTCTAATGGCCGTGTGCCAAAATGAAAAATAACATACTTTAAAATTCGTAAACTACGCGCTCCACATGAAGAGAGCGCCCATTCCCATTTGAATGGAGACTCAACATCCATGAAAAGAGCGAGTTTGGTGATATGAACGGTCGGTTCTTCCCGTCACGGAGAGTTCCTGCCATATCCGTAATGACAGAAGACCCTAACGTGAAAAGAACAAACGCTGCGTTCTCTTCGTCACGAAGCGTTCCTACCATATCCATAATGGTAGGATACCCATTCGTGAAAAAGACAACGCATCGTTCATCGGTTCAACGGGGCGACGGTTGGACCAAACGGGGCGACGGTTTGACCGGGGCGAACCCGTATGGCTCTGATACCAATGTAGGATCCTGTCAAAACAACGATGTTAGGATCGAATAAAGTAGAGACTTACGTTTGCGTACGCGACATGGTAGTCTCTAAACTTTGCCCTCGGATTCGCCACAACGGTCGATACTTCATCACGGAGGATCGAAGCAGAGTTTCACCGCCTAAATCTCTATTTAGAAGAGGATTTTAATGGAAGGGAGAAGAAGAACATAAGATGCCTTATGCAAACTTATGGCATGGATGGGATTGTGTAAAAGGCATACCCTTGGGTCCTATTTATAGGCTTTAGGGGTAGTTATTGTAGGAAATAACCAATTATAAGCTTATTAGCCTATATTAGCCCTTTTACTTATCCTCTTCTTCATTCACTTATCGAGTGCCTTTATGCACTTGTAAAGTGACTTTTTCCACTTATCGAGTGGCTTTTTCCACTTATCGAGTGGTCCTTTTCACACGAGAAAAGGTTCCCTCCGCGCACGCTTTCGTGCACGCGACATCTGAGGTCTGTATACCCTCATACATCCCCTCATGGGTGTATTCATGTCGTCCATATCCAACAATCCAAACTTTTCAAGCATTTTAATAACATAATGTTCTTGAGAAAGCATAATCCCACTAGGTGTCTATATGAAGCACTATTGTGAGCATATCCAATAAACATGCAATCAAAGGTTTTAGGACCTAACTTTCTTTTCTTAGGTTCAGGTAAAAGAACTTTAGCTAAGCACCCCCACACTTTGAGGTAACTAAGGTTTGGAGAATGACCTACCCAAAGTTCATAAGGAGTCTTACCTAATTTCTTATAGGGAATTCTATTCTGAATATGACAAGCAGAGAGAATAGCTTCTCCCCAAAGGTTAAGATGTGCACCTGAACTAATAAGCAAAGCATTCATCATCTCTTTTAAAGTCCTATTTTTTCTTTCTGCTGTGCCATTAGATTCAGGTGAATATGCAGGTGTAGTCTCATGAATAATCCCATGTTCTTCACAGTACTCATTAAAAGATGTAAACTCCCCTCCTCTATCTGATCTAACCCTTTTTATCTTCTTATTAAGTTGATTCTCTACTTTAGTCTTATACTTCAAAAACATATCAAAAGCTTCATCTTTAGATCTAAGCAAATATACTTCAGTGTGTCTAGAGAAGTCATCCACAAAAGTGATATAGAATTTCTTACCACCTCTAGTTATATTGCTTTTCAAATCTCCAAGGTCACTATGAATTAAAGCAAGTAGTTCACTTTCTCTGTGTACAGACCTACATGTTTTCTTAGTGGCTTTTGATTCAACACAAATTTCACATTTGTCATTAGAGGAAGATGAGGCATTCAACAATCCAATTTCTTTCATTTTCTTAATATATGAATAATTGACATGCACTAGTCTATGGTGCCAGATATCAAAAGAGTCAATCAAGTAAGCAGAAGAAGAGGATGCATTATTATTCATGACATCAAGTACATTCAGAATGAAAAGACCCTGGTTACAATATCCCTTTCCCACAAACTGACCATTCTTGGTCATTACAATTTTATCAGACTCAAAAGTGACCTTAACCCGCACTTTTCCCAGAAGAGAGACAGAAACCAGATTCCAACGGATATCTGGGACATGGAGCACTTCACTAAGCGAAAGGGTCCTTCCTGAGGTTAATTTGAGAAGAACCTTCCCTTTCCCGATTACGGGTGAGGGTCTTGAATCCCCCATGTATACATTTTTCTCGCCAGAACTGATAGGAACATTGGAGGTAAAAGCTCCTCTATCAGCGCAGATATGCCGGGTTGCCCCGGAGTCAATTACCCAGTCCTTAGCATGTGCCACCATGTTAACCTCTGAGATCACCGCAGCAATTATATCCCCTTCTACCAAGTTTGCACTTGGTTTAGGAGTATCTTTCCGGAAGCGACATTGAGCTGCATGGTGTCCAGGTTTCTTGCAAATAAAACAGTCCCCTTTCTTCTTGAAAGTAGTATGGTTTTGGCCCTTTTGAAATCTCTGATTTGGTTTGTGATTGGGTCTAAATTTCTTGAAATGTTTCTTAGGATGTGAAGGAGGAAAGGAAGAATTAGCTTCAATAAGATTGGCTTTAGAAACAATTTCTTTAGCAGAGTTGGTTTTCTCTCTTTCCCTATTCTTTTCCTCAATCCTAATATGGATGATAACATCTTCAAGGGACATTTGTTTTCTTTTGTGTTTAAGACTGTTTTTATAATCTTTCCAAGATTCGGGAAGTTTTTCAATAAGAGAGCCAGCAACAAAGGGATCAGGGAGAGTGATATTTTCATTTTTAAGATCTTCTATGAGAACATGGAAGTCATGAATTTGGGAGGAGACAGTTTTATCTTCAGACATAGAAAAATGAAGGAAGTTACCTATAGCAAATTTTTGAGTACCAGCATCTTCTAAGATATATTTCTTGTTGAGATTAGACCAAATGTCAGAAGCAATTTTAGTAGGACAGTAGACATCAAACAGTTCATTGGACAAGGTATGAAGGATGGTATGTCTACATATTTTATTAGCACGGTCCCTTGCAGGAATGTCTTTTTCATCTGTTGGTTTAGGATCTGTGAGAGCGAAGGCAAAGCCAGTGACATCAAGGGTACTAAAAACTTTTTCTTACCAACGTTTAAAGAATGAACCAGAAAAAAGCTCGATTTTAGACAGATCAGGCAGATGTTTGGTAGTCACAATAGCAGCATCCATATCTACTCTTAAGATTGTTGAATAAAACTGCAGATTTAATAGGATGATGCTATGAAATTCAGAGGAAGAAGGGACTTAGCGGTTTGCCGAGGCGTGCTAGGCACTGTCCTTAAGAGTAGATTTCCGCCCATCAGAGTAAGAACTCGGTGCAAGGCAGGTCCAGCGGCTACCCTCCAGGATTCAACGGCAACGACCTTGTAAGTGTGCACTCACAATACAAGGCTCCAGCGAGCAGCAACCGTTCTTTGATCTCGAACGAAGAGGAAGAGGAAGGAGGTCGCAGCAGGGTGGAAGACGCAGCGAAAGAGGATCTGTTCGGGTCTGGCGAACAGAACAGTGGCACGAAGAACAGCAGCAAAGAATCTGTTTTTGGGAGGAAGAATGATATTTCGCAGTAGTATAAAAACCCTTGACAGAATAGGGTTTATATAGGGCAAAAGAAAAACTGTTGGAATTCCGCAATTAAGAAAAGGAATTAATTCTGCCACTTAATGAGATTATAGTTGTTGTGATATTAAATGGAATTATAGCTGTTGGTCCATTAAACAGCGCAATTAAAGAAATATGGCTGTTGGGGAAAATTAAAACCGCAATTGGCCTTTCAAATTCTGCAAAACAATGGGGCTAAAAAAAGATGCAAAACTCGGGCACTCCGCGCGCGCACCCGTGAACCCCCCCTGCGCAGGCGCGACGCCAGCGCACACACTAAGGTTTTCCGGATCTGACGCCCACAATTTCCATTCGGTTCAACCCGGTTTGGGTTCGGCCCCATGCTTAGGCTCATGCGCACGCGAGCTACCCCCAAGTCCTAGCCCATTAACAAGTCCAATAGCCCATTAGGAGGAAATCTATAATATACCCATTGAAGATTTATATCCCATCCAATGTGGGACTATTTTTCCTTTGAAATGAAGAAATATCCAACAACTGTATCTATTTGAGAGATTGTAGGTGTGAGTGGATACGACTGTATCTATTTGAGAGATTGTAACACATACATGTATAAACTCTCTCATCTCCCATAAATAAGACTTGGGGTCTCCCCCAGATGGATACGCTTCATAACGCGTTATCAGCACATGGTGACTTTTGGGGATTTATATGTGGGCATAAAAGGAAATATTTCCTTTTACAAAACAAAACAATTGAGGGCACAATTCAATTTTATTTGAATTGACCCCAAAACGCACAACTGATTTATTGCATATTATTATATATGATGCATGTCTAGGATCATATTTTATGCTTTGAATCACATATTATTGCCTCATTTTTTGGGATAAATTTATTTTATGTTGTGCGAGTATTAACTTAATAATTAAAAAGATCATGCGACCGCTCTACCGTTTGTTACCTAACATAACGGTGTATGACATCGTCCCGTGGTCTAAATACTTATTAAGCATTAAATTTGAAATGTTTATCCTATTATGAATCTGTGATGCCTGTGATGCATTATAGACATGTTTTATGAGTACAAATTTTGCATGAATGGCTAATTGTGATTTTGGATCGGCTGTTAGTCCCACATTTTACTTTTCCAGCAATTTTCTTTTCCTTTTGAAAGAAATTGTAGTGAGGAAATATATTTAATGCCCAAGACTGCTGACCATTTCTATGGAGGCGGAGGCCACTCTTAAAGAAGAAGATTTTCAATGGGACCCAACTGGTTTTCAAAGCTGTAATTTTCTCTTTCATTTGTGTAAAATAGACTGTAATATGGACTTTGGAAAATTATTTTTATGTTGTGACTAGCTGATCCACACAATTAGATTATTCATTTATAATTGGATCTGCATGAAAATGTTTACAATATTATTAATTCATGCAAAATTGTGCTTTTTTAAATAAAATGGCAAAAAATCGCAATCGTTGATTTTGAATTACTAGATGCATCAGGGGAAATCATCTAAGCTAGCAGCTTGCTGTTAAATTCCACTTGCGAGCTAAATCCCTCTTTTTTACTGTTAAGGCCAAAATTGACTGGTACAGTTGTCCAGCTGACGAAGACTCGAAGCGATGAGCTGGAGCCTAGTCAGCCTTCGAAGTGAGACCTCGGTTGGAAGAACCGGGGTTGGTGGTTGGTAGTTGAAGATGGTACGACCGTCGATCGACCAAAGAACGATCGTTGGAAGTCGTTCGAGGTTGAAGAGCTCGATATCGACCTTTGACGCTGAACGACGATTGTCGATCTGCACCACAGGGATTCGTCAGGGGGTCAGATCTGGGTTCCGACCTAAATCTCCTCTGATGCTTAAGTTAGATGGGAACTTAAGGAAGAGAGGGAGCTTGGCGTAGCTGAGATCGACCCACTGAGGTTCGTCCCTATACTAACGACGCAAGCACGAATATCAAATGGAGAAGTGAGAAGATAGAGTTCTACATATTAGCACTCGTACCTTGAAGATGGAACCCCTTGTCCCTATTTATAGAAGATCGGGATCCCTTTAGAGACGTTGGGGAGATAACGGCACCCATAATGGGTCTACGATCTTCCACCAATAATGGGAGTAAGCGTTTCCCCTGTCTTCGAGATTTCCAAACGTGCCTTTACTCCCACGTTCGTAAGAAGCGAGCCCAACGGTCGACTGGCCACTCGGGCCTTGACTGAGTCAGCTTTGGGTTTCTTTGGTGGGCCTGGTAGGCCTTAGTCATTTGTCGACCGAGTTTCCTCGAGTGCCGGCCCAATGACTCAACAATGGCCCCCGTCGCACGACCTTAAAGGATCCATCTGCTGAGGTCAAGCGACGTTACATCGCATTTAATAGGGTGCGGCAGTCGAGAAAATGGCACTCGAGTTCTGGGCGCCAAAATGCATGTCTCGTCGATTCGGTTGATTCGTCGATTCGAAATTCAAGATGCCCTGGTCCCTGGATCTTCGACACGTGCTCCATCACGCGGTTGCCACTTTGCCTATATATGACAGTTCCAGTGGAGGAATGCAAGGATACTAAAGCACCCGGAACTTACACCTAAATTCCACCTAGCGGTGTCACGGTCGCTAGGCGTAGTATGGCTCATAGGTGTCAATTTCGGGCTCTATCCACAAGCGGACGGGGTCAAATTATAGTATAAAAGATGTCGGATCCCACAGGGACGGTGACAATGTATTTGAGGTCTCAGATTATTTTTATATTTCGAAGTGAGATAGTTGTCGGTTGGGAAAGTTTGGTTTTGATGTTGTTGTTGACTTGATAATTAAGAGAACTAGGGTTTTAGGGATCATCGCTAAGACCGTCGGAGATCGATGTTGGAATAGGATCCTTACGTTGCATTAGGGTTAGGGGATTAGTCTCTCAATTCATACCACTCTCGTGGGTTATAATTTCGAGGTATTTCGGTGGCTCTCATTGACGCAATGGCGGTAGCCGTCAATGTAGCGATATAGTTCATCGGTTAATCCCCTCAAGGTACGAGCCAGGCATGGTCACGAGCCTTGGTTGGATCAACCGATTTTCCTAATTAAATCCCAAGGGTACTTCTTAAGCTCATCAATTCCACAGACCGTGGACATGATCTCAGTACGAGTTCCCCTAGGGATTCGGATGGATCGACCAAAATACATCCCTTTATTCTGAATTCAACCTAGAGATCCAGATCTACATCTCCCCCCTAAAGACTTAGGGCTAACCCATCAACCCTAAAGGAGACTACTCACACATGGTGATATTGACGAGTAAAATGCGATTTTTATCGAGGAAGACATTATAGCAAATGAATCAATTGATAATCGAATAAATAACACACCGAAGACGAAGAGGAAATGTAGCAAATAATAACCCGAAGAAATCCCAAAGATTCCAGAACGCAAGAGCAATAGATCTCCAAAAACAATTCAATAATCCTAAAACAAGTAGGTTTAGATCTAACAATCGTCTCTCCTCTCATCCTCTCTACAAACGTGTTTCAAAAAGTTACAAAAGAAAAGTCTCGCCACTCGCAATCCTCAGATCCGCACTTCACTCCATTGCCTGCATCAGACGGCCACAAGAAATTTCCAAAAATGGCCCTCATTGTCGCCGACCGAGTCAGTCACTCGGTCGAGCAGGGGCTTGCTCGGTCGAGCAGCCCACCTGCTCGGTCGAGTACGTCAGTGAGTCGGGCATCTTCAAAAAATATCACTCTGTCTGCTCGACCCGAGTCAGCCGTGCTCGATCGAGCAGCCAACTGACTCGGTGGCCATGAGCCCTGCTCGGCTCGAGTAAGATGTTGATTGAGCTTCGGAAATGGGAGCTGCTCGATCGAGTCGCCATATTGCTTGGTCGAGCAGCTGTATATCAGCTTTCATTCTTCTTCGTGCATCAGCTCGACCGAGCAGCTGCTCTGCTCGGTCGAGTCACCTAGGAAGATTTCAGCAGCTTCTTGCCTGCTTCTCTTCCACTCCTGGAAATCTCCTCTACTCCTCCCGTAGGCTTCCAAAACTCGGTGAACTCCTGTAGAACTTCACCAACGGGTTCAGATGCATGTCGGATGTGTCCATATTTAAAATGGGTCCCGAATCGCTCCAAAATCCCTGAAAATCCACAAAACTCTACGAAACTCGAATATGGCGTTAGAATTGCAATATCGTTGGAAAATATGGGATTTGGATGCGAATATGACATGAAATGCAATGGAATGATGCTATGAAAAGATATAAAATATGGACACATCAAAATCTCCTAAGTTTACCTCTTACTCGGCCTCGAGGAAGACGAATACTAGGTATGCCGGGCGATAAAGAAAAGAAATTAAAAATAAAAGAGAATGGAAATGGATGGAGGGTGCTAAGATTGTTCAATCAAATCTCGAGCATTAGCAGTATAACACGATGCTTCGAATGGTAAAAACACATGCTAATGGTATTTTCAAGTTTTACTAATCATATGGCTAGCATGCAATAAAGACAAAAATAGGGATCTTCTAAAATAATGCCATCAACTTATATCAATCTCTTGCAATCTATAGAGTCTAGTATAAAAAGAGTTAGCAATGCATTTTTCAATCAATAGATACAAGTGAAGCATATAGAAATCACACCAGCATGCAATAAAGAATGGAAATGAATCATGCTATTCAAATATTCATTTCGAATCTTGAAAAATCTCCAAAAACTAAAATATTTTGTAAAGTTCAAGCATTATCTAATCTCCCCATTGTGCACCGTCTCCACTCTGATGTTATACTCACTCATATGATCAATTGGTTCACTTTCCAAGCTTAGCTTGAGGCGTCGCATCTAAGAATAGGATATGGAAAATTTTGTCTTTTCCCAAGTATTTGTGATAGCTTCTAATAAATCAATATAAAAAAAATTCATTTCTTTCTTTATTTATTTTTCTTTTCTTTTTCTCTTTTTTTCTTTTTCTTTTTCTTTTTTTCATTTCACCTTATTTAGAAGCTATCTTTTTTCTTTTGGGATTTTTGGGAAGTATGATGCGGTAAGGATAGTTGTGGGGGTGAAACCAACTGATATGTAGAGAATCATAACATATGTGGAGAAGGAAAATAATGAATCACTCGGTTCACTCATCAGAGGTGCACAACAATTCAATAAGATAATACTCCAACTAAACTCATAACTAGCATGGATATTTTCATTCATCTAGATGAATACTGAAAAGCACGCAGTAATAAGCACAATAACATCAAGCATGCAAACAGAAGTGAATGAGATAGCAAGCAGATGCTCCAAGTGTTCTAATGATGCGTGAACCTAGGTGCATTACCCAACAAAGCACATACTAGATATTATTTCATGCATTTGATTTTCAATTCATAACAGGCATTAATTTAGATAGATCAGTAAAAGAACATGCACGCATATAGAAAGTAAAACTTAAACTACCCTAAATAACATGTCATCAAATAATAAGCACCGTGAGAAGCTATTGAGGGCAATGAGAAGTATCATCATGCAGAACAACCTTAGTAAAAAGAAAAAAGGGTAGAGAAAACAACAGAATGAGAAAGAACATGCATGCATGGCAAAAATGAAAAACGTGATGCTGAATGAGAAAAAATATAAAAAGGTGGAAAATGGGTGGAAAAGTAAACTAAAAAGCTAGAAAAGGAAGAAAAATATAAAATAAAAATAAAAATAAAGCGATAGCGCTCATCCCTCAAGCTAAACCCAGCAGTGTCCTCACTGCTGAGAAAACGCTAGTATGCAGGAGATGATGCTAGATAGGGTGGGTAGGTGAGGGGATAGAAAATGAATGAGAAATAAAACTGTACAGAAGAAAATAAGACGTGATATGATGCAATGCTGAAAAGATGATGCGTATGCAAGAAATGATGCATGGTGGGTCCTCCCCCAAGCTATGTAAGGATAGGGCCCCAAAAAGACAGATGGGCGCAAAATAATATGAGGGAAGCAAAATAGGGACGATGGCGATGGGTCCCGCTGCTGTGGAATAGGGACGGTGGCGACCGAAAATAGGACAATAGCAATGGTGGACTGGACTTTGGTGACCGACTCAGGTGTGGAAGAGGCAGGCTCTGCAGAAGCCTGAGAATGTGGAGCACTGAGTGGTGCAACGTGTTGGAAACAACTACTTCATACTTGTTTGATGTTCACAAACCCTACTGAACTGTTCTAATATGTTTGTTAAGTATGTATCAGGTTCTAACAGGTCCATATGCAGTATGACAGTCATGCTTGGTCAGTATAAGCATGTACGTACTCAAGTACGTTGAAATACAAAGATAAAACTGCATTTGGAATTACGAAAGCAGAGCAAACAGTGAAGTATAGCTATCAAAACTCTACCCTAGAGTAAATCATAGGCTATAAACATCATTGGAATTTTTTCAGGATTTATGGAAAGTATTTGAAGCCCAAATATGGAAGAATACGAAGAAAACGTGAGTGTACAAAGAAGAAAATTTTTATACAAGTGGTGAAATGAGGTGAAACAATTCTACCATGTAAATATGGGGCTCTGGGATTTTTGAAAATTTTTTCAGAATTTTATGGAATTATTTGGAGGCCAAATACTTAAGAATATAGTGAAAATAATAAGAAAAATACACATACGGTACTGTTCCGTATGCAGCGTCGCGATTGCGGGTTACGGATTATACGCGGTTTTGACCCGTGGGTTTGGCGCCGCCCTATTGGATCCGTTCACACAGTACCAAACCCGCAGCCTTTTAACCTATAAATACACATGTATACCTCTTCACTAAATCATCCATAAGTTGAGTTCTAGAGATCGAAATTGAGAGCCGTTTGCGGCGTTGGGTTCGTTTTGATGAATACTATATCATGAGACCAAAAATAAGCCTTTCCTAGAGGAAATTTTTAGATCCATCTTCACGTCAACCGAGGAGTCCGTACAACTACCGGTGAAGGGACAGAGCTATCTTTTAGCACAGAGGTCCAAACAAAGATCCGTCAGAAGCGTTGCTGAGCTCTTTCAGTACTGATCTACAGGGATAGAGCCAAAATCCACAAATGAGCTTTCTAAACTCTTACTCCTTATTTATATTTGTGTGATTTGTGGTATTGTTGATCGATTTGTAACGTAATTCTTTCTACTCTGAGTTTGTTGGAGTCTTAACTTGTGAAGGGCAAGTTAGACATGAAAGTATTGCTAGTGTGTAGTATTTGATCTTTGGTGAGCTAGGGTATAGGCTTGAGAATCAGTGTCGGTGCACTGAGTTCGTGTGTCTATACTAGTGGATACTTTGAAGGCTGGATGTAGGTCTTGGAGGGACCGAACCAGGATAAGTACTGTGTGTACTTTGTGATTGCTTCTGCTGTTTATTTTTTGCACATTTATCTGCCTGAAGTTTTTTAAGTTTTATCTAGAATAAATTTTATCAAGCGATAATTGGTCATTGGCCTATTTCCCCCACCCCCTCCCTAGGCATATTTTAGATCCTACAATTGGTATCAGAGCACCAGGCTTGACCATTTAAGTCTAGTTTACCATGAGTCTTTATGATTCAGCATTTGCTGAAGGACAATCCACTGTTAGACCCCCAAAATTCAATGGAACTGATTTTGCCTACTGGAAAGCTAGGATGAAAATTTATTTAGTATCTGCTAATTATGATGTCTGGAAAATTGTTGCTAATGGATATTCATCACATGTCTTAATTATTGAGAATATTGCAATCCCAAAACCTGAGGATAAATGGGATGACAATGATAAAAAATTGTTTTCATTAAATGGAACATCAATGAATACAATAATTTGTGCACTTGATAAGACTGAATTTAATCGTGTTTCCCACTGTTTAACTGCACATGAAATTTGGCAAACTCTGGAAGTAACACATGAGGGAACGTCTCAAGTCAAAGAATCCAAACTAGCGCTTCTCAGCACTGAATATGATGGCTTCCACATGAAACCTGCAGAGACGATCAAAGACATGTACGCAAGATTTACAGACATCGTCTACAACTCAAAGGCACTTGGAAAGACGTACCCAAGCGTGCAACTGGTAAGGAAAATCCTTCGAACCTTGACAAGTACTTTCCGTCCAAAGGTTACTGCAATCCAAGAAGCTCGAGATCTCTCCAAATTGAAATTGGATGATTTGATTGGAAACCTGATGTCCCATGAGCTGGAGCTGAAAACCATCGAGTCATGGGAAAAGGAAGAAGCCAAAGCTGCTAAGTCCATAGCATTCAAATCTGAAGAAAGTGACGACGATCTTGATGATGAGCAAGCCCTGATGGTCAGAGGCTTCAGAAGATACATCAAGACACCATAGGGAAAGTTTGAAATGTCAAAAAGGTTCAATCGCTTTAATAAGTTTAATTCTTCAAACTTTTCTTCTGAACAGAATATTACTAAGTCAGTACAGTGTTTCAAATGCAGAAAACAAGGACACTTTATGAAGAATTGTCCAACTTTGAAGGATGCCCTGTCAGAATCAAAAGGAAGATCACGTGTTGTGACGTAGGATGACGATGACGAGGATGAACAAGAAGAGGAAGTTGCTCACTCATCGTTATGTCTGATTGGAGACATTGATTCGAAAAAATCAGAGGTACATGAATTCTCTCTACCAGAACTTATGAATATTTGTGAAAATATGAACTTAGAAATTAATAATCTAGAATCCTATGTAAAATCTTTAAAAGAAGTCAACTTTGAATTACAGCAGGATAATTTTCATATTTCACAAAATGAAGATAAAATGAAATCTGAAGTAGAGGATCTTAAAGCTACAAATTCAAAACTGAAAGGAAAAACTAGTTTGCATGAAACTCTTAAATGTGAATCTTGTGCCATGCTAAAACTAGAAGAAAGCATGTCCAGAGAAAAGATTTTAAGTCTTGAAAAGAAATTTGAAAATCTTAAGAAAAATGAAGATGAAAATAGAAAAGGTTTTATAAGCAAAAGTCCAATGCTTGTGAATGAAAACTTCCACCTAAAATCCAAGATCTCCGACTTAGAATTGAGTATTAAGAAATTTGGTGTAGGGAAGAAATCTCTCGACATCATTCTTGGTTATCAATCGCATGGAAACAATAGACAAGATCTTGGATATGGAAATCAATATGCTAAAAAGAAGATTGTTCACAATGTAGTTGTTAAAAGAAACCAAGCTCATGCTAAATGTTATACTTGTGGTCTGTCGGTCATGCATATAGGAACTGTTTGTATGGAAACAAGAAAATCAAATTTAAACAAATATGGGTTCCTAAAGGCACTATCACTAACCATCGTGGACCTATTTGGTTGCCTAGGTCACACATGTCCAGTTTTTCTTATGTATAAGTGCACAGCTTGGCTAAGGAACAAAAGTGTGAGTGGTATTTGGATTCTGGCTACTCAAGACACATGAAAAGAAGTTACGACAAGTTCCTTAGCCTCGTAAAACAAGAAGGAGGAAGTGTTACACTTGGGGACAACGGAAAATGCAAGGTAATTGGAAAGGGTGTTGTAGGTAACAACACTTTTCAACTGAAGGATGTCCTATGGGTTGAAAATCATAGACACAACCTCATCTCTATTAGCCAGCTCTGTGACAAAGGTATGAACGTAGTATTTGATGCAAAATTTTGTAAAATCATTGATACTGTCACAGGTAATGTTTTGATTACGTCTAATAGGAAAAATAACGTTTATACACTTATTATTGAAGAACTAACAATAGCTAAATGTTTGATTGGCAGGGAAGACGAGGCAACACTGTGGCACAGAAGATTGGCACATGCTGGAATGAAGTGCCTAGGGATAGGGAATCCCCGCTACGGACCGTATCTCGTCGTTGTGATTCGTAGGTTACATCATTGCTAGACTTGAATTTTAGGTGAACTAGTCGCAACTAAATGTAGAACCAAGCTCACGCCTCGCGCTATTGCCGGTCTATAGCAAACCTAGGTTAGGGCCCAATCTCTTGCAAACCCTAACCTAAGCCGCTAGCGTGAAGAACGATATCATCGTTCAACCGTATCTCGAGCCCACTCTCGTGCAAACTCGAGCTACACCTAGGTTGAGATAGTTTCTACCCGTCCAATCTCTTGCAAACGGGTATTGGTATAGGATTACGATTGAAAACCCTAGCCTTGGTCCAATCTCTTGCAAACCAATCCTAGAAAAGTCCAATCGTAAATCTAAATCGAATTTCTAGGGCTTCCTATCGATTGGGACCCAATCTCTTGCAAATCCCAATCGATATGAATCCCTAGCCATCCGTAATAAATCGATCCCAACCTAACCCTAATCAATTCTAGCAAGAATTTTACCAATTCATCACAATTTAGAAATAGGGTTCATAGGGTTCATCCCTATGCCCTAGGACAATAAAACTACTCACTAATCATCATGCAATTCATGAGAAAATCAATAACAAATTCAGCACAAATCATTGCAATAGAGAAATTATCGATAAAAATAGAGTTTTTGACAAGAAAAGAGAAAAACCAATGAGAACCCAATAGCATCCAACAAAAATAACATTTTTATCTCCAAGAGAAAAGCTAAATCTATTGATCTAAAAAGCTCTCTAAAAAGGCTGCAAAAAGTATCAAAAAGTTCTCTTAAACTAGGGCAAAAACTGGGTTTAAATACCCCTCAAAATCGCCCAAACAACCGTGACAAAAATGCCCCTGCGCAGCTCAAAAATCGCAGTTTACGCAGTAGGCGGGGCGGCTCACTCGGCCGAGTGACAAATGTCACTCTGCCGAGTGACAAACCCTGTACAATTACAGTAACTTGGGACTTTTCGAGGGTCTGTCTTCAGGAGTGACTCGGCCGAGTGGATTTACTCACTTGGCCGAGGGGATTTTCTTGCTCGGCCGAGTCGGAACCATCAAAAGCCTGTACAATTCCAGTAAGTCGGCCTCTTTTGATGGTGGATTTCCCCATGCCACTCGGGTGATGCGATCTTCATACTCGGCCGAGTGGACTATCGTCACTCGATCGAGTGCACGCCGATTTCATTCTATTGATGCGTGTCCGGTCTGGTCGGTTGAGTGGTCTACTGGCTCGGCCGAGTGAGTACTTCACTCGGCTGAGTGAGATGCTGCAGATGCCCATTCTTCATCGTTTTGCCTCCTCGTCACTCCTACGAGGTTCCTTCTCCCTCCACTCGTCTTCCATCGCCGAATAGTCCTCAGATGAGCCTTGGGTGACACTCCGGAGTGGGTGCAAATCCTCTTGATCTCAAAATCACTCCGGATCGCTCCATATCTCCTGAAATACGACAAAAACAAGAAATCGTGAAAAGCATCGCAATATTGTCGAATAATCGTGAAAAACGTGATATGAGCGATCAAAGTGGCATGCAAACATGCAGAAAAAGGGTGTAAAATACGGAGTGATCAAAATCCCCCAAGCTTACCTCTTACTCGTCCTCGAGGAAGATGAGTAAAAAGTAAACCCGACGGGCAAAATAATGGAAAAGAAGGAAAATAAAAATAAAACATAGAATAGAAAGCGAAGAAGAGAGGCGCTAGATCATTTTTCTCAGGACGTGGGTTTTGCTTACTCATATAGCATACATCGAATATAAAACACATGTCACAGACTTTTATCTCGATATCATAGTATAATAATGCATTCGAAATAGAAAACCCCGAAAATATCAAAATATCATGAGATATGGAATCACTCTAGGATTAGCATCGTCTAAAGTATCTAAAGCGGTATGCATAACCATAGATCACACACTTTTTAATTGAATGCTTTCTATAAGGAGTATAAGAGATATCACACGATATGGAATAGTAAGAATAGAAAAGTATGGTTTTCATGAAATGAATGCTAAGTGTCGATTTCTGGATTTCGTGAAACTTTAGCAATCTCACCGAGTATAGAAGATTACTTAGCCTAGGTTGTCATGCACTGTCAGGCAGTTACTCTCTCACACACCATTGGATCCTCTCCCCCAAGCTTATCTATAAGCGTGGTGGCATAAACAAATCAATATGTACATTCCCCATTTTTTTGAAGCTCCAAAAAAAGTAAAAATAAAAACAAAAAGAGGGAAGAAAGAGAGAAATAGTATGAGATGGGATCGTTATGAACTTCTTTTCTCTTTTCTTTTCTTTTTTCTCATTTTTTTTCTCTTTTTCGCTCTTTTTTGAATAAACATATATACATAAGTGATCCCAAATCAAAAGAGAGAAGGATATACATGTATATATTTTTTTTATTTTTGATTTAGGGGATTTGGAGCATGAAAATTAATAGCGGGGGAAATGCCGATAATAGACTTGCTAGGGGGGATTCACCAATGAATTTTAAGTAGAGAAATAATGCTCAAGATATGTGGAGAAAGAAATAAATGTATCATTCGGTTCACTCTATAGGACGTGCATGACAACTTTCAGCAGATTAATATAATCTACTCAATTTAATCTCAAAAAGTAAACTAGTCCAGATATATCATCCTAGCAAACATTCAATCAACCCGAAAGTGAAGCGCACAATTCATGCAAGAAGAAGTGATATGAAAGAGGAAGGCAGTACTCCAGATATAAGCAATCAATGCGTGAAGCTTGGTGTGTTTGCTATGATAAGCATACATATGAATCATCAAACATCAGCTAATAACAGAATTTCATCCATATTCATACAGGAAAAGAGTGGGTTACTGTTTCAAAATGTAAAGCAGAACATAGCATATGATATCTGAGACAAAAGCTAGGACATGACAAAATAGCATGCATATAGAGATAAGCTAACACCACGTCATCATCATCACAGAAAAATCATCTCTAGCAAAAGATGAAAGAAACAAAGATAAAAGAAAATAGAACTATACATACAATTCAGCATACTCAAAAAGGAAAAGAAAACGTGATGCATGATAAAAAAAATGAAAAAGTGGTGAAAATAAGTGCAAAAGTGGAAAGAAAATGTGAGAAATAAAAATAAAGGGTGGCAAAAAAGTAGAAAGTGTGAGAACTCACTCCCCAAGCTGAAGTGCACAGTGTCTTCAATGTGCGAAGTGTAGCACACCGAGAGACGTGAAGTGGGTGGGGTGGGTGAGGATGCATGCATGATGAAAAAGAAAGAAAAATAAAAAGAAAATAAGATGTGAATGAATGGGATGCATGCAAAGATCAGGATGGTGCAAATATAAGTGTCCCCAAAAAGTCTCTCCCTCACTCCCAAAAAGATATAAAAAGATATGATCAGGAAGGCACCAAAATAATACGTGGAGGAGGGGGCAAAAAATCACCAGGCCCAAGAACAAACGGGCAGCAAAACGACAAAAAATATCAGAGGCATCAAGAGTGTGCCTAAGCTGGTGGTGGCGCTGCACCAGCACCGTCCTGTGGCGGAGGTGGTGGTGGAGGTGGTGGGCGTGGTATCTACTGGGTGGGTGTGGGTGGTGGAGGCAGACGCGCCAGAATCTGATTCAGGCAAGCCTGAATATCGAGAAGCATGGCGACGCGGGTCTGCACGGAACTGATCGTGGCGGAGAGAGCCCGAAAGTCCCCTCGAAGTCCACTAACAGCCCCCTCAAGAGCATGAAGGCTCTGAACTAGAGAGTCAGGGGGTGGTGGAGCGGAGGGACGCACAGGTCTAACAGGTGAGGTGCGTGGCTGTCTCTGGCGGGCAGTGTATAGGATGTGGCCAGCAGGGTACTGTGGAAGGGGTGTTGTGCTCGGTAAGTGATGCCCAGCCTCGGTGTGAGGCTGGGACGTAGGCTGTGTCGAAGCGGAAGCAGCAGCAGTAATGGAAGGCAAAATGGGCGACGAGGCAGCAGGAGGGGTCAGTGACGCAGAAGTGGGGACAGATGTCACGACGCTCTCGGTATAGACAGGGGCGGTGGAGACCGTAAGGTCGACGACAGGGGAGGCTATGTAGGGCACAAAAGTGGGCTCCCCAGGAGTCGTGGACAGCAATCGGGAGAGGGTCTCCACGGCAGCAGAAAAGGAAGACTCACCGCACTCAATAATAGTGGGTGGACGCTCGGGACTCAGAGAGGTGACAGGCTCAACGGACATAGGCGCGGTGGTGGTGGTGGTGGACGACTCAGCTAAAGTGCTCCCGACACTAGCAGACGTATGGACAGAAGTGTCGGGAGGTGCAGAAAGTGCAGGTGCGGGCTGAGGGATCACGGGGTCGACAGGGGGTGCAGGTGGTGCATGGGGTGCAGGTGGTTCCTACCCAGCATCCTCGGGCTCAGGCACGTAGTCGGCGGGGATAAGAAGATCCATCGCTGGAATCCAGCCCCCGTGAGCCGGTCCAATGTGTGTCCGAGCGGGGCTCGGAAGAATCATGTAGTCAGCGCTGAAGGGACCGTGCAACCACACCCAGTGCTGACGACCGTGGGGACGAAGCATCTTCATCCAGGCCATAACATCTATCGAAAGTGCGGTGGGGCCCGGAGCTCGATGCAAGTCGTCAGGTAGGTCCATGCCGGTCATAAGGGCCAAAAGAGTGATCAGACCGCCACAACAAATAGGTGAGCGAGTGCTCATCGAAATGATGATGCGGTCCAGAAACCAACTAGCAATGTCGATCTCGACGGCGGGGACCAGGTCGTCGCTACCCCTATCGAGAACCCTAGGGCGAGTCATCACGTAGAGCATGTAGAGCTCTGGCGTAGACAAGGTCCCGGGCTCGTACCTCGCTAGGAAAGTAGTCGCCATGAGACGCTGGGCAATGCGGAGGCAGGGGTGCAGGATAGCTGAGGCCTTGGCCCTACTAGGGTCAAAGGCAAGTGGGGATCCCGTGATCCGTGTCCAGAATGTGCGTGTGTCAAACGACGGGGGTGGGATGTAAGTGGGGGCGTAGGCGCGGTCAGGGACAGGGACGACGGGCCACTGGAAGAATGCTCTAAGCATGTCAAGAGTGATCTCGCACTCCCGATCCATCAAGCGAAATGTGCATCTGCTAGGGGTCCGGTCAATAGAGCTCAGGACCACTAGTGTCGGACGGATATAAGTATCCGCCGACACCGCCAAAAAGTCACGCCATCCAATGTTGTCGTACAACGTGAGAAGCCCCTTGAGTACCCCTAGGCGGTTAAGGTCAGCTAGGTGTGCAAACCTAGAGGGTACTATCGAGCGATGGCAGATACGCTCGAATCTGGCGCGGTGTGCGTCATTTCAAAACGTAATCCCCATCGGCCCGATGACGGGAGCAGGTGGAGGGACAGGATCGGCAGGGATTGGCTATGTGGGTGGTGGTGGCGGTGGCGGGCTAGGTGGAGGGGAGTCCTCCCTAGTGGAAGAGGGACCAGGCTCATCGGTCCTCTTCCGCTTCGAAGAGGCTCCCCGTGTACGTGGCCTAGTGCACGGCGGCATGTGTGCCGCGAGACGTGCCCTAACCAAATGTATACAGCGATGTGCTAAATGATGGAACGAGTGTACCTGAACACGCCGCGAGAGCAATAAGTAGTGTGTGCGAAGAGACGCCTCTGCTGCGAAGCTCAATGCGCGTCCAAAAGCTCCACAAAGCTCCCCCAAGCTAGCCTGCAAATCAAACGATCAAATCAGCGGATAATATTCAATATGTATGGGGGAGATAGGGGATAATAGATAGATATGAAAGTTAATTTGAAAACGGGGTTCACGGGCGTACAAATCAAGAGAAAACGGGGAGAAACGGGGTTTTTGGGGCGAAAATTGGGTGAACGGAGGCGGTGGAGGCCGTCGCCGGTGAGGGGGTGGCGGCCGATCGTCGGCGAGGTGCGGGTAGGCGATCACCGGTGAAGGGGGGGCCGGCTCGGGCGCGGCAGCGATCGCAGCGGGCGAGGGATCGCAAGCGTCAGCGGGCTCAGGCGGAGATTGGGAAATTTTGGCGTTTCGAAATCCGCGCCCGCTGCGCTTCCCTTATATAGAAATTGTTACGACTCGGTCGAGTGAAAATGTCACTCGGCCGAGTGGCATAAATGAAAAGGTTTGAAAATTTTCATCGCCACTTACGACTCTATCGAGTGGCTTTGCTTCACTCGGCCGAAGGGAGAAATTCCACTCGGCCGAGTGGCTCTGCCACTCAGCAATATTTGAGCTAGGAGGGTATCGGTTTCACTCGGCCGAGTGACAGTCACTCACCCGAGTGGCAATTAAAACTAAAACTTACAGAAATTAACAAAGAGTTGGTCTGCAGAAACTTCCATGTTTGGTGCTTCACTTGGCCGAGTGGAGTCTTTGCTCGGCCGAGTGGAGTCTTTGCTCGGCCGAGTGGCATATGCTACTCGGCCGAGTGACATGATGTTTTCTGCATCGGCTCTCCGTTTTCGCTCTGGTCTCTGTTTTTCTTTCTCCAGTCTGTTTCTTCCTCCTCCTAAGGCCTGAACATGTTCCTGGAGCGCTCTACCTTGCCTTGATCATCCTCCATATGATTGGTCTCCCTTTCTCCTTCTCCTGTCATGAAAATTAAGACACGTTGTCACGATTTTCATGGACATAAAAACTCTAAAACCCAACAAAAGGCTAAACCAAAAATGAAAATCAAATGAAAACAACACAAAAACCGTCGGGTTGCCTCCCGACAAGCGCTCGTTTAAGGTCGTGAGCTCGACCCCTTAAGATATTCGTTTAGCTCGCGATATTGGGCGCATACGAGATGCACCCGTCAAACTTGTCGGGAAGGCCGCTTGGATTTGGGTCGTGATGATCATCGGTCTTCCTCGACGCCTCCTCATCATGGGCAATGTTGGGGGATAAGTCTCCCAAACTAGAGCTTGTTCCTATCTTCTTCTTGGCCGGTGACACCGATCTTCTTTTCGGTGGAGCTTTCTTCGGATTCTTGGCCTTTGAGAGCTTACAAAGCTCTCGTATTCTTGCGACATCAGCGTCGCCTTCATCATCATCCGTAGAGCTATCTGGAGAGTCCTCCAACTTCTCTTCTTCACCCGAAGCTTGGCCTTCTTCGAAGCCATCGTTATGGAGAGCCCCAATAGAGTGGGGGATTGCTTCTTCAATCACTTCATCGAGGAGATCCACATAGTCTAACTCCTCGTGATAGGGCATATGTTTCATGGCATTGGGTATATGAAGCTCGACTTCTATGTTCCTAACATTCAAGGATAGAGTTCCTTCACGCACATCGACGATAACACCGGCGGTTGCGAGGAACGGGCGTCCAAGTATGAGCGAAGTGTCGCCCTCTTCCTTGATGTACATTATGACAAAATCACAAAGCAAGCATATACCTCCCGAAACTTGGAGTGGAATATTCTCTGCGATCCCTACCGGCCTAGTAATCCGACCGTCCGCAAGTTGAATCCTCATGTCGGTCGGCTTCAAGTCGGTGCCCGTATTCAATCTCCGGAACATACTAAGGGGCATAAGGCTCACACTCGCACCCAAGTCAACTAGAGCTTTTTGCAAAGGGACGCCTCCTAGTGTGCAAGGGATGAGGAAACTCCCGAGATCCTTCAATTTCACCGGCTCCTTCTCCTTCCGGGTAAACCAAGTTCCTTGTTCCGCAAACATGATTTTTTCCTTCCTTTTCTTTCCCGAAATCAAGTCCTTCAAGAACTTCGCATAAGACGGGATCTCAACAATTACGTCTAAGAAAGGAATATTGAGGCTTACTCCCCTCAAGTATTCTAGGAACTTGGCGAGCCTTTTCTCCATCTTGGCTCTAGCTAGCTGTTGTGGAAACGGTACCGGTGGCATGTAGCGGCACTCATCAAGTTGCTCCACCACTTTAGAATTTCCTCCTCCAATCGGCTCCTTTTGGCTCTCCTCTCCAATTGCTGGTTCCTTTTCTTCCAAAATTTCCACCACGGGTTGCTTGCTTTGGGTCATAGCGGGAGTGGTATCCTTCATGCCCCTTGTTGTAACCGCAACCACCGCATTGATGTGTCCGGTGTTGCTCCGTGGATTAGGCTTGGGTTGAGCCGGCAATTGTTGGGTGTTCTTGGTGAGCAACGCAAGGTGCTCTGCAAGTTGAGCGACGACGGCATTTAGTGACTCTTGTCCCGCCGTTAATCTAGCGTTGATCTTTCTTTGCACCGCCATAAATTCCTCCACCCTAGCTTCGTGGTCCGATCGTGGTTGAGCTTGAGGTGGGTTGGGAGCTCTCCAACCTTGGTTGTATCCGGGGGGTCTATATGGTCCCGTTTGTTGCCTCGGCGTGTAATTTTGTTGTGGTGGCCCCCTCGGTTGATACTGAGGTTGTGGTAGTGGAGGCCGAGCTTGAGGAAGTTGTTGTGGTGGGGGGTTCAAAGAACCATCATTATTTACATATGAAAAGCCCGGATGGTTTCTAGCGACCGGGTTGGCCCAATATCCGGAGTTCCCCGCGACATATTGTACTTGCTCCAAGGCTCCCTCTCCATTGTCCCCTCCTACATACATGGCTTGAGATTGGTCTTGCCAATCACTCATATTGCTTATCGGTGTAGATGTAGAGGGTGCTCCATGTGGCTCGGTGATATATTTCTCCAATCTCTCCACTACCTTGTGGAGAGAGTCAAATTTATTTGAAAGCTCCGCCACGGCCTTGGCCTCATAAATGCTAGTGGGATTTAAAGAGGACGAAGAATGTCCTCGCTCGTCCCCACATTGTTGGTTATTAGAGGCCATCTCCTCTAACAAGGCCGTAGCTTCATCCGGGGTCTTTGATAGTATGGCTCCATTGACGGTTGCGTCTATAATTTGCTTTGTTCCCGGTTGGAGTCCATTGTAGAAACTGTGAACAAGTTTCCAATCTTCTATACTATGATGGGGGCATTGATGTTGTAAATCCTTGAAGCGCTCCCATGCTTCATAGAGGGTTTCTTGCGGTCCTTGCTTAAAGGACATGAGAGCACTCCGTATCTTCACCGTCTTGGAAGGAGGGTAGAATTTGTCGACGAAGGCGCTTGCCAACTCGTCCCAAGTGGTGAATGTACCTTCCGCTTGCGTTCTCAACCAATATAAAGCCTTGTCCTTGAGTGTAAAGGGGAAGAGTCGCAGTCAGATTGCATCAACGGAAACGCCCGGCATTTGGAAGGTGGTGCATTTGGACAAGAAAAGCTGGATGTGATAGTGCGGATTCTCATGGGAGTTCCCATGGAACGGGTCTTGTTGCATCAATACAACCAATCCCGTCTTTAACTCAAAATTATTGTCCGCCGCTAGTTCCGGCATGGCGATGGATGATGTGGTGGAAGAAGTCTTAGGCCGAAGCCTATCTCTAATGGATATGATCCTCGCCATTCATGCGGCTAGCTCCTCCGGTGTCTCCACACGGTTCATACAACCGTCCTCTGTAGCATGCCTTCTCTGGGCTCTGATCCTCCTCACGGTACGTTCAATCTCCAGATCAAATAGTATTTCCTCGGGGTTCGCCGTAGATCTCGTGTACATGCAAAGGAAAACAAAGTTTCAAAGGAATTGTTAGTACGAATAAGGAGTAAAAAGATAAAAGTAATAAAATAAAAAGAAAACACTAAGTAAAGAGAATAAAACACTGTCGCCTCCCCGGCAGCGGTGCCAAAAACTTGATCGTCGCCCCGGTATGCACACGCACCCGGGACAAGCGACTCGTAGTCTTACCGCAAGCGCACGGCGTAGTGGTGAGCGGGTATCGAACTCAGGGAGGAACAATGATAGTGACTTCTTCTAATCACCTAGCTATCAAAATGGTCAAGAATAATTTGGGGTAAAATTATCACAATCGTTCGAATGTCTATAGAAATATCAATAAAATAAAGCGCCTAGGGATAGGGAATCCCCGCTACGGACCGTATCTCGTCGTTGTGATTCGTAGGTTACATCATTGCTAGACTTGAATTTTTGGTGAACTAGTCGCAACTAAATGTAGAACCAAGCTCACGCTCTCGCGCTATTGCCGGTCTATAGCAAACCTAGGTTAGGGCCCAATCTCTTGCAAACCCTAACCTAAGCCCCTAGCGTGAAGAACGACATCATCGTTCAACCGTATCTCGAGCCCACTCTCGTGCAAACTCGAGCTACGACCTGGGTTGAGATAGTTCCTACCCGTCCAATCTCTTGCAAACGGGTATTGGTATAGGATTACGATTGAAACCCCTAGCCTTGGTCCAATCTCTTGCAAACCAATCCTAGAAAAGTCCAATCGTAAATCTAAATCGAATTTCTAGGGCTTCCTATCGATTGGGACCCAATCTCTTGCAAATCCCAATCGATATGAATCCCTAGCCATCCGTAATAAATCGATCCCAACCTAACCCTAATCAATTCTAGCAAGAATTTCACCAATTCATCACAATTTAGAAATAGGGTTCATATGGTTCATCCCTATTGTTGGCCTAGTTAGTCTACTAACTAGGTCATACGATATAATTTTGATGATGACAAACAAGACATGTGACTAACATTTTTTTATTAAGTGATTTCAGGAAACAAAAATGCAAAATAAATTTCGTTTGCAAGAGAGAGCTTGTATGTGGACATTGGTGCAAAAAGGAAATGCAAATGATTCTACATTATCTATATTCAGATTCAAATGAAGACTTGAATTGGTCTCCTATTCAATCTCCTATTCAAAACACAACGAACTTTGTCTCCTATTCAATCTCCCATTCAAAAATCTCATCCCATCATCACGCAAGATAGGATAGAAGCAAAGCCACGTTCGATGGTTAAATCTTATCATCAAAAATTTCTTCACTGTCGCATTCTTTTTTAGTTTGGCTGTTTATTTTTATCGCATCCATTTATCAGCTAACACATCATTTTATTCAACACAAATTTAAAAAAAGGGAAGGAGACTCACCCATCATGCATTATTAATTGCTATCCCTTCTTTGCATGGAAAGGCTCGTTAAAAACAAAAGAGTGCACAAGGGTTTTGAATTTTTTAAAAGATCTCATCCTATTATCTAGCTAACGCACTCTTTATGAATTTTTTTTAAAAAAAGGGAGATACGATCACATCCAATTCCCAACATTTTTGTGCGGCTCTTCAAAAACCCACGCACCAATTTCATTTCTAAGTGCGCGTCTTCTTTTTATTGGGCGCCTTCTGAAAATTGTTACGGACGCAAAAAAGAGAGATGGTCTCAAGCAATTAAATGATTGTGTGCTCTCCTTTTTTTACCTTTGGCCTGAAAATTTTTATGATCATCATTAGTCTTTGTTGCGCCCTCTGTCAACAACACACACGCAATATATTGCGTTATTTTTTTGTGTGGATTCTCTGTCAAACAAAAGTGACGCACAAAAATATTTGGGCAAAATTCATTTGTCCAATCAATTATTTTGTGCTGCTCTTCTGATTAAAGCCTTTTGAGTTTTCTTTTGTGCGCAGGATTCTGGAAATATTTTACGCACAAAAACACTCAAAGCAATTAAGGATTACGTGCGCTTTTCGGCCTGAAAATTATTTATTGTGATCTTTGCTTATCTTTTTTGCAACCTCTTCCAAATAATCTAGGAGCATTGCGAAACATTAAGGAGTTCAATACGTCCATCCTCCAACGACTTGTGGCCATTTCAAGTGCACATTCCATATTCGCGCATTCAACTTCGAACACACATATCTCTCAATCCAGACATCGGATCAGCGAGCCGTTTGCGCCCACGCGACCACATCTTCATGCCCTTCGCAAGGGTGATAGTCTCCTTCGCTCAGTCCTCAGAATCATACACAGTTCGGGTGTTTTTCTACAGATCTGCCACTGCAGAATTCAGATTCGCGCTATCATCTTCCGAAGACTATATCTTCCAATCCAGACATCGGATCAGCGAACCGTTTACGCCCACGCGATCACGATCTCACAAACTTTATCACGGTGATATCTCTCTGATTTTTCACCGCAAAATTAAAGCTATTTGAATTTGTTTTAGTTGTGAGATTGTATTGAGAATAGCTTTACTCTGAAGCTATCTCTGCGCTTTAACTCTTGAACTTTATTTGTGTACGGTGAGATCACTACCCGTAAGTGTGATCAGGTTTATTGAGTGAAATCCTCATAGGTCTTGGGGTCGGAGTTTTGGCGGGGAGCCACTCCGTTAAAAATATCTGTGTCTGATTATCTCTGTGATTGTGTTTGTTTTTAAAATTTGTGCCACACACCCTATTCACCCCCCTCTAGGGTGTTTTTCAATTGGTATCAGATCGGGATTCCTTTTAGACTCAAAGTCTAGTGGAATTTCGATCTTATGGCACAAATTCCGCACACATACTCATATGACACGCACAATCAAAGAGAAGGTCAGTCATATCTCAGATCTCCTCTATTTGATGGTATGGACTATAGTTACTGGAAATAATGTATGTCCATACACATAAAAGGTATTGATATGGCATTATGGAAAATAATCAGTGAAGGATTTACATTATTTGATAAACCCACTCCTGAGCAGCAAAAAGAAAATGATCGGTTACAAAATCTAAACTTTAAGGCCATGAGCATCTTGTATTGTGGTCTTAGTAAAACTGAATTTAACCGCATTAGTTCTTGTTCTACTGCTAAGGATATTTGGACGAGACTTGAAGTTACTCATGAGGGAACTAGTGAAGTTAAGAAAACTCGTATTAGAATGTTATTACAGAAATATGAAAATTTTGCTATGATGCCTAATGAGTCTATTGATGCTATGTTTTCTCGTTTTGCAGATATCGTCAATCCATTGAAATCCTTAGGGAAGGACATCCCAGAGGAAGATCTCGTTGGAAAGATTTTATACTCTTTATCTGACAATTGGATTCAAAAGAGGACGGCGATCGAAGAAGCACATGACTTGGCGGATATCAGTTTCGAGAAGCTAAAGGGAAAATGTAACGGCTGGTTTTGTATAATAAATATTATTTATATCTATATTAAATTGTTCGTCTTCTTTCTTTGCTTCTCCGCGCTTGCATCTTAGTGTAGGATCACTCTTGGAACTCACTAGGATCATCCCGAAGCTTCCCGTTTCACTTTGGTGACTTCCTGTGCAAGTTAGCCGGTTCACGTTGAGGAGCCGACCGACTAGATGTTCATCTAGTCGGTCAACAACTCCTCATGGACCGACTAGTTCTTGTCAGGCTTTTTCCCTTGAGTTACTGTTTGCGCTTAGTCGGTCTAAGTTCAACCGCCGACCGACTAGTTTTCGAATTAGTCGGTCAACACTTCTTCGCAGACCGACTAAGTACATAGATCATTTTTCGCATCAGGTTACTGTTTACCCGTTAGTCGGTCAAAGAACGAAAACCGACCGACTAGTTGACGAACTAGTCGGTTAGGTATCCTTCTCAGACCGACTAACTTTCAAAAATATATTGTTGCCATTTTTCATCTTTAGTCGGTCTATGAACACTGGCCGACCGACTAGGTTGCAAACTAGTCGGTCGACGAGCCTTCACAGACCGACTAACTCTATAATTTTACGATAGCCCTGTTCACGGTTTGGGTTTTAGTCTGTCACAGTTATATGGTCGACCGACTAGTTCCCAAACTAGTCGGTCTACCACCCTTCACTGACCGACTAGTTGACCCCGAAACCCTAATTTCTGTGCTAGCTGCCGTTTTGTTTTCTTATTTAAACGAGGCTCTCCCTTTCATTTCTTCAGATTATTTTCAGTCTCCCTCTTCCCCAATCATACTCTCCTACCACCCGCGACCTTCCCTTGTTCATTCCTCCATCCTTACGCCTTCCAACCTCCCCAAAGCTCTTTCTCTTCTCTCTTTTCCTTTTCTTTTGCCCTAGCACGGAGTTCTCGTCTCAGATCCAGCCGCAACTACGCCGAGAGACGCTGAAATCTTCACCACCACCGGCGATCAACATTTCTCGCTACGCTACCCGCGGCCTAGGGATTTCCGGACGGCGCAAAGCTTCCACCTTTCCAGATTCGACGCTGGATCTTCGTGCAAACGTCAATTTCAGGTTAGTGCCCTAAATTCGTAATAACCCACACCATAGGTGATCAAACCCTAATTAAAATCAGCAACCAAATCAAACTAAGTTTATTTTTCCGCTGATCTTTAAAACGTTGTACAAATCGTAGAAATCGACGAATGGACATTATGCATGTACACATAGGATAGATCGTCGATTAGGTTAATTATATTAAAAATATGATTTTTGATTGAATAGGATAGACCCGATAATCTAGACACTACCCTAATATGGATTAACGAATCGTGATCTGACCCGTCGCCGTGTCACGATTTACAGACACTTTTCCTCCAACGAGATGATTGGACGAGGCGTACCAGGGAGACGACGCGCTCGCCACCACAGGCAAGTGTATCACTTGCGTTCTTGGCCATGTTTAGGCCTTCATCTTGTTAGGGATTGTTAATTTAGAAACTTGAGAACCGGACGTGAAATGATAGCGTCCGGGACGCCCTTGACGACTCGGATTTGACAACGAAATCTGAGTCCAACAACAATTTCTGACATCATAGGATTTGACTTGCGTGTGCGTGAGTTGTGGACACCCTAGTACAACCCCTCCCTGTTTTGTCATGTCTTGTCCCTTACCGTCTGCACAGCCTGCTGGGCAATAGGGCACTCGCCAAGCCAGAGCGAGTGATCCCTTGTACTAGTTCACAGCCCGATGGGCAATTGGGCACCTGTCAAGCTAGAGCAGGTGATCCCATGTACCGTTACACAGCTCAAGGAGCAATTGGGCACTTGTCAAGTTAGAGCAAGTGATCCCATGTCCTGTCACAATTCTTGGGGTTATGGGGTAGGGTTGAGCGTGCAAGCGGCAAGAGGGATTGATCCCCCTCGAACCGATCAGGCGTGAACCCTTTCGTGTCTTGTCTTGTCTTGTCGTGTCTGGCTTCCCGTGTTCCGTCTTGACTTGACACCTGTAGGCTAGTCCCGTAGTCCATAGCACTCGCTGTGACTACCACTTGTCTTGTTTACTTGTCTGTTGTGTTTTTCTTTCTGTTGTAAGAACCTCAGCATGTTAATCAACCAGTAAAATGTTGTAAGTAATTGGTACACTTGTAGTTTGGTCTAATCTTTCCTTGTAGACCTTACCTGACGTACAGTTCCTTCTTCTGGTGCTGTACGTCAGGGATTGAGCCAGAGTACGTGGAGGAGACTGACTTGCCAGCCGACGTGGAGCCAGAGAGCGTCGATCCCGAGTACGACCCTGAGGAGGATCAGAGCTAGTGACTGTTGGTATCAGATACCAGAGGCGATATTGTTCTTGTTGGGTGCGTAGCACCTTTTATGTTTCTTTGACTAGGTTGGGTGCTGGCACCATTAGTTTACTTTTCTGCTGTTGTAGCCCTTCGGGCATTGAGACTTGGCACTTTGTTATGTTGGAATAAAATCTGTGATGTTCTTTTTCTTCTTGTACTCTTATTGTTCTGTACTAACATGCAGGGACCTGTACCTTTGTCTTGGTACCACACAGACGCTAATTGGGTCAGGGCTCCTATGCTCTGGCCTAAGCGGGCCTCGTCACGCTTCGTCTCCGCCGTTTTGGGAAGCGGGGCGTGACAGGTTTTAGTGGTGGCCCATGCAGGTCCACGTCCCATCTTTCTGCAAGTACAGAACAGTAAGAGTAAGGACATTCACTTTTGATATTCAAACATTGTACGAGTCTAACCTTCGTCTTTCTGCCAATAGGATGGCCGGACGACGCGTTACCCGATCGGGAAACTTGGGCGACGGAGTTTCGGAAGAACAGGGCGGAGAGTTCCGTCAGTTTCTGGGTGTGATGAGGGAGATGCTGGACATTCAGCATCAGCTGGTTCAGCAGTCTCAGCGTGCTGCCCAGGCTCCACCTGTTGCACCACCTCCACCCCCGCCCGCTCCGCGAGCTGCTCCAGGAGTGAAGCAGTTCAATGAGCTGCAGCCGAAAACTTTCTCTGGGAAGGAAGTACCTCTGGGTGCCGATGAGTGGATCCAGAGCACGGAGGAGAAGTTGGTTGCTGCCAAGATTCCAGATGAGACACGTGTGGAGATCGCAAAGATGCAGCTGACTGAGATTGCCCGAAACTGGTGGCGTATTGAGGAGAGGCGTCTGCAGAAGCCTGTGGAGTGGAGGACTTTTCGCCACATGTTCAAGGAGAAGTACTTCACCAAGGTGGCTAGGAGAGAGCTGATGGGCAGATTTGTGGATCTGAAGCAGAAGGGCATGACGATCGATGAGTACGAGGCTGAATTTGAGATGCTGAGCCGATTTGCCCCGCATATGGTGAAGAAGGAGGAGAACCGAGCTGAGCGGTTCCGTCAGGGACTGCGTCCGAAGATTCAGGCTTCGATGTCTTCGGCGAGTTTCTCGACTATGAGAGAGGTGCTTGATGCTGCGAAGAATCATGAGGTTATAGCACTTCTGCCTGACACTCCAGAGGACAGAGGAAAGCGCCCTATGGATCAGTACCGGCCACCTACCAGGCCGATTATGAGGCCAGTCCAGACTGTGCCATTCAAGCGACCTGGAGCACCAGTGCAGCAGCAGAGCAAGGGTCCCTGCCATTTCTGCGGCAAGCCCGGACATGTTCAGACCAACTGTCGGAGGAAACTGGGATTGTGTCTACTTTGTGGAGACGCTTCGCATGCTGCGAAGGACTGTCCTAGAGCCCGCACTGCTGTTGTTGGAGCGCCAACCCCGTTGCAGATGAGGGCACCTGCTCCGGTTCAGAGAGGACCTGCCATTCGTGGGCCACCCTTGGTGCCACAGAGGCAGCTTTACCAGCGGGCGGTGCAGCCCCCGAGGCCGGCCTATACCATGACCGCTGTGGAAACCGAGGAGCTGGATGGAGTGATTGCAGGTAACATCTTGACCTGGCCTTTTCATTTCATAATTATATTGTATTGATAGTTTAGTTAGAGTTGTCTGTTCGTTTGATTGTTAGAATAGCGTTTGACCTTAGATCCTTGATTTCTTAGGCACCATTCTTGTGTCCTCTCACCCCGCTTTGGCTTTGTTTAACTCCGGTGCATCTATGTGCATCTTATCCCGGAAGTTTGTAACAAGGCACTTTATTCCTACCCATGCGCTCCCTAAGTGTTAGGACATCACTACTGGGAACGGAGTAGTGACGGTGAATTTGGGATGTCGGTCGATTCCCTTAGTGGTTAGTGGACATGAGCTATATGCAGATTTCATCGTCCACGATCTGCCGCATTTCGATGTCGTCCTTGGCATCGATTGGCTGGGAGATTTCCATGCTTCGATCGATTGTCATGGAAAAAGGGTGGTTTTCCGGATTCCAGGACATCCGGAGTTCGAGTTCCGAAGCCGTGATGAGTCGCTTGGGCCCATCAGATTTCGGGCCAAGCCGGAGGTGCCGGTGATGGCAGCGTTGCAAATGGAGATGGAGATTGACCGACCAGCGGTTGTCAGAGACTTTGACGACGTCTTTCCGGAGGATATCTCGGGTCTGCCACCCGACAGAGCCTTGGAGTTCGGTATCGATCTGATGCCGGGTGCACAGCCGATATCGAAGGCGCCGTATCGGATGGCTCCCGCAGAGCTCGAGGAGCTGCGGAAGCAATTGGATGAGTTGTTGCAGAAGGGTTTCATCCACCCTAGTGTGTCACCGTGGGGTGCACCTGTTCTGCTTGTGAAGAAGAAGGATGGGTCCCGCAGGATGTGCGTGGACTATCGAGGATTGAATGCTGTCACCGTGAAGAATAAGTATCCGCTGCCGCGCATCGACGACATATTTGATCAGTTGGGAGGTTCGAGAGTCTTCTCGAAGTTGGACTTGAGGAGTGGATATCATCAGTTAAGAGTTAAGAAGGATGACGCCCCGAAGACAGCCTACCGGACGAAGTACGGGCACTATGAGTTTGTGGTAATGCCATTCGGCGTGACCAATGCTCCAGCTGTGTTCATGAATCTTATGAACTTAATTTTCTACGACTTCCTGGATAAGTTTGTCGTTATTTTCATTGACGACATTCTTATTTACTCGAAGTCTGAGGAGGAGCACAGCTATCATCTGAGGACAGTACTGGAGACGCTGAGGCGACACAAATTGTATGCCAAGTATAGCAAGTGCGAGTTCTGGCTGGACAGAGTCGCGTTCCTGGGACACGTGGTGTCTGGCGATGGCATATCTGTGGATCCGGAGAAGGTCAGAGCAATCAGAGATTGGCCGATGCCGCGGTCAGCATCCGACATCAGGAGTTTTCTTGGTCTAGCAGGCTATTATCGGCGGTTCATCAAAGATTTCTCGAGGATTGCGGAGCCGATGACGAAGCTGACAAGGAAGGATGAGGAGTTTCTGTGGTCTGATGCTTGTAAGGAGGCTTTCAGTATCTTGAAGGCAAGGTTGACCACGGCACCAGTTTTGACAGTACCGGATCGGAGCGGAGGCTTTGAAGTTTATTGTGATGCATCGGGGAAGGGCCTGGGATGCGTTCTGCATCAGCATGGCCACGTGGTCGCGTATGCTTCTCGTCAATTGAGGATTCACGAGAAGAATTACCCGACGCATGATCTGGAGTTGGCAGCAGTGATATTTGCGCTGAAGATTTGGAGGCTTTTCTTGCTGGGGGAACGTGTAAAGATTTTTACAGACCATAAGAGCTTGAAGTACATATTCACCTAGAAGGAGCTCAACATGCGTCAGAGACGATGGTTGGAACTCATGGCTGACTACGAGATAGATTTGCAGTATCATCCGGGGAAGGTGAACGTTGTGCCGGACGCTTTGAGTAGACTTCCTACGGCTATGGTGTATACTGCCGACTGGAGGATTCAGCAGGGGCTGAAGGAGATGGATTTGGAGGTTGTCCTACCTGGCGTGATTCACACTTTCATGAATTTGCAGATTCAGTCCACGATTATGGACCGGATCAAGGCAGCACAGGCAGGAGATCCAAAGTTGCAGAGGATCAGGAGGCAGGTCGAGGCTGGACTGCGTACGAAGTTCGTGATTCATGAGGATGGATCGCTGCGGTACGGCAGCAGACTCTGCGTACCTGCGGGAGATGTTCGCGAGGAGCTTTTGAGTGAGGCTTATAGCTCGCCTTATTCTATACATCCTGGTGGCACCAAGATGTATAAGGATCTCCGACAGAATTACTGGTGGATTGGCACGAAGAGAAGTGTGGCACGGAGCGTTGCCAAGTGTTTGGTATGCCAGCAGGTGAAGGCCGAGCATCATCGTACTACTGGGTTGCTGCAACCGCTTCCTATTCTGGAGTGGAAGTGGCAACATATTACGATGGACTTCGTGACTGGTTTACCTCGGACCCCGAAACAGAACGACGCAGTCTGGGTGATCGTAGATCGGTTGACTAAGTCTGCGCATTTCATTCCTTTCCGAGTAGGCCAGTCTACGGAAGTTTTGGCGAGGAAGTATCTAGAGGTAAAATTTCTTCTTTTACTTCTTTGATTTTCCTTCTTGAATAGTTGTGACGTAGGCCGTGTACGTGCAGGAGATCGTACGCTTACACGGGGTCCCAGTGAGCATCGTGTCTGACAGAGATACGAGGTTCACATCTCAGTTCTGGAGAAGTCTGCAGGAGCATTTGGGTACGAGTCTGAGTTTCAGCACGGCGTACCACCCGCAGACCGACGGCCAGTCCGAGAGGACTATCCAGATTCTGGAGGATATGCTGCGAGCTTGCACACTCGACTGGAAGGGATCTTGGGAGGACCATCTCCATTTGGTGGAGTTTTCTTATAACAACAGCTACCAGGCAAGCATTGGCATGGCGCCGTTTGCTGCCTTATATGGGAGAAAATGTCGATCTCCGCTGAGCTGGGATGACGTTGGAGATCGGGAGCTGTTGGGTCCAGAGATGATTGTTGAAGCTGTGGATGTAGTGAGAGACATCAGGGAGAAACTCAGAGTTGCGCAGGATCGTTTTAAGCATTGGGCGGATGCCAAGAGGAGACCGTTGGAGTTTCAGCCTGGAGATCACGTTTTCTTGAAGATTTCTCCGAACCGCGGAGTTATTCGTTTCAGGAAGAAAGGGAAGCTGAGCCCGAGGTTTATTGGGCCTTTTGATGTGCTGGAACGTGTGGGAGCGGTGGCTTACCGCCTTGCTCTGCCACCATCTTTGGTGGGTGTTCACGACGTTTTCCACGTATCCCAGCTACGTCGGTACGTCAGTGATCCGTCGCACACGGTGGATTTCTCGGAGATCACGGTCCGTCCGGACCTGACCTACGACCAGCAACCCGTGCAGATTTTGGACCGTCGACAGAAGCATCTGAGGAACAAGGTAGTCGACCTGGTGAGAGTGATGTGGCATCACGGATCGCCTGGAGAGTCCACATGGGAGAGAGAGGATGAGATGAGAGAGCGTTACCATCACCTATTCTGAAAGAAATTCCGAGGGCGGAATTTTCTTAAGGTGGGTAGGATGTAACGGCTGGTTTTGTATAATAAATATTATTTATATCTATATTAAATTGTTCGTCTTCTTTCTTTACTTCTCCGCGCTCGCATCTTAGTGTAGGATCACTCTTGGAACTCACTAGGATCATCCCGAAGCTTCCCGTTTCACTTTGGCGACTTCCTGTGCAAGTTAGCCGGTTCACGTTGAGGAGCCGACCGACTAGATGTTCATCTAGTCGGTCAACAACTCCTCATGGACCGACTAGTTCTTGTCAGGCTTTTTCCCTTGAGTTACTGTTTGCTCTTAGTCGGTCTAAGTTCAACCGCCGACCGACTAGTTTTCGAACTAGTCGGTCAACACTTCTTCGCAGACCGACTAAGTACATAGATCATTTTTCGCATCAGGTTACTGTTTACCCGTTAGTCGGTCAAAGAACGAAAACCGACCGACTAGTTGACGAACTAGTCGGTTAGGTATCCTTCTCAGACCGACTAACTTTCAAAAATATATTGTTGCCATTTTTCATCTTTAGTCGGTCTATGAACACTGGCCGACCGACTAGGTTGCAAACTAGTCGGTCGACGAGCCTTCACAGACCGACTAACTCTATAATTTTACGATAGCCCTGTTCACGGTTTGGGTTTTAGTCGGTCACAGTTATATGGTCGACCGACTAGTTCCCAAACTAGTCGGTCTACCACCCTTCACTGACCGACTAGTTGACCCCGAAACCCTAATTTCTGTGCTAGCCGCCGTTTTGTTTTCTTATTTAAACGAGGCTCTCCCTTTCATTTCTTCAGATTATTTTCAGTCTCCCTCTTCCCCAATCATACTCTCCTACCACCCGCGACCTTCCCTTGTTCATTCCTCCATCCTTACGCCTTCCAACCTCCCCAAAGCTCTTTCTCTTCTCTCTTTTCCTTTTCTTTTGCCCTAGCACGGAGTTCTCGTCTCAGATCCAGCCGCAACTACGCCGAGAGACGCTGAAATCTTCACCACCACCGGCGATCAACATTTCTCGCTGCGCTACCCGCGGCCTAGGGATTTCCGGACGGCGCAAAGCTTCCACCTTTCCAGATTCGACGCCGGATCTTCGTGTAAACGTCAATTTCAGGTTAGTGCCCTAAATTCGTAATAACCCACACCATAGGTGATCAAACCCTAATTAAAATCAGCAACATAATCAAACTAAGTTTATTTTTCCGCTGATCTTTAAAACGTTGTACAAACCGTAGAAATCGACGAATGGACATTATGCATGTACACATAGGATAGATCGTCGATTAGGTTAATTATATTAAAAATATGATTTTTGATTGAATAGGATAGACCCGATAATCTAGACACTACCCTAACAGGGATTAACGAATCGTGATCTGACCCGTCGCCGTGTCACGATTTACAGACACTTTTCCTCCAACGAGACGATTGGACGAGGCGTACCAGGGAGACGACGCGCTCGCCACCACAGGCAAGTGTATCACTTGCGTTCTTGGCCATGTTTAGGCCTTCATCTTGTTAGGGATTGTTAATTTAGAAACTTGAGAACCGGACGTGAAATGATAGCGTTCGGGACGCCCTTGACGACTCGGATTTGACAACGAAATCTGAGTCCAACAACAATTTCTGACATCATAGGATTTGACTTGCGTGTGCGTGAGTTGTGGACACCCTAGTACAACCCCTCCCTGTTTTGTCGTGTCTTGTCCCTTACCGTCTGCACAGCCCGCTGGGCAATAGGGCACTCGCCAAGCCAGAGCGAGTGATCCCTTGTACTAGTTCACAGCCCGATGGGCAATTGGGCACCTGTCAAGCTAGAGCAGGTGATCCCATGTACCGTTACACAGCTCAGCGAGCAATTGGGCACTTGTCAAGTTAGAGCAAGTGATCCCATGTCCTGTCACGATTCTTGGGGTTATGGGGTAGGGTTGAGCGTGCAAGCGGCAAGAGGGATTGATCCCCCTCGAACCGATCAGACGTGAACCCTTTCGTGTCTTGTCTTGTCTTGTCGTGTCTGGCTTCCTGTGTTCCGTCTTGACTTGACACCTGTAGGCTAGTCCCGTAGTCCATAGCACTCGCTGTGACTACCACTTGTCTTGTTTACTTGTCTGTTGTGTTTTTCTTTCTGTTGTAAGAACCTCAGCATGTTAATCAACCAGTAAAATGTTGTAAGTAATTGGTACACTTGTAGTTTGGTCTAATCTTTCCTTGTAGACCTTACCTGACGTACAGTTCCTTCTTCTGGTGCTGTACGTCAGGGATTGAGCCAGAGTACGTGGAGGAGACTGACTTGCCAGCCGACGTGGAGCCAGAGAGCGTCGATCCCGAGTACGACCCTGAGGAGGATCAGAGCTAGTGACTGTTGGTATCAGATACCAAAGGCGATATTGTTCTTGTTGGGTGCGTAGCACCTTTTATGTTTCTTTGACTAGGTTGGGTGCTGGCACCATTAGTTTACTTTTCTGCTGTTGTAGCCCTTCGGGCGTTGAGACTTGGCACTTTGTTATGTTGGAATAAAATCTGTGATGTTCTTTTTCTTCTTGTACTCTTATTGTTCTGTACTAACATGCAGGGACCTGTACCTTTGTCTTGGTACCACACAGACGCTAATTGGGTCAGGGCTCCTCAGCTCTGGCCTAAGCGGGCCTCGTCACGCTTCGTCTCCGCCGTTTTGGGAAGCGGGGCGTGACAGAAAATTAATGGCTTATGAGGTTCAATTGAAGATGGCCAATGATAGCACGCCAAAGAAGGAGGAAACAAAGGAAAAGAACTTAGCTTTACAAATTTCCAAAATGCTCAAGGAGGAGATGAATGAATCATATGATGAAAGCATGGCTCTTGTTACAAGGAAATTTGTGAAATTCATGAAAAACAACAAAAAAAGGACGGGAAACATTTGGGGAACCAAGAAAAACGAAGAAGATGATGGAGAAAGTTCTGCACCTCAGTGTTTCAGATGCAAAAAGAGAGGGCACATGAAAGCAGAATGTCCACTTCTGAAAGGAAAAGGAAAGGAAAAAACTGGTGATGAAGATAAGAGGACATCAAAGCGAGGAAGGGTGGCTGCTTGGGGAGAAAGTGACGCAGAGGAGCTCTCCTCAGATGATGACTGGAACGACAACACAGGAACTTGCTTTATGGCTGGAAACGAAAAGGTAAAAATTAGCTCTCTTGTTCAAAGCTTTGATGATGAAATGAATATTAATGATGATATGTTTTCTAGCATGGAGGAAGCTTATGAATTTCTTATAGAACTACTTCAAGAAATGGGTCTTAAATTCCTTAAACTAAAAAAAGTTTGTGATTCATTAAAAGAGGAACTAGGGAGCATGACAAGAGAGAGAGATGAGCTTTTTATTAAGTGGAAAGAACAAAAGGAAATAATATACAATTTTGATGAAACCAAATTAGAAACAAAAACCTTAGAGCTAGAAAATACTAATAAAAAATTGGCTACATTAGAGCTTGACCACGTTAATTTAGCTAAAGAATTAAAAGAGAAAATTAGCATTCTTGGTTCTAAAGATTCTGAAATAAAATTATTGAACCTAAAAGTGGCTAGCTATGAAGAAAAATTGGAAGAGCTTGAAAAAGAAAAATCTAATTTAATAAAAGGAAAACACATAGCCATTGATTTAGAAACTAGCGAAAAAGAAAAAAGATATGAGACTAAGATTAGTGAACTTGAGAATGAAAATCAAAGTCTTAGCTTGACATTGAAGAAATTCACAAATAGTCAAGAAAGCTTTAATAAGATCATAAATGGGCTAAATGAACAATCTAGTAAACATGGTCTTGGCTTTCAGAAAAAACAACCTAAGAAAAAAACTAGGAAGATCATTGAAAAGAATTTTGCAAGAGACATGAGCTTTCACCATTGCATGCACAAAAATCATATGTCATCTACTAATAAGCATTTCAATATTACATGTTTTTATTGCAACAAAAGTGGGCATGTTATGAATGATTGCTTGGCCAAATATTATCCTGAATATTTTATATGGGTTCCAAAGCATCGTACTAACAATTGTGGATCCAAAATTTGGTTACCAAAGGGTGCATCTTCTTTTGTAGGTGCATCTTCAAGTGGAAAATGACAGCATTTGGTACCTTGATAGTGGTTGCTCGAACCACATGACGGGTAACGAATCCCTCTTCACAAACACTATCAAGGAAAGATGGAGGGACGGTTATTCTTGGAGATGAAAAGAAGTGCAAAATCTTGGGTAAAGGTAACATTGAATCTTCAGATATTGCAGGTGACTTGGATGGACTGGAGATAAACACTAGCAATTCCAATGAGCAAGAGAATAACAATGATGGTGTATCAAAAGAAGCAGAAGCTACTACGTCATCACAAGATCTCCCTAAGGATTGGCGCTTCAAGAAGGATCATCCAAAGAACCAAAGCCTTGGAGACACGACGGAAGGTATACGCACTAGAAGTAGCTTTAATTTGATGGCCCTTAAACCAAAAACAATTTTGCTTCATTCGAAGAGAGTTGGGGATTATGTCACTAATTGAGCATTAGCACGCATATATTTCACTATTATTGATTTTGGTTGAGAATTTGATATGAACCTTGTTAGATATCTTAGAAACATTAAAATGTTTTTGATGATGATGCACCATATTATTGTAAAATCCCCATGCTTGAATTATTAATGAAAAAGTGAAACTCGTAAGCATGCCAAATTGTACGAATCAAATAGATTGATTAAGTCTTATAAACTATGGAGACAATTGGATGTGCTTAGATTCTAAAGTTTCTGAATTTATATTTTATCCTTATAATTGTATGCGCTTAAGTCTCTATGGAAAATATTTAGTAGGAGCCGAATATGTCGATGCCTTCATGCGTCATTATTCTGAGACACCAACATTGTAATATTAAAAAAAATGCAATGAGCATTTATTAAAAAAAAGAAAAAAGAAAATAAAAAGAAAAAGGGAATAGCAAAACATCTTCAAATATACTACATTTGATACCGGCGGCTAGTAACCGGATTTCGGGGGTTTGTTGAGCAATGCGTATGAAATATGGTAGATGAAGTAACCACTTAGCGCACCTCAATTCCAAAGGACCCGAAATTTAACACCATGGTATCCTTTGATTGGTGTCTCCCTACATATTAATTATTGATTATTCCATAGCAACGAAGGCTCACAAATTGTATTAGATAATCTTATATTCTCATCTCTTAGTTTCTAAGCACCCTTCATATATTCAAAGTGTTTCATAATACAACACCTTCTTGTTATATTTCTTACAATGACCGTATGCTTTCAATGATCATGACATTTGTTATACTTTAAGTTCGTGGGGAAAAGCATTAATATGAGCATCGTAATCAATTTCTTGTTTCTTCGATATGCTAAACTTGTTTCATGTCTCACTTTTTTTTCTTAACCTCTTCAATTTATTTTTTGTGATCTTTTCGATTGATGGCAAAAGGGGGAGAGTAGAAAAATGGGAGAAATAATACAAAAGGGAGAGGTGCACATTTTGAGGGGGAGCTTGTCACAACTTTTCATGAGAGCACATCGATAGGGGGAGCGTTGTATGATGTTTATAATCATGTGCACTATATGACTTGCTCTTTAATATCATTTCTCAATTTTTCCAGACTTGTTTGCCATCATCAAAATGGGGGAGATTGTTGGCCTAGTTAGTCTACTAACTAGGTCGTACGATATAATTTTGATGATGACAAACAAGCCATGTGACTAACATTTTTTTATTAAGTGATTTCAGGAAACAAAAATGCAAAATAAATTTCGTTTGCAAGAGAGAGCGTGTATGTGGGCATTGGTGCAAAAAGGAAATGCAAATGATTCTACATTATATATATTCAGATTCAAATAAAGACTTGAATTGGTCTCCTATTCAACCTCCTATTTAAAACACAACGAACTTGGTCTCCTATTCAATCTCCCATTCAAAAATCTCATCCCATCATCACGCAAGATAGGATAGAAGCAAAGCCAAGTTCGATGGTTAAATCGTATCATCAAAAATTTCTTCACTGCCGCATTCTTTTTTAGTTTGGCTGTTTATTTTTATCGCATCCATTTATCAGCTAACACATCATTTTATTCAACACAAATTTAAAAAAAGGGAAGGAGACTCACCCATCATGCATTATTAATTGCTATCCCTTCTTTGCATGGAAAGGCTCGTTAAAAACAAAAGAGTGCACAAGGGTTTTGAATTTTTTAAAAGATCTCATCCTATTATCTAGCTAACGCACTCTTCATGATTTTTTTTAAAAAAGGGAGATACGATCACATCCAATTCCCAACGTTTTTTTGTGCGGCTCTTCAAAAACCCACACACCAATTTCATTTCTAAGTGCGCGTCTTCTTTGTATTGGGCGCCTTCTGAAAATTGTTACGGACGCAAAAAAGAGAGATGGTCTCAAGCAATTAAATGATTGTGTGCTCTCCTTTTTTTACCTTTGGCCTCAAAATTTTTATGATCATCATTAGTCTTTGTTGCGCCCTCTGTCAACAACACACACGCAATATATTGCGTTATTTTTTTGTGTGGATTCTCTGTCAAACAAAAGTGACGCACAAAATATTTGGGCAAAATTCATTTGTCCAATCAATTATTTTGTGCTGCTCTTCTGATTAAAGCCGTTTGAGTTTTCTTTTGTGCGCAGGATTCTGGAAATATTTTACGCACAAAAACACTCAAAGCAATTAAGGATTACGTGCGCTTTTCGGCCTGAAAATTATTTATTGTGATCTTTGCTTATCTTGTTTGCTGCCTCTTCCAAATAATTTAGGAGCATTGCGAAACATTAAGGAGTTCAATACGTCCATCCTCCAGCGATTTGTGGCCATTTCAAGTGCACATTCCATATCCGCGCATTCAACTTCGAACACACATATCTCTCAATCCAGACATCGGATCAGCGAGCCGTTTGCGCCCACGCGACCACATCTTCATGCCCTTCGCAAGGGTGATAGTCTCCTTCGCTCAGTCCTCAGAATCATACACAGTTCGGGTGTTTTTCTACAGATCTGCCACTGCAGAATTCAGATTCGCGCAATCATCTTCCGAAGACTATATCGTCCAATCCAGACATCGGATCAGCGAACCGTTTGCGCCCACGCGATCATGATCTCACAAACTTTATCACGGTGATATCTCTCTGATTTTTCACCGCAAAATTAAAGCTATTTGAATTTGTTTTAGTTGTGAGATTGTATTGAGAATAGCTTTACTCTGAAGCTATCTCTGCGCTTTAACTCTTGAACTTTATTTGTGTACGGTGAGATCACTACCCGTAAGTGTGATCAGGTTTATTGAGTAAAATCCTCATAGGTCTTGGGGTCGGAGTTTTGGCGGGGAGCCACTCCGTTAAAACTATCTGTGTCTGATTATCTCTGTGATAGTGTTTGTTTTTAAAATTTGTGCCACACACCCTATTCACCCCCCTCTAGGGTGTTTTTCAATTGGTATCAGATCGGGATTCCTTTTAGACTCAAAGTCTAGTGGAATTTCGATCCTATGGCACAAATTCCGCACACATACTCATATGACACGCACAATCAAAGAGAAGGTCAGTCATATCTCAGATCTCCTCTATTTGATGGTAGGACTATAGTTACTGGAAACAATGTATGTCCATACACATAAAAGGTATTGATATGGCATTATGGAAAATAATCAGTGAAGGATTTACATTATTTGATAAACCCACTCCTGAGCAGCAAAAAGAAAATGATCGGTTACAAAATCTAAACTTTAAGGCCATGAGCATCTTGTATTGTGGTCTTAGTAAAACTGAATTTAACCGCATTAGTTCTTGTTCTACTGCTAAGGATATTTGGACGAGACTTGAAGTTACTCATGAGGGAACTAGTGAAGTTAAGAAAACTCGTATTAGAATGTTATTACAGAAATATGAAAATTTTGCTATGATGCCTAATGAGTCTATTGATGCTATGTTTTCTCGTTTTGCAGATATCGTCAATCCATTGAAATCCTTAGGGAAGGACATCCCAGAGGAAGATCTCGTTGGAAAGATTTTATACTCTTTATCTGGCAATTGGATTCAAAAGAGGACGGCGATCGAAGAAGCACATGACTTGGCGGATATCAGTTTCGAGAAGCTAATGGGAAAATTAATGGCTTATGAGGTTCAATTGAAGATGGCCAATGATAGCACGCCAAAGAAGGAGGAAACAAAGGAAAAGAACTTAGCTTTACAAATTTCCAAAATGCTCAAGGAGGAGATGAATGAATCAGATGATGAAAGCATGGCTCTTGTTACAAGGAAATTTGTGAAATTCATGAAAAACAACAAAAAAAGGACGGGAAACATTTGGGGAACCAAGAAAAACGAAGAAGATGATGGAGAAAGTTCTGCACCTCAGTGTTTCAGATGCAAAAAGAGAGGGCACATGAAAACAGAATGTCCACTTCTGAAAGGAAAAGGAAAGGAAAAAACTGGTGATGAAGATAAGAGGACATCAAAGCGAGGAAGGGTGGCTGCTTGGGGAGAAAGTGACGCAGAGGAGCTCTCCTCAGATGATGACTGGAACGACAACACAGGAACTTGCTTTATGGCTGGAAACGAAAAGGTAAAAATTAGCTCTCTTGTTCAAAGCTCTGATGATGAAATGAATATTAATGATGATATGTTTTCTAGCATGGGGGAAGCTTATGAATTTCTTATAGAACTACTTCAAGAAATGGGTCTTAAATTCCTTAAACTAAAAAAAGTTTGTGATTCATTAAAAGAGGAACTAGGGAGCATGACAAGAGAGAGAGATGAGCTTTTTGTTAAGGGGAAAGAACAAAAGGAAATAATATACAATTTCGATGAAACCAAATTAGAAACAAAAACCTTAGAGCTAGAAAATACTAATAAAAAATTGGCTACATTAGAGCTTGACCACGTTAATTTAGCTAAAGAATTAAAAGAGAAAATTAGCATTCTTGGTTCTAAAGATTCTGAAATAAAATTATTGAACCTAAAAGTGGCTAGCTATGAAGAAAAATTGGAAGAGCTTGAAAAAGAAAAATCTAATTTAATAAAAGGAAAACACATAGCCATTGATTTAGAAACTAGCGAAAAAGAAAAAAGATATGAGACTAAGATTAGTGAACTTGAGAATGAAAATCAAAGTCTTAGCTTGACATTGAAGAAATTCACAAATAGTCAAGAAAGCTTTAATAAGATGATAAATGGGCTAAATGAACAATCTAGTAAACATGGTCTTGGCTTTCAGAAAAAACAACCTAAGAAAAAAACTAGGAAGATCATTGAAAAGAATTTTGCAAGAGACATGAACTTTCACCATTGCATGCACAAAAATCATATGTCATCTACTAATAAGCATTTCAATATCACATGTTTTTATTGCAACAAAAGTGGGCATGTTATGAATGATTGCTTGGCCAAATATTATCCTGAATATTTTATATGGGTTCCAAAGCATCGTACTAACAATTGTGGATCCAAAATTTGGTTACCAAAGGGTGCATCTTCTTTTGTAGGTGCATCTTCAAGTGGAAAATGACAGCATTTGGTACCTTGATAGTGGTTGCTCGAACCACATGACGGGCAACGAATCCCTCTTCACAAACACTATCAAGGAAAGATGGAGGGACGGTTATTCTTGGAGATGAAAAGAAGTGCAAAATCTTGGGTAAAGGTAACATTGAATCTTCAGATATTGCTGGTGACTTGGATGGACTGGAGATAAACACTAGCAATTCCAATGAGCAAGAGAATAACAATGATGGTGTATCAAAAGAAGCAGAAGCTACTACGTCATTACAAGATCTCCCTAAGGATTGGCGCTTCAAGAAGGATCATCCAAAGAACCAAAGCCTTGGAGACACGACGGAAGGTATACGCACTAGAAGTAGCTTTAATTTGATGGCCCTTAAACCAAAAACAATTTTGCTTCATTCGAAGAGAGTTGGGGATTATGTCACTAATTGAGCATTAGCACGCATATATTTCACTATTATTGATTTTGGTTGAGAATTTGATATGAACCTTGTTAGATATCTTAGAAACATTAAAATGTTTTTGATGATGATGCACCATATTATTGTAAAATCCCCATGCTTGAATTATTAATGAAAAAGTGAAACTCGTAAGCATGCCAAATTGTACGAATCAAATAGATTGATTAAGTCTTATAAACTATGGAGACAATTGGAGTGCTTAGATTCTAAAGTTTCTGAATTTATATTTTATCCTTATAATTGTATGCGCTTAAGTCTCTATGGAAAATATTTAGTAGGAGCCGAATATGTCGATGCCTTCATGCGTCACTATTCTGAGACACCAACATTGTAATATTAAAAAAAATGCAATGAGCATTTATTAAAAAAAGAAAAAAGAAAATAAAAAGAAAAAGGGAATAGCAAAACATCTTCAAATATACTACATTTGATACCGGCGGCTAGTAACCGGATTTCGGGGGTTTGTTGAGCAATGCGTATGAAATATGGTAGTTGAAGTAACCACTTAGCGCACCTCAATTCCAAAGGACCCGAAATTTAACACCATGGTATCCTTTGATTGGTGTCTCCCTACATATTAATTATTGATTATTCCATAGCAACGAAGGCTCACAAATTGTATTAGATAATCTTATATTCTCATCTCTTAGTTTCTAAGCACCCTTCATATTTTCAAAGTGTTTCATAATAGAACATCTTCTTGTTATATTTCTTACAATGACCGTATGCTTTCAATGCTCATGACATTTGTTATACTTTAAGTTCGTGGGGAAAAAGCATTAATATGAGCATCGTAATCAATTTCTTGTTTCTTCGATATGCTAAACTTGTTTCATGTCTCACTTTTTTTTCTTAACCTCTTCAATTTATTTTTGTGATCTTTTCGATTGATGGCAAAAGGGGGAGAGTAGAAAAATGCGAGAAATAATGCAAAAGGGAGAGGTGCACATTTTGAGGGGGAGCTTGTCACAACTTTTCATGAGAGCACATCGATAGGGGGAGCGTTGTATGATGTTTATAATCATGTGCACTATATGACTTGCTCTTTAATATCATTTCTCAATTTTTCCAGACTTGTTTGCCATCATCAAAATGGGGGAGATTGTTGGCCTAGTTAGTCTACTAACTAGGTCGTACGATATAATTTTGATGATGACAAACAAGCCATGTGACTAACATTTTTTTATTAAGTGATTTCAGGAAACAAAAATGCAAAATAAATTTCGTTTGCAAGAGAGAGCTTGTATGTGGACATTGGTGCAAAAAGGAAATGCAAATGATTCTACATTATCTATATTCAGATTCAAATGAAGACTTGAATTGGTCTCCTATTCAATCTCCTATTCAAAACACAACGAACTTTGTCTCCTATTCAATCTCCCATTCAAAAATCTCATCCCATCATCACGCAAGATAGGATAGAAGCAAAGCCACTTTCGATGGTTAAATCTTATCATCAAAAATTTCTTCACTGTCGCATTCTTTTTTAGTTTGGCTGTTTATTTTTATCGCATCCATTTATCAGCTAACACATCATTTTATTCAACACAAATTTAAAAAAAGGGAAGGAGACTCACCCATCATGCATTATTAATTGCTATCCCTTCTTTGCATGGAAAGGCTCGTTAAAAACAAAAGAGTGCACAAGGGTTTTGAATTTTTTAAAAGATCTCATCCTATTATCTAGCTAACGCACTCTTTATGAATTTTTTTTTAAAAAAGGGAGATACGATCACATCCAATTCCCAACATTTTTTGTGCGGCTCTTCAAAAACCCACGCACCAATTTCATTTCTAAGTGCGCGTCTTCTTTGTATTGGGCGCCTTCTGAAAATTGTTACGGACGTAAAAAAGAGAGAGGGTCTCAAGCAATTAAATGATTGTGTGCTCTCCTTTTTTACCTTTGGCCTGAAAATTTTTATGATCATCATTAGTCTTTGTTGCGCCCTCTGTCAACAACACACACGCAATATATTGCGTTATTTTTTTGTGTGGATTCTCTGTCAAACAAAAGTGACGCACAAAAATATTTGGGCAAAATTCATTTGTCCAATCAATTATTTTGTGCTGCTCTTCTGATTAAAGCCTTTTGAGTTTTCTTTTGTGCGCAGGATTCTGGAAATATTTTACGCACAAAAACACTCAAAGCAATTAAGGATTACGTGCGCTTTTCGGCCTGAAAATTATTTATTGTGATCTTTGCTTATCTTTTTTGCAACCTCTTCCAAATAATTTAGGAGCATTGCGAAACATTAAGGAGTTCAATACGTCCATCCTCCAGCGACTTGTGGCCATTTCAAGTGCACATTCCATATTCGCGCATTCAACTTCGAACACACATATCTCTCAATCCAGACATCGGATCAGCGAGCCGTTTGCGCCCACGCGACCACATCTTCATGCCCTTCGCAAGGGTGATAGTCTCCTTCGCTCAGTCCTCAGAATCATACACAGTTCGGGTGTTTTTCTACAGATCTGCCACTGCAGAATTCAGATTCGCGCTATCATCTTCCGAAGACTATATCTTCCAATCCAGACATCGGATCAGCGAACCGTTTGCGCCCACGCGATCACGATCTCACAAAATTTATCACGGTGATATCTCTCTGATTTTTCACTGCAAAATTAAAGCTATTTGAATTTGTTTTAGTTGTGAGATTGTATTGAGAATAGCTTTGCTCTGAAGCTATCTCTGCGCTTTAACTCTTGAACTTTATTTGTGTACGGTGAGATCACTACACGTAAGTGTGATCAGGTTTATTGAGTGAAATCCTCATAGGTCTTGGGGTCGGAGTTTTGGCGGGGAGCCACTCTGTTAAAAATATCTGTGTCTAATTATCTCTGTGATTGTGTTTGTTTTTAAAATTTGTGCCACACACCCTATTCACCCCCCTCTAGGGTGTTTTTCAATTGGTATCAGAGCGGGATTCCTTTTAGACTCAAAGTCTAGTGGAATTTCGATCCTATGGCACAAATTCCGCACACATACTCATATGACACGCACAATCAAAGAGAAGGTCAGTCATATCTCAGATCTCCTCTATTTGATGGTATGGACTATAGTTACTGGAAACAATGTATGTCCATACACATCAAAGGTATTGATATGGCATTATGGAAAATAATCAGTGAAGGATTTACATTATTTGATAAACCCACTCCTGAGCAGCAAAAAGAAAATGATCGGTTATAAAATCTAAACTTTAAGGCCATGAGCATCTTGTATTGTGGTCTTAGTAAAACTGAATTTAAACGCATTAGTTCTTGTTCTACTGCTAAGGATATTTGGACGAGACTTGAAGTTACTCATGAGGGAACTAGTGAAGTTAAGAAAACTCGTATTAGAATGTTATTACAGAAATATGAAAATTTTGCTATGATGCCTAATGAGTCTATTGATGCTATGTTTTCTCGTTTTGCAGATATCGTCAATCCATTGAAATCCTTAGGGAAGGACATCCCAGAGGAAGATCTCGTTGGAAAGATTTTATACTCTTTATCTGGCAATTGGATTCAAAAGAGGACGGCGATCGATGAAGCACATGACTTGGCGGATATCAGTTTCAAGAAGCTAATGGGAAAATTAATGGCTTATGAGGTTCAATTGAAGATGGCCAATGATAGCACACCAAAGAAGGAGGAAACAAAGGAAAAGAACTTAGCTTTACAAATTTCCAAAATGCTCAAGGAGGAGATGAATGAATCAGATGATGAAAGCATGGCTCTTGTTACAAGGAAATTTGTGAAATTCATGAAAAACAACAAAAAAAGGACGGGAAACATTTGGGGAACCAAGAAAAACGAAGAAGATGATGGAGAAAGTTCTGCACCTCAGTGTTTCAGATGCAAAAAGAAAGGGCACATGAAAGCAGAATGTCCACTTCTGAAAGGAAAAGGAAAGGAAAAAACTGGTGATGAAGATAAGAGGACATCAAAGCGAGGAATGGTGGCTGCTTGGGGAGAAAGTGACGCAGAGGAGCTCTCCTCAGATGATGACTGGAACGACAACACATGAACTTGCTTTATGGCTGGAAACGACAAGGTAAAAATTAGCTCTCTTGTTCAAAGCTTTGATGATGAAATGAATATTAATGATGATATGTTTTCTAGCATGGAGGAAGCTTATGAATTTCTTGTAGAACTACTTCAAGAAATGGGTCCTAAATTCCTTAAACTAAAAAAAGTTTGTGATTCATTAAAAGAGGAACTAGGGAGCATGACAAGAGAGAGATGAGCTTTTTGTTAAGTGGAAAGAACAAAAGGAAATAATATACAATTTTTATGAAACCAAATTAGAAACAAAAACCTTAGAGCTAGAAAATACTAATAAAAAATTGGCTACATTAGAGCTTGACCACACTAATTTTGCTAAAGAATTAAAAGAGAAAATTAGCATTCTTGGTTCTAAAGATTCTGAAATAAAATTATTGAACCTAAAAGTGGCTAGCTATGAAGAAAAATTGGAAGAGCTTGAAAAAGAAAAATCTAATTTAATAAAAGGAAAACACATAGCCATTGATTTAGAAACTAGCGAAAAAGAAAAAAGATATGAGACTAAGATTAGTGAACTTGAGAATGAAAATCAAAGTCTTAGCTTGACATTGAAGAAATTCACAAATAGTCAAGAAAGCTTTAATAAGATGATAAATGGGCTAAATGAACAATCTAGTAAACATGGTCTTGGCTTTCAGAAAAAACAACCTAAGAAAAAAACTAGGAAGATCATTGAAAAGAATTTTGCAAGAGACATGAGCTTTCACCATTGCATGCACAAAAATCATATGTCATCTACTAATAAGCATTTCAATATTACATGTTTTTATTGCAACAAAAGTGGGCATGTTATGAATGATTGCTTGGCCAAATATTATCCTGAATATTTTATATGGGTTCCAAAGCATCGTACTAACAATTGTGGATCCAAAATTTGGTTACCAAAGGGTGCATCTTCTTTTGTAGGTGCATCTTCAAGTGGAAAATGACAGCATTTGGTACCTTGATAGTGGTTGCTCGAACCACATGACGGGCAACGAATCCCTCTTCACAAACACTATCAAGGAAAGATGGAGGGACGGTTATTCTTGGAGATGAAAAGAAGTGCAAAATCTTGGGTAAAGGTAACATTGAATCTTCAGATATTGCAGGTGACTTGGATGGACTGGAGATAAACACTAGCAATTCCAATGAGCAAGAGAATAACAATGATGGTGTATCAAAAGAAGCAGAAGCTACTACGTCATCACAAGATCTCCCTAAGGATTGGCGCTTCAAGAAGGATCATCCAAAGAACCAAAGCCTTGAAGACACGACGGAAGGTATACGCACTAGAAGTAGCTTTAATTTGATGGCCCTTAAACCAAAAACAATTTTGCTTCATTCGAAGAGAGTTGGGGATTATGTCACTAATTGAGCATTAGCACGCATATATTTCACTATTATTGATTTTGGTTGAGAATTTGATATGAACCTTGGTAGACATCTTAGAAACATTAAAATGTTTTTGATGATGATGCACCATATTATTGTAAAATCCCCATGGTTGAATTATTAATGAAAAAGTGAAACTCGTAAGCATGCCAAATTGTACGAATCAAATAGATTGATTAAGTCTTATAAACTATGGAGACAATTGGATGTGCTTAGATTCTAAAGTTTCTGAATTTATATTTTATCCTTATAATTGTATGCGCTTAAGTCTCTATGGAAAATATTTAGTAGGAGCCGAATATGTCGATGCCTTCATGCGTCACTATTCTGAGACACCAACATTGTAATATTAAAAAAATGCAATGAGCATTTATTAAAAAAAAAGAAAAAAGAAAATAAAAAGAAAAAGGGAATAGCAAAACATCTTCAAATATACTACATTTGATACCGGCGGCTAGTAACCGGATTTCGGGGGTTTGTTGAGCAATGCGTATGAAATATGGTAGATGAAGTAACCACTTAGCGCACCTCAATTCCAAAGGACCCGAAATTTAACACCATGGTATCCCTTGATTGGTGTCTCCCTACATATTAATTATTGATTATTCCATAGCAACGAAGGCTCACAAATTGTATTAGATAATCTTATATTCTCATCTCTTAGTTTCTAAGCACCCTTCATATTTTCAAAGCGTTTCATAATACAACATCTTCTTGTTATATTTCTTACAATGACGGTATGCTTTCAATGCTCATAAAATTTGTTATACTTTAAGTTCGTGGGGAAAAAGCATTAATATGAGCATCGTAATCAATTTCTTGTTTCTTCGATATGCTAAACTTGTTTCATGTCTCACTTTTTTTTCTTAACCTCTTCAATTTATTGTTGTGATCTTTTCGATTGATGGCAAAAGGGGGAGAGTAGAAAAATGCGAGAAATAATGCAAAAGGGAGAGGTGCACATTTTGAGGGGGAGCTTGTCACAACTTTTCATGAGAGCACATCGATAGGGGGAGCGTTGTATGATGTTTATAATCATGTGCAGTATATGACTTGCTCTTTAATATCATCTCTCAATTTTTCCAGACTTGTTTGCCATCATCAAAATGGGGGAGATTGTTGGCCTAGTTAGTCTACTAACTAGGTCGTACGATATAATTTTGATGATGACAAACAAGCCATGTGACTAACATTTTTTTATTAAGTGATTTCAGGGAACAAAAATGCAAAATAAATTTCGTTTGCAAGAGAGAGCGTGTATGTGGACATTGGTGCAAAAAGGAAATGCAAATGATTCTACATTATCTATATTCAGATTCAAATGAAGACTTGAATTGGTCTCATATTCAATCTCATATTCAAAACACAACGAACTTGGTCTCCTATTCAATCTCCCATTCAAAAATCTCATCCCATCATCACGCAAGATAGGATAGAAGCAAAGCCAAGTTCGATGGTTAAATCTTATCATCAAAAATTTCTTCACTGCCGCATTCTTTTTTAGTTTGGCTGTTTATTTTTATCGCATCCATTTATTAGCTAACACATCATTTTATTCAACACAAATTTAAAAAAAGGGAAGGAGACTCACCCATCATGCATTATTAATTGCTATCCCTTCTTTGCATGGAAAGGCTCGTTAAAAACAAAAGAGTGCACAAGGGTTTTGAATTTTTTAAAAGATCTCATTGTTAGAAGAGGATTAACCATGTCAAATAGCCATGGTACTATATTTATAAAACTCTCATGTTGAGTTGGGAGTTCAAGGGCCTCCCCACTAACTTAGTGGGGAGTAATGGAGAGTGATGAAGGGAGGGAGGCCAAAGGCCTCCCTCAACTCACAACACTCCCCCTCATCTCTCCATTACCTTGGGTTAAGCATATGAATACTTCAGGATTCAGTATGCCAGTGGGGTGGATACTTCTGGATCTAGAGCCACTGTGGTTGCCTCGTTAAAACCTTAGCTGTGGAAAACCCAGTGGGAAAAACCAGCAGCTTAAGGGAAAAGAGTACAACTATCGAGGGACTCCCCCTGATATGTACAAGCTTCAGGCTTGCAGATCTCCTATGTATCTATACAATCATCTCCTATTCGTCTATACATCCATCATGTTCTAAAAGAAAATACAATTATCACTCATCTACAAAAGTTTCACTCATCTAGCGGCTATTGGAAGGCAGCGTCGCTCTGGAGTGTAATGCTCTTCGAAGTTGGTAGATGACTCCACTAAAGTATTCTTTGAATCAGTCTTCAGTGTGTCTGCAAGGTACTGCTAGACCTGGCTGAGCGTTTTCAATACTTGCTTCTTGGATGATGAGCTTCTCAGAAGATGTAGACATTGGATGATGATGTGTATATATTTAGGAGGTGGCCGGCATATTGTGTTTCAGTCATCGCGATGATCTTTAAACCTGCATATGCAATATATATTCCTTGACCCTTGGAAGTTGCGCAAAAGCAGCTTATCCTTGGTCTAGTGTTGCTCTCCAGGACAACACTGTATCTGGTTAACAACTTTACTAGAGACGTTCTATCAAAGATACGTGCAGTTGGCCAGATAATACACTAGAGCTAGGCTCTTCGGGACCTAGGATGTCCTCCCCCTCTTTCAGCTACTGAAAGGTGTCATAAATAAGTATCCATTTTTAATAGGTTGCAAAAGGACATTATTCTTCATAAACTCCAGGTGTATGAAGAATATGAAAGGGTTCCACCATGAAGGTGTTTAATATGTAAGCCGAGATATCTTCGGCATGATTAATAATAGTTCATCTTCAGGATGATTAATGTCATCTTCAGGATGATAGTTCATCTCCAGGATGATAGTTCATCTTCAGGATGATTAATGTCATCTTCAGGATGATGATTCATCTCCAGGATGATGGTTCATCTCCAGGATGATTAATGTCATCTTCAGGATGATAGTTCATCTTCAGGATGATTATTGCCATCTTTATGATGATTAATGTCATCGTCAGGATGATCGTTATACCTAGGGTTTTCATTTCCAAAGTACGCTTTAAAGCTATCTGAAATCTCAATGGTCTCTGCTGGAGATCCTATTAGCTTTAAGTCGACCATATGTAAGGCAAATATAACAAATCCTGTCAACGATCTTTCGAAAAAGATACAAGGGCAGAATATTGCTTAAGATCAACTCATGATCTTTGTAGCCTTTATGGAGAAGACGTTTCTACGTTTCTCTTTCATCTCTGGGGGTAGAGTATACCCTTCTGGAAGTTTTATATAGATCTCTATATCTATATTGCCGTATATATATGCAGTCACAACGTCCATGAGCTGCATGTATTGGCTTTTGCAGAGAAGTGTAGGCTTAGTAGGAAAATGATCACATTTCCTTCATTTCAATTTCTTTATGAAATTCGAATTATATTCCACAGGTTTTTACACATTCAGGTGTATGGACTACTGGTCCAAAGACTTTGCTTTTCAAGAGTGAGTCCAGCTCTACTCTTATTGCCCCGTCCCACTTTGGCCATTCTATGCGTTTACGCTATAGAAAAGTGGGTAGACGTCATCGTCGTATTCAGCGACGTGAATGGCAATAGCGAAAGCAAAACTGTCGTCGACGACTGTGCTATATCTGTCCAGTACCTCTCCAGTACGTACGTAATATAATGATGTTTCTCCTGTTGTTTCCTCTGCAGGGGAAATTAGGAGGGGAGAGGTTGCTGGTCTGAGCTCAGCATCCTGTGGTTGGATCATTTTTATATATCCAGGAATCTTCCTATTATGAGGAAATTTTTATTTTGAACCTGGCCGGCGTCCTCTTTTCAAATGAGGTACAGCCAATTCTGCTGCCGTTGGATTGCATCCATCTTTGGGAATGTCAATCCTAGCTGGCGTGTTGGCAGCAGGGACGTGTGAACGAACAATCTTCTGGTTGTCCGCAATTTTATCCGTCAATTGATGTACTTTAGTCTGAATGTGAAGGATCTTCTGGATCTCAACGTCACACAGAAAAAGTATGCGGATAATAACGAGATGAGGACTTCTGTGTCCCATGATATGGTCTCAGAAGCTTCAGGCTTCTTTAGACTGCGTGCCTATTACAATGAGAATTTACTCATCAAATTCACATTTATCAAGACTTGGTGGTAAACCATAAGGAAGCCGCATCAGCAATAAGATATGGCCACAAGCGGGCCGTATCGTGATAAGCGATGCGGAGTGCAGCTTGCTGGTCCCTAAATATCAACAGGCAACTGAAATCTAACAATGGACGTGAAATCCATTGGAGTCTATTTACGAGAGACTCTGATAACCCATTCTGAGTATGAACATGCTACAGGATGTTCAATTTCAATGCCAGTTGCTTGGCAGAAGTCTTGAATGATATGAGTAGTGAATTCACCCTCATTATTAGCTTTGAGAGAGCTATGTTGCGAGTGAATATGAAGGCACACAGAAGACCATCTAGTAGATGCATATATCAGTACAGTAATGAAGTACCGAAAATGGTCCATTTACGGGGTGAATAGGCCCGCAAAAGGTCACCATGTATTCTCTCAATGAAGCCAGGAGACTTTAAACCCACTTTCAGGAGGGAAGGTCTCTCTCTAAGTTTTCCCTTATGACAAAGGGGGACAAGGAAACTCAACCTTTTGAAGAATCTTCAGGTTCTCCAATGGATTCATTTGATGATGCGTCCATCATCGCTGATCCAGGATGACCAAGTCCATTTTGCCAGAGTTAAAAACTATGGCAATGAAAGGCACTTCTGGTGCTTAGTTAAGTTGGCTTTCTATATGATGAATATCTGTAATTATAGGGGCCCGACGGGGGTCCAATGAAATCGTAAGTAGATGGTCTTCTGGCCATTTTCTTGACGAGTTACATATTGATATTCAATATATATTATCCATAATTTTCAAGTTATTTTCTTTAAAAGAAATATCCTTGAAAATTAGAGATTTCCTATATGTTTATGAGGAGAATTTGCATCTTATAGTCTCGTTGTATGTGGGAGCAATATCAATGCTACACCAGTGCAACGAGGCACTGTCCACAATATTCCATACTTCATCTATAAGTAAAACGAAATCTTATTTAAGTCAATGAAAAAGACATTCAAAATAAAAGTTCGTGCTTAAGCAAATTAAAGATGAAGCAACATTGAATTTTAAATGCATAGATAAAAGATGAAACTTAATCGAGCAGGTCGTCGTTCTCGAAGTCTTTTGCAGTGAACATCGTCGGTGGCTGAACAGCCGCCAAGTTTGTTTTAGGCAGAGGCTTCTGGCTCGCCTGATATATTGCCTGGAGGTGGCGAGGAGTGCGGCAGATTCTGGACCAATTGCCAGTCATGTCGCATCTATGGCATTTATCCTCCCAGTTCTTCTTAGGAAGTGACACTAGGTCAGTGTTCTTTTGCTTCCATGTGAAGTTACTCTTTCCTGTATTGTTGTTATTGGACGAGGGTGCTGCTCCTCGTTCATTCTTCATCACAGCTTTCCCTTTGTTATTATTTGCCTTCTTCTTGTTTTTCCACTTCTGGGGAGAAACATGGTGGGCTTCAGGGATAGGTGCAGTGCCAGCTGGACGTAAATTATGAGGGGCTAGCAGTAAATCTTGATTCTGCTCTGCCCTAAGTAGGCATGAGATCAGATCAGAGATTTTCGTGAAGTTACGTTCACGATACTGGTGCATGAGGATTGCATCTTTCTCGTGAAACGAGGTAAATGTCTTGTCCAACATGTGTTGTTCTGTCACTTCTTCACCGCACAACTTCAGGCGTGAGGTGATATTATGAAGTGCAGAGTTATACTCAGCGACGGACTTATAGTCCTGAAGTCTGAGGTTTTCCACTCATAACTGGCACACGGTAATATTACATCAATTTGATGTTTATACCGTGCCTCCAGCGCTGTCCACAGCTCCATTGGGTCCTCTACAGTTAGATATTCGGCCTTTAAGGTCCGATCTATATGTCTCCTAATATAGATAATGGCTTTCGCCTTATCCACATCAGAGACGGTGGTAGGAGTTCTGCTAGATGATTGTTCCGCTTCTGGGGCCTTACTAGCAGAAGCATCGGTCGCTGCTGGGACCGATGAAGGAGCCAAAATTGAGCCAAGGAGGGCCATCGAACGCAAGTGGAACTTCAGGTCCACTCGCCAACTCAGGTAATTATTTAATGCAGCATCAAGAACTTCGAAATCGACGCTTGCCAATTTTACCATTTATCTATGCAATTTAAAATAAGCATGAATTAATTAAAGTGTAAATTCATGCATAAACAATAAAATAAGTAAAATGTGGGGATCGGCCAGATACCCAAAGACATACAAAGTCCAAAGTCCGAATATACAGTCCATAAATAAAAGAAAAATACAACTTGGAAACCCAGAAGGGTCCCTATATTTTCCAATTTTCGCCTCCGTCTTCATTTATCGGTACACCGGTCTTTGGCATTAATACATTTAATCCTCACTTACAAATTCTCTCAAAAAGAAAATAAAATTGCAAGGAATTTAAAAAGGGTATCAAAATGGCCGATCCCAAAAATCACATTTTAGCTTATATTAACACCAACGCAGTTTATAATATGCTACAGGCACAAAATAAGCAACCACGCAGTTTATATAACACATGCATATATAATATGGAAAAAGAGACTATAAAATATAATAATCTCTCGGACCACGAGGAGACGTCATACACCGTTAGGTTAGTTGACTAACGGCAGAGCGGTCGCAGGATCCTTAAGATAATTATATTTTTAAAAAATCCTAATATTCCATAATTTAATAATAATGCAATAGTGTTATGAATTTAGCAATAAGAAAGGCTGGGCGACAGGCACATGACAAGGAAAAATAAATTAATAATTTGAATGGGACTGCAGGCCCATAAAAATTAATCATATGTAATATTTTATTTATATTTGGGTATTTGCCAAAAATTAACAAATTAATTATTGCAATAGGATTTACATGGCTTCTGGCCCTAATAACTCAAATTAACATTTGGGCTGCAGGCCCAGTGTCAAAATATTAATTAACACTTTAAAGATTGCAATAAGAATTACTAGGCTTCGGGCCCGTTTTTGATAGGCAAAAATAATTATTAGGTAAATGTGGCTGCAGGCCCATAGAATTTATAAACAAGGTTACAAATAGGCTCCAGGCCCAAATAAACAGGCTATCAAATTTATTAAAATTTTGGGCTTCTGGCCCATAGACTGTTTATGATCAAAAAATTTAATTTAGGGAAATATTAACATAAGTCCTAAATCAAAATTTAAGTTTTTTTTGTTAGGGTATATGAAGAGTCCACAATAACCCAAAATCCAAACAGAGCCCCTCTCGACAGAATATCTCCGACAGTGGGAGGCCACCCCGACAGGGGGTGACACATCGACATGCCCCCCACGTTTACGAGTTTGTATATTTATTAACATTTTCTAGCAAACTTGTTAATAAATATTGCGTTGCTAGCAAAATGCCTAATGTGAGTAGCTGCACTCTGTCATTATTGTCAATGTTATATGGTTCAAAGAAAACCGCTAGGCTCTCCTCAACGTTCACATCAAAGAATATTATTTTATTCTTTGAAACGTTCACATCAAAGAGCCCCCGACAGGAAGGGCGGCACGGACGAACGACTGGACGGAGCCCTCCGACAGGGGGTGGCACATACAAACGCCGGGAAGGCCCCCCTTAAAGGGGGGTGCGGCAGATAACCACCCCCGACTGGGGGGTGGCGCGTCAGAGGATGCCCCCGACTGGGGGGGTCAGTACCCCGTCAATTCTCACTAAAATCCCCGATAGAAATGATATCCCATGAGTATTTTCATATGATATTTCTCTATTACGAGACCCTTCAGAATTTTTAGATACTTTTGTACCTTCCAGCATGTTTGTTTTAGATGCAGATGAGTTTAGGCTTGGGTGGATAAAAGGTGTTTCTAAACCCACCCAATTTTTTTTTTTTGACGCAATTCTTAAAACCCCCACCCAAATTCTGATAGAATTTTAAATGGTTATCTGAGGTTCAGCATGTTCATCAGGCGTGGAAATTTGGGGATAAAACGTGTTGTTTTAGATTGTTTCTCACCTCAAGAGGTGTATGTATTTGATATTTATCAAAATTGGATATATATTATGCATAATCCATATCTACGAGCCAAGGAATATACCTCTAGATCAATGATCTAGGTAAGAACCAATAGAATCCGTAGATAGAAAAATAATATCCCCGCTCATGCAACGCCTTGCACGTAATCAATCGATTGTCGTCGCAACTTTGCAGCAACAAACAAGATTCCTTCGCTAGTAGGAGATTAATTTTGAGGGGATACGGGAGAAAAAGCTCAAAAGAATGAGAGCTTCGGTGCTGATAACGTGTTAGAAGAGGATTAACCATGGCAAATAGCCATGGTACTATATTTATAAAACTCTCATGTTGAGTTGGGAGTTCAAGGGCCTCCCCACTAACTTAGTGGGGAGTAATGGAGAGTGATGAAGGGAGGGAGGCCAAAGGCCTCCCTCAACTCACAACACTCATCCTATTATCTAGCTAACGCACTCTTCATGAATTTTTTTTTTAAAAAAGGGAGATACGATCACATCCAATTCCCAACGTTTTTTTGTGCGGCTCTTCAAAAACCCATGCACCAATTTCATTTCTAAGTGCGCGTCTTCTTTGTATTGGGCGCCTTCTGAAAATTGTTACGGACGCAAAAAAGAGAGAGGGTCTCAAGCAATTAAATGATTGTGTGCTCTCCTTTTTTTACCTTTGGCCTGAAAATTTTTTTGATCATCATTAGTCTTTGTTGCGCCCTCTGTCAACAACACACACGCAATATATTGCGTTATTTTTTTGTGTGGATTCTCTGTCAAACAAAAGTGACGCACAAAAATATTTGGGCAAAATTCATTTGTCCAATCAATTATTTTGTGCTGCTCTTCTGATTAAAGCCTTTTGAGTTTTCTTTTGTGCGCAGGATTCTGGAAATATTTTACGCACAAAAACACTTAAAGCAATTAAGGATTACGTGCGCTTTTCGGCCTGAAAATTATTTACTGTGATCTTTGCTTATATTGTTTGCAGCCTCTTCCAAATAATTTAGGAGCATTGCGAAACATTAAGGAGTTCAATATGTCCATCCTCCAGCGACTTGTGGCCATTTCAAGTGCACATTCCATATTCGCGCATTCAACTTCGAACACACATATCTCTCAATCCAGACATCGGATCAGCGAGCCGTTTGCGCCCACACAACCACATCTTCATGCCCTTCGCAAGGGTGATAGTCTCCTTTGCTCAGTCCTTAGAATCATACACAGTTCGGGTGTTTTTCTACAGATCTTCCACTGCAGAATTCAGATTCGTGCAATCATCTTCCGAAGACTATATCTTCCAATCCAGACATCGGATCAGCGAACCGTTTGCGCCCACGCGATCACGATCTCACAAAATTTATCACGGTGATATCCCTCTGATTTTTCACTGCAAAATTAAAGCTATTTGAATTTGTTTTAGTTGTGAGATTGTATTGAGAATAGCTTTGCTCTGAAGCTATCTCTGCGCTTTAACTCTTGAACTTTATTTGTGTACGGTGAGATCACTACACGTAAGTGTGATCAGGTTTATTGAGTGAAATCCTCATAGGTCTTGGGGTCGGAGTTTTGGCGGGGAGCCACTCTGTTAAAAATATCTGTGTCTAATTATCTCTGTGATTGTGTTTGTTTTTAAAATTTGTGCCACACACCCTATTCACCCCCCTCTAGGGTGTTTTTCAATTGGTATCAGAGCGGGATTCCTTTTAGACTCAAAGTCTAGTGGAATTTCGATCCTATGGCACAAATTCCGCACACATACTCATATGACACGCACAATCAAAGAGAAGGTCAGTCATATCTCAGATCTCCTCTATTTGATGGTATGGACTATAGTTACTGGAAACAATGTATGTCCATACACATCAAAGGTATTGATATGGCATTATGGAAAATAATCAGTGAAGGATTTACATTATTTGATAAACCCACTCCTGAGCAGCAAAAAGAAAATGATCGGTTATAAAATCTAAACTTTAAGGCCATGAGCATCTTGTATTGTGGTCTTAGTAAAACTGAATTTAAACGCATTAGTTCTTGTTCTACTGCTAAGGATATTTGGACGAGACTTGAAGTTACTCATGAGGGAACTAGTGAAGTTAAGAAAACTCGTATTAGAATGTTATTACAGAAATATGAAAATTTTGCTATGATGCCTAATGAGTCTATTGATGCTATGTTTTCTCGTTTTGCAGATATCGTCAATCCATTGAAATCCTTAGGGAAGGACATCCCAGAGGAAGATCTCGTTGGAAAGATTTTATACTCTTTATCTGGCAATTGGATTCAAAAGAGGACGGCGATCGATGAAGCACATGACTTGGCGGATATCAGTTTCAAGAAGCTAATGGGAAAATTAATGGCTTATGAGGTTCAATTGAAGATGGCCAATGATAGCACACCAAAGAAGGAGGAAACAAAGGAAAAGAACTTAGCTTTACAAATTTCCAAAATGCTCAAGGAGGAGATGAATGAATCAGATGATGAAAGCATGGCTCTTGTTACAAGGAAATTTGTGAAATTCATGAAAAACAACAAAAAAAGGACGGGAAACATTTGGGGAACCAAGAAAAACGAAGAAGATGATGGAGAAAGTTCTACACCTCAGTGTTTCAGATGCAAAAAGAAAGGGCACATGAAAGCAGAATGTCCACTTCTGAAAGGAAAAGGAAAGGAAAAAACTGGTGATGAAGATAAGAGGACATCAAAGCGAGGAATGGTGGCTGCTTGGGGAGAAAGTGACGCAGAGGAGCTCTCCTCAGATGATGACTGGAACGACAACACATGAACTTGCTTTATGGCTGGAAACGACAAGGTAAAAATTAGCTCTCTTGTTCAAAGCTTTGATGATGAAATGAATATTAATGATGATATGTTTTCTAGCATGGAGGAAGCTTATGAATTTCTTGTAGAACTACTTCAAGAAATGGGTCCTAAATTCCTTAAACTAAAAAAAGTTTGTGATTCATTAAAAGAGGAACTAGGGAGCATGACAAGAGAGAGATGAGCTTTTTGTTAAGTGGAAAGAACAAAAGGAAATAATATACAATTTTGATGAAACCAAATTAGAAACAAAAACCTTAGAGCTAGAAAATACTAATAAAAAATTGGCTACATTAGAGCTTGACCACACTAATTTAGCTAAAGAATTAAAAGAGAAAATTAGCATTCTTGGTTCTAAAGATTCTGAAATAAAATTATTGAACCTAAAAGTGGCTAGCTATGAAGAAAAATTGGAAGAGCTTGAAAAAGAAAAATCTAATTTAATAAAAGGAAAACACATAGCCATTGATTTAGAAACTAGCGAAAAAGAAAAAAGATATGAGACTAAGATTAGTGAACTTGAGAATGAAAATCAAAGTCTTAGCTTGACATTGAAGAAATTCACAAATAGTCAAGAAAGCTTTAATAAGATGATAAATGGGCTAAATGAACAATCTAGTAAACATGGTCTTGGCTTTCAGAAAAAACAACCTAAGAAAAAAACTAGGAAGATCATTGAAAAGAATTTTGCAAGAGACATGAGCTTTCACCATTGCATGCACAAAAATCATATGTCATCTACTAATAAGCATTTCAATATTACATGTTTTTATTGCAACAAAAGTGGGCATGTTATGAATGATTGCTTGGCCAAATATTATCCTGAATATTTTATATGGGTTCCAAAGCATCGTACTAACAATTGTGGATCCAAAATTTGGTTACCAAAGGGTGCATCTTCTTTTGTAGGTGCATCTTCAAGTGGAAAATGACAGCATTTGGTACCTTGATAGTGGTTGCTCGAACCACATGACGGGCAACGAATCCCTCTTCACAAACACTATCAAGGAAAGATGGAGGGACGGTTATTCTTGGAGATGAAAAGAAGTGCAAAATCTTGGGTAAAGGTAACATTGAATCTTCAGATATTGCAGGTGACTTGGATGGACTGGAGATAAACACTAGCAATTCCAATGAGCAAGAGAATAACAATGATGGTGTATCAAAAGAAGCAGAAGCTACTACGTCATCACAAGATCTCCCTAAGGATTGGCGCTTCAAGAAGGATCATCCAAAGAACCAAAGCCTTGAAGACACGACGGAAGGTATACGCACTAGAAGTAGCTTTAATTTGATGGCCCTTAAACCAAAAACAATTTTGCTTCATTCGAAGAGAGTTGGGGATTATGTCACTAATTGAGCATTAGCACGCATATATTTCACTATTATTGATTTTGGTTGAGAATTTGATATGAACCTTGGTAGACATCTTAGAAACATTAAAATGTTTTTGATGATGATGCACCATATTATTGTAAAATCCCCATGGTTGAATTATTAATGAAAAAGTGAAACTCGTAAGCATGCCAAATTGTACGAATCAAATAGATTGATTAAGTCTTATAAACTATGGAGACAATTGGATGTGCTTAGATTCTAAAGTTTCTGAATTTATATTTTATCCTTATAATTGTATGCGCTTAAGTCTCTATGGAAAATATTTAGTAGGAGCCGAATATGTCGATGCCTTCATGCGTCACTATTCTGAGACACCAACATTGTAATATTAAAAAAATGCAATGAGCATTTATTAAAAAAAAGAAAAAAGAAAATAAAAAGAAAAAGGGAATAGCAAAACATCTTCAAATATACTACATTTGATACCGGCGGCTAGTAACCGGATTTCGGGGGTTTGTTGAGCAATGCGTATGAAATATGGTAGATGAAGTAACCACTTAGCGCACCTCAATTCCAAAGGACCCGAAATTTAACACCATGGTATCCCTTGATTGGTGTCTCCCTACATATTAATTATTGATTATTCCATAGCAACGAAGGCTCACAAATTGTATTAGATAATCTTATATTCTCATCTCTTAGTTTCTAAGCACCCTTCATATTTTCAAAGCGTTTCATAATACAACATCTTCTTGTTATATTTCTTACAATGACGGTATGCTTTCAATGCTCATAAAATTTGTTATACTTTAAGTTCGTGGGGAAAAAGCATTAATATGAGCATCGTAATCAATTTCTTGTTTCTTCGATATGCTAAACTTGTTTCATGTCTCACTTTTTTTTTCTTAACCTCTTCAATTTATTGTTGTGATCTTTTCGATTGATGGCAAAAGGGGGAGAGTAGAAAAATGCGAGAAATAATGCAAAAGGGAGAGGTGCACATTTTGAGGGGGAGCTTGTCACAACTTTTCATGAGAGCACATCGATAGGGGGAGCGTTGTATGATGTTTATAATCATGTGCACTATATGACTTGCTCTTTAATATCATCTCTCAATTTTTCCAGACTTGTTTGCCATCATCAAAATGGGGGAGATTGTTGGCCTAGTTAGTCTACTAACTAGGTCGTACGATATAATTTTGATGATGACAAACAAGCCATGTGACTAACATTTTTTTATTAAGTGATTTCAGGGAACAAAAATGCAAAATAAATTTCGTTTGCAAGAGAGAGCGTGTATGTGGACATTGGTGCAAAAAGGAAATGCAAATGATTCTACATTATCTATATTCAGATTCAAATGAAGACTTGAATTGGTCTCATATTCAATCTCATATTCAAAACACAACGAACTTGGTCTCCTATTCAATCTCCCATTCAAAAATCTCATCCCATCATCACGCAAGATAGGATAGAAGCAAAGCCAAGTTCGATGGTTAAATCTTATCATCAAAAATTTCTTCACTGCCGCATTCTTTTTTAGTTTGGCTGTTTATTTTTATCGCATCCATTTATTAGCTAACACATCATTTTATTCAACACAAATTTAAAAAAAGGGAAGGAGACTCACCCATCATGCATTATTAATTGCTATCCCTTCTTTGCATGGAAAGGCTCGTTAAAAACAAAAGAGTGCACAAGGGTTTTGAATTTTTTAAAAGATCTCATTGTTAGAAGAGGATTAACCATGTCAAATAGCCATGGTACTATATTTATAAAACTCTCATGTTGAGTTGGGAGTTCAAGGGCCTCCCCACTAACTTAGTGGGGAGTAATGGAGAGTGATGAAGGGAGGGAGGCCAAAGGCCTCCCTCAACTCACAACACTCCCCCTCATCTCTCCATTACCTTGGGTTAAGCATATGAATACTTCAGGATTCAGTATGCCAATGGGGTGGATACTTCTGGATCTAGAGCCACTGTGGTTGCCTCGTTAAAACCTTAGCTGTGGAAAACCCAGTGGGAAAAACCAGCAGCTTAAGGGAAAAGAGTACAACTATCGAGGGACTCCCCCTGATATGTACAAGCTTCAGGCTTGCAGATCTCCTATGTATCTATACAATCATCTCATATTCGTCTATACATCCATCATGTTCTAAAAGAAAATACAATTATCACTCATCTACAAAAGTTTCACTCATCTAGCGGCTATTGGAAGGCAGCGTCGCTCTGGAGTGTAATGCTCTTCGAAGTTGGTAGATGACTCCACTAAAGTATTCTTTGAATCAGTCTTCAGTGTGTCTGCAAGGTACTGCTAGACCTGGCTGAGCGTTTTCAATACTTGCTTCTTGGATGATGAGCTTCTCAGAAGATGTAGACATTGGATGATGATGTGTATATATTTAGGAGGTGGCCGGCATATTGTGTTTCAGTCATCGCGATGATCTTTAAACCTGCATATGCAATATATATTCCTTGACCCTTGGAAGTTGCGCAAAAGCAACTTATCCTTGGTCTAGTGTTGCTCTCCAGGACAACACTGTATCTGGTTAACAACTTTACTAGAGACGTTCTATCAAAGATACGTGCAGTTGGCCAGATAATACACTAGAGCTAGGCTCTTCGGGACCTAGGATGTCCTCCCCCTCTTTCAGCTACTGAAAGGTGTCATAAATAAGTATCCATTTTTAATAGGTTGCAAAAGGACATTATTCTTCATAAACTCCAGGTGTATGAAGAATATGAAAGGGTTCCACCATGAAGGTGTTTAATATGTAAGCCGAGATATCTTCGGCATGATTAATAATAGTTCATCTTCAGGATGATTAATGTCATCTTCAGGATGATAGTTCATCTCCAGGATGATAGTTCATCTTCAGGATGATTAATGTCATCTTCAGGATGATGATTCATCTCCAGGATGATGGTTCATCTCCAGGATGATTAATGTCATCTTCAGGATGATAGTTCATCTTCAGGATGATTATTGCCATCTTTATGATGATTAATGTCATCGTCAGGATGATCGTTATACCTAGGGTTTTCATTTCCAAAGTACGCTTTAAAGCTATCTGAAATCTCAATGGTCTCTGCTGGAGATCCTATTAGCTTTAAGTCGACCATATGTAAGGCAAATATAACAAATCCTGTCAACGATCTTTCGAAAAAGATACAAGGGCAGAATATTGCTTAAGATCAACTCATGATCTTTGTAGCCTTTATGGAGAAGACGTTTCTACGTTTCTCTTTCATCTCTGGGGGTAGAGTATACCCTTCTGGAAGTTTTATATAGATCTCTATATCTATATTGCCGTATATATATGCAGTCACAACGTCCATGAGCTGCATGTATTGGCTTTTGCAGAGAAGTGTAGGCTTAGTAGGAAAATGATCACATTTCCTTCATTTCAATTTCTTTATGAAATTCGAATTATATTCCACAGGTTTTTACACATTCAGGTGTATGGACTACTGGTCCAAAGACTTTGCTTTTCAAGAGTGAGTCCAGCTCTACTCTTATTGCCCCGTCCCACTTTGGCCATTCTATGCGTTTACGCTATAGAAAAGTGGGTAGACGTCATCGTCGTATTCAGCGACGTGAATGGCAATAGCGAAAGCAAAACTGTCGTCGACGACTGTGCTATATCTGTCCAGTACCTCTCCAGTACGTACGTAATATAATGATGTTTCTCCTGTTGTTTCCTCTGCAGGGGAAATTAGGAGGGGAGAGGTTGCTGGTCTGAGCTCAGCATCCTGTGGTTGGATCATTTTTATATATCCAGGAATCTTCCTATTATGAGGAAATTTTTATTTTGAACCTGGCCGGCGTCCTCTTTTCAAATGAGGTACAGCCAATTCTGCTGCCGTTGGATTGCATCCATCTTTGGGAATGTCAATCCTAGCTGGCGTGTTGGCAGCAGGGACGTGTGAACGAACAATCTTCTGGTTGTCCGCAATTTTATCCGTCAATTGATGTACTTTAGTCTGAATGTGAAGGATCTTCTGGATCTCAACGTCACACAGAAAAAGTATGCGGATAATAACGAGATGAGGACTTCTGTGTCCCATGATATGGTCTCAGAAGCTTCAGGCTTCTTTAGACTGCGTGCCTATTACAATGAGAATTTACTCATCAAATTCACATTTATCAAGACTTGGTGGTAAACCATAAGGAAGCCGCATCAGCAATAAGATATGGCCACAAGCGGGCCGTATCGTGATAAGCGATGCGGAGTGCAGCTTGCTGGTCCCTAAATATCAACAGGCAACTGAAATCTAACAATGGACGTGAAATCCATTGGAGTCTATTTACGAGAGACTCTGATAACCCATTCTGAGTATGAACATGCTACAGGATGTTCAATTTCAATGCCAGTTGCTTGGCAGAAGTCTTGAATGATATGAGTAGTGAATTCACCCTCATTATTAGCTTTGAGAGAGCTATGTTGCGAGTGAATATGAAGGCACACAGAAGACCATCTAGTAGATGCATATATCAGTACAGTAATGAAGTACCGAAAATGGTCCATTTGCGGGGTGAATAGGCCCGCAAAAGGTCACCATGTATTCTCTCAATGAAGCCAGGAGACTTTAAACCCACTTTCAGGAGGGAAGGTCTCTCTCTAAGTTTTCCCTTATGACAAAGGGGGACAAGGAAACTCAACCTTTTGAAGAATCTTCAGGTTCTCCAATGGATTCATTTGATGATGCGTCCATCATCGCTGATCCAGGATGACCAAGTCCATTTTGCCAGAGTTAAAAACTATGGCAATGAAAGGCACTTCTGGTGCTTAGTTAAGTTGGCTTTCTATATGATGAATATCTGTAATTATAGGGGCCCGACGGGGGTCCAATGAAATCGTAAGTAGATGGTCTTCTGGCCATTTTCTTGACGAGTTACATATTGATATTCAATATATATTATCCATAATTTTCAAGTTATTTTCTTTAAAATAAATATCCTTGAAAATTAGAGATTTCCTATATGTTTATGAGGAGAATTTGCATCTTATAGTCTCGTTGTATGTGGGAGCAATATCAATGCTACACCAGTGCAACGAGGCACTGTCCACAATATTCCATACTTCATCTATAAGTAAAACGAAATCTTATTTAAGTCAATGAAAAAGACATTCAAAATAAAAGTTCGTGCTTAAGCAAATTAAAGATGAAGCAACATTGAATTTTAAATGCATAGATAAAAGATGAAACTTAATCGAGCAGGTCGTCGTTCTCGAAGTCTTTTGCAGTGAACATCGTCGGTGGCTGAACAGCCGCCAAGTTTGTTTTAGGCAGAGGCTTCTGGCTCGCCTGATATATTGCCTGGAGGTGGCGAGGAGTGCGGCAGATTCTGGACCAATTGCCAGTCATGTCGCATCTATGGCATTTATCCTCCCAGTTCTTCTTAGGAAGTGACACTAGGTCAGTGTTCTTTTGCTTCCATGTGAAGTTACTCTTTCCTGTATTGTTGTTATTGGACGAGGGTGCTGCTCCTCGTTCATTCTTCATCACAGCTTTCCCTTTGTTATTATTTGCCTTCTTCTTGTTTTTCCACTTCTGGGGAGAAACATGGTGGGCTTCAGGGATAGGTGCAGTGCCAGCTGGACGTAAATTATAAGGGGCTAGCAGTAAATCTTGATTCTGCTCTGCCCTAAGTAGGCATGAGATCAGATCAGAGATTTTCGTGAAGTTACGTTCACGATACTGGTGCATGAGGATTGCATCTTTCTCGTGAAACGAGGTAAATGTCTTGTCCAACATGTGTTGTTCTGTCACTTCTTCACCGCACAACTTCAGGCGTGAGGTGATATTATGAAGTGCAGAGTTATACTCAGCGACGGACTTATAGTCCTGAAGTCTGAGGTTTTCCACTCATAACTGGCACACGGTAATATTACATCAATTTGATGTTTATACCGTGCCTCCAGCGCTGTCCACAGCTCCATTGGGTCCTCTACAGTTAGATATTCGGCCTTTAAGGTCCGATCTATATGTCTCCTAATATAGATAATGGCTTTCGCCTTATCCACATCAGAGACGGTGGTAGGAGTTCTGCTAGATGATTGTTCCGCTTCTGGGGCCTTACTAGCAGAAGCATCGGTCGCTGCTGGGACCGATGAAGGAGCCAAAATTGAGCCAAGGAGGGCCATCGAACGCAAGTGGAACTTCAGGTCCACTCGCCAACTCAGGTAATTATTTAATGCAGCATCAAGAACTTCGAAATCGACGCTTGCCAATTTTACCATTTATCTATGCAATTTAAAATAAGCATGAATTAATTAAAGTGTAAATTCATGCATAAACAATAAAATAAGTAAAATGTGGGGATCGGCCAGATACCCAAAGACATACAAAGTCCAAAGTCCGAATATACAGTCCATAAATAAAAGAAAAATACAACTTGGAAACCCAGAAGGGTCCCTATATTTTCCAATTTTCGCCTCCGTCTTCATTTATCGGTACACCGGTCTTTGGCATTAATACATTTAATCCTCACTTACAAATTCTCTCAAAAAGAAAATAAAATTGCAAGGAATTTAAAAAGGGTATCAAAATGGCCGATCCCAAAAATCACATTTTAGCTTATATTAACACCAACGCAGTTTATAATATGCTACAGGCACAAAATAAGCAACCACGCAGTTTATATAACACATGCATATATAATATGGAAAAAGAGACTATAAAATATAATAATCTCTCGGACCACGAGGAGACGTCATACACCGTTAGGTTAGTTGACTAACGGCAGAGCGGTCGCAGGATCCTTAAGATAATTATATTTTTAAAAAATCCTAATATTCCATAATTTAATAATAATGCAATAGTGTTATGAATTTAGCAATAAGAAAGGCTGGGCGACAGGCACATGACAAGGAAAAATAAATTAATAATTTGAATGGGACTGCAGGCCCATAAAAATTAATCATATGTAATATTTTATTTATATTTGGGTATTTGCCAAAAATTAACAAATTAATTATTGCAATAGGATTTACATGGCTTCTGGCCCTAATAACTCAAATTAACATTTGGGCTGCAGGCCCAGTGTCAAAATATTAATTAACACTTTAAAGATTGCAATAAGAATTACTAGGCTTCGGGCCCGTTTTTGATAGGCAAAAATAATTATTAGGTAAATGTGGCTGCAGGCCCATAGAATTTATAAACAAGGTTACAAATAGGCTCCAGGCCCAAATAAACAGGCTATCAAATTTATTAAAATTTTGGGCTTCTGGCCCATAGACTGTTTATGATCAAAAAATTTAATTTAGGGAAATATTAACATAAGTCCTAAATCAAAATTTAAGTTTTTTTTGTTAGGGTATATGAAGAGTCCACAATAACCCAAAATCCAAACAGAGCCCCTCTCGACAGAATATCTCCGACAGTGGGAGGCCACCCCGACAGGGGGTGACACATCGACATGCCCCCCACGTTTACGAGTTTGTATATTTATTAACATTTTCTAGCAAACTTGTTAATAAATATTGCGTTGCTAGCAAAATGCCTAATGTGAGTAGCTGCACTCTGTCATTATTGTCAATGTTATATGGTTCAAAGAAAACCGCTAGGCTCTCCTCAACGTTCACATCAAAGAATATTATTTTATTCTTTGAAACGTTCACATCAAAGAGCCCCCGACAGGAAGGGCGGCACGGACGAACGACTGGACGGAGCCCTCCGACAGGGGGTGGCACATACAAACGCCGGGAAGGCCCCCCTTAAAGGGGGGTGCGGCAGATAACCACCCCCGACTGGGGGGTGGCGTGTCAGAGGATGCCCCCGACTGGGGGGGTCAGTACCCCGTCAATTCTCACTAAAATCCCCGATAGAAATGATATCCCATGAGTATTTTCATATGATATTTCTCTATTACGAGACCCTTCAGAATTTTTAGATACTTTTGTACCTTCCAGCATGTTTGTTTTAGATGCAGATGAGTTTAGGCTTGGGTGGATAAAAGGTGTTTCTAAACCCACCCAATTTTTTTTTTGACGCAATTCTTAAAACCCCCACCCAAATTCTGATAGAATTTTAAATGGTTATCTGAGGTTCAGCATGTTCATCAGGCGTGGAAATTTGGGGATAAAACGTGTTGTTTTAGATTGTTTCTCACCTCAAGAGGTGTATGTATTTGATATTTATCAAAATTGGATATATATTATGCATAATCCATATCTACGAGCCAAGGAATATACCTCTAGATCAATGATCTAGGTAAGAACCAATAGAATCCGTAGATAGAAAAATAATATCCCCGCTCATGCAACGCCTTGCACGTAATCAATCGATTGTCGTCGCAACTTTGCAGCAACAAACAAGATTCCTTCGCTAGTAGGAGATTAATTTTGAGGGGATACGGGAGAAAAAGCTCAAAAGAATGAGAGCTTCGGTGCTGATAACGTGTTAGAAGAGGATTAACCATGGCAAATAGCCATGGTACTATATTTATAAAACTCTCATGTTGAGTTGGGAGTTCAAGGGCCTCCCCACTAACTTAGTGGGGAGTAATGGAGAGTGATGAAGGGAGGGAGGCCAAAGGCCTCCCTCAACTCACAACACTCATCCTATTATCTAGCTAACGCACTCTTCATGAATTTTTTTTTAAAAAAAGGGAGATACGATCACATCCAATTCCCAACGTTTTTTTGTGCGGCTCTTCAAAAACCCATGCACCAATTTCATTTCTAAGTGCACGTCTTCTTTGTATTGGGCGCCTTCTGAAAATTGTTACGGACGCAAAAAAGAGAGAGGGTCTCAAGCAATTAAATGATTGTGTGCTCTCCTTTTTTTACCTTTGGCCTGAAATTTTTTTTGATCATCATTAGTCTTTGTTGCGCCCTCTGTCAACAACACACACGCAATATATTGCGTTATTTTTTTGTGTGGATTCTCTGTCAAACAAAAGTGACGCACAAAAATATTTGGGCAAAATTCATTTGTCCAATCAATTATTTTGTGCTGCTCTTCTGATTAAAGCCTTTTGAGTTTTCTTTTGTGCGCAGGATTCTGGAAATATTTTACGCACAAAAACACTTAAAGCAATTAAGGATTACGTGCGCTTTTCGGCCTGAAAATTATTTACTGTGATCTTTGCTTATATTGTTTGCAGCCTCTTCCAAATAATTTAGGAGCATTGCGAAACATTAAGGAGTTCAATACGTCCATCCTCCAGCGACTTGTGGCCATTTCACGTGCACATTCCATATTCGCGCATTCAACTTCGAACACACATATCTCTCAATCCAGACATCGGATCAGCGAGCCGTTTGCGCCCACACAACCACATCTTCATGCCCTTCGCAAGGGTGATAGTCTCCTTTGCTCAGTCCTTAGAATCATACACAGTTCGGGTGTTTTTCTACAGATCTTCCACTGCAGAATTCAGATTCGTGCAATCATCTTCCGAAGACTATATCTTCCAATCCAGACATCGGATCAGCGAACCGTTTGCGCCCACGTGATCACGATCTCACAAACTTTATTACGGTGATATCTCTCTGATTTTTCACCGCAAAATTAAAGATATTTGAATTTGTTTTAGTTGTGAGATTGTATTGAGAATAGCTTTACTCTGAAGCTATCTCTGCGCTTTAACTCTTGAACTTTATTTGTGTACGGTGAGATCACTACCCGTAAGTGTGATCAGGTTTATTGAGTGAAATCCTCATAGGTCTTGGGGTCGGAGTTTTGGCGGGGAGCCACTCCGTTAAAAATATTTGTGTCTGATTATCTCTGTGATTGTGTTTGTTTTTAAAATTTGTGCCACACACCCTATTCACCCCCTCTAGGGAGTTTTTCACCTATGCCCTAGGACAATAAAACTACCCACTAATCATCATGCAATTCATGAGAAAATCAATAACAAATTCAGCACAAATCATTGCAATAGAGAAATTATCAATAAAAATAGAGTTTTTGACAAGAAAAGAGAAAAACCAATGAAAACCCAATAGCATCCAACAAAAATAACCTTTTTATCTCCAAGAGAAAAGCTAAATCTATTGATCTAAAAAGCTCTCTAAAAAGGCTGCAAAAAGTATCAAAAAGTTCTCTTAAACTAGGGCAAAAACTGGGTTTAAATACCCCTCAAAATCGCCCAAAAAACCGTGACAAAAATGCCACTGCGCAGCTCAAAAATCGCAGTTTACGCAGCAGGCTGGGCGGCTCACTCGGCCGAGTGACAAATGTCACTCGGTCGAGTGACAAACCTTGTACAATTACAGTAACTTGGGACTTTTCGGGGGTCTGTCTTCGGGATTGACTCGGCCGAGTTGATTTACTCACTCGACCGAGGGGATTTTCTTGCTCGGCCGAGTCGGAACCGTCAAAAGCTTGTACAATTCAAGTAAGTCGGCCTCTTTTGATGGTGGATTTCCCCATGCCACTCGGGCGATGCGATCTTCATACTCGGTCGAGTGGACTATCGTCACTCGGCCGAGTGCACGCCGATTTCATTATGTTGATGTGTGTCCGGTCTGATCGGCCGAGTGGTCTACTGGCTCGGCCGATTGAGTACTTCACTCGGCCGAGTGAGATGCTGCAGATGCCCATTCTTCATCGTTTCGCCTCCTCGTCGCTCCTACGAGGTTCCTTCTCCCTCCATTCGTCTTCCATCGCCGAATAGTCCTCAGATGAGCCTTGGGTGACACTCCGGAGTGGGTGCAAATCCTCTTGATCTCAAAATCACTCCAGATCGCTCCGTATCTCCTGAAATACGACAAAAACAAGAAATCGTGAAAAGCATCGCAATATTGTCGAATAATCGTGAAAAACGCGATATGAGCAATCAAAGTGGCATGCAAACATGCAGAAAAAGGGTGTAAAATACGGAGTGATCACAAAGCCTACAGGATTTATAATAAATGCACTTTGACTATTGTTGAATCAATTAATGTTAATGAAACTGAGAATAATTCTTTGAATTGCAGGGAAACTGAAGGTGATGCAATTGCAGAGAATGATAGCGGTTCAAGGGATATTGCTGAACCAAGTCAAGCACAAGAACCTGCTAAAAAAGAAAAGAACCAAGAGGAAGAACCACCGAACAGAGGAATGCTAAGATACAATCCAAACCATCCACCAGAACTGATCATCGGAGCACTCACGGTAGGTATACGAATTCGTTCCTGTTTTAGTAATCTTTGTGCTTTATGCATTCATGGTTATTTTATATCTGAAATTGAGCCAAAGACTATTGAATCTGCTTTGATTGAGGAAAGTTGGGTAATTGCTATGCATGATGAATTAGGGATGAGAATAGGCATGCCCAAAGCCCGATTGGGCTTTCATTTGGGCATGCCACATCATCATTCCTACTCACCCCTTCACTAATTTTTCTAGAATTAGTGAAGGGGTGAGTATGAATGATGATGTGGCATGCCCAAATGAAAGCCCAATCGGGCTTTGGGCATGCCCATTCTCATCCCTATGATGAATTGAATGAATTTGATAGAAATAATGTTTGGAATTTAGTGCCACGACCCGTAGATTATCCTGTTGTAGGTACCAAATGGATATATAAAAACAAGCTTGATGAATCTGGAAGAGTAATCAAGAATAAGGCAAGTTTGGTTGCTAAAGGTTATAATCAAATTGAAGGCATAGATGTTGATGAAACTTTTGCACCAGTTGCTAGATTGGAAGCTATAAGAATTTTATTAGCCTTTGCAAGTTATAAGAAACTCAAGCTTAAACAGATGGATGTTAAAAGTGCATTCTTGAATGGGTACCTGAGAGAAGATGTGTTTGTTGAACAACCCCCTGGTTTAGAAAGTCATGATTTTCCACATCATGTTTTTAAACTTGAAAAAGCGTTATATGGTCTTAAGCAAGCTCCTAGAGCTTGGTATGATCGTCGTAGTGCTTATCTATTGGAAAATGATTTTAAAAAGGGTAGTGCAGACAACACACTTTTTATTTTGCATGATCATAATCAGTTTCTCATCGTACAAATATATATTGATGATATTATTTATGGTGCTACTGATGATCTTTTATGTCAAAAGTTTGAGAAGTTCATGCAGGATCAATTTGAGATAAGCCTTGTTGGAGAACTGAAGTACTTTTTGGGATTCCAAGTCAAGCAAACTGAAGAATGCATCTTCCTATCACAAACCAAGTACATCAGAGAACTATTGAAAAAGTTTAGGATGGAGAAGGCGAAAGGAATTGGAACTCCCATGAGTCCTACGACGAAGCTGGAAAAAGATGAAAAAGGAATCGACGTGGATTAAAAGATTTATCGAGGTATGATTGGCTCTCTCCTTTATTTAACAGCGTCTAGGCCCGATATAATGTTTGCTGTTTGTTTGTGTGCACGTTTTCAAGCTTGTCCAAAAGAGTCACACTTAATTGCCATAAAAAGGATCTTTAGGTATTTGACTCACATACCTTCTTTGGGCCTTTGGTATCCTTCATGTGGATTATTTGATTTAATTTGATTTGCTGATGCTGATTATGCTGGTAGTATGATTGATAAAAAGAGCACTAGTGGAACATGTTTTATGCTAGGACATTCATTAGTTTCTTGGTCTAGTCGTAAACAGAACAGTGTTGCTTTATCCACTACTGAAGCTGAGTATATTGCCCTTGGCAGTTGCTGTGCCCAAGTACTTTGGATGATACAAACCTTGTCTGACTACGGTTTGGCTCTTAGAAAAGTTCCATTAAGATGTGATAGTAAGAGTGCTATAGATCTTTCTAACAATCCTGTTCATCACTCTCGAACAAAACACATAGATGTAAGACATCATTTCCTTATGGATCATTTGGCAAAAGAGGATGTATCCATTGAATATATTTCTACTGATTCCCAGTTGGCAGATATCTTTACAAAACCTTTGCCAGAAGATCGCTTTTGTCGTCTACGTCTAGAACTGTGCATTATTGATCATGTTTAGAGTGAAAATATTTTTTTGGTGTGCTTTTATTTTTTGGTGTGCTATAAAAAAAAATAAAAAAAAAATGAAAAAGAAATATATATTAAAACGGGGGGAAATATAATGTCTATCTCCTCCTTTGGCATTTTTCATCAGAATCATCTTTGATGCAAAACATATGTCTTATGGATTTTAGATATTATATTCTTAACAATGCTTGCATTCAAAGACTACATGCTTAATTAAGTCATATTCATTAATGAGTAACTAAAGTTTTTCATCTTCAAATCACACTTACACAGATCAAAATGTTTTTGATATGGCTTTATAATCTTGAATAAGAAAAGTGGTTGTTGGTGGAATAAATTATGTTCAACTAATGGGATATGATGTTTCAAGGCATGGATAAAAAGAAAAGCTCCCATCAAAGTATATATACGTATATAAAAAGAATAACAAAGAGAAGTTTCTTAAAATATATATATACACAGAGCTTTGTATGAAAAATGGATACGATCCATGTCCTTGATACTACCCTCGGACATCCAACTTATGCTATAAAAGGCATTTTCTTAGCGTTGGTGTTAAGTCCGTCAAGCACTACCATTTCACACTTAAAATTCCTTATAGGTCATGTTTGGAATTGGTACCTTGAACTCATATTCCATGAGAAGGGGAAACTCAATCTTTGACGTACATATATTTAGTTGAAAATTTGGATATGACAGGCTGTATTCCTTATTACGTCTCCATTTGTACTACCTTTTGATCATCACACTTGAGCACGAAGATGAATTATGCTAGTTATAAATTAGTGCATATTGCTTAATTGTTCGTGGTGGTCATCAATGTCTTATTTTTTTCTACTTTATAATGTTTACTTTTCCATTAGCCATATGTTATTTACTCTCTTATGCGTTATTTGATGAAAACAAACGGAGCGTATTAAGATTGGGAATAGGAACATGGACATGCATGGACATGATAGGGGGAGCATGACAAGTTTTTTTTAACTTAAAACTGTTTGTGAGTATCAGAGATAAGGTGAGCATATTTTTTCATTGCAGTGCTTGCCTGCACTTAATCTTTTTGTCATTCATGCTCACACTTCATGCTTAACACTTCACACACTTCACAATTTTTTGGTGTAATCTTAATGTTTGGTTTGTTCTCATCAAAAGGGGGAGAATATTGGAAACAACCACTTCATGCTTGTTTGATGTTCACAAACCCTACTAAACTGTTCTAATATATTTGTTAAGTGTGTATCAGGTTCTAACAGGTCCCTATGCAGTATGACAGTCATGCTTGGTCAGTATAAGCATGTACGTACTGAAGTACGTTGAAATACAACGATAAAACTGCATTTGGAATTACGAAAGCAAAGAAAATAGTGAAGTATAGCTATGAAACTCTACCCTAGAGTAAATCAAGGATATACACATCATGGGATTTTTTTCAGGATTTATGGAAATTATTTGAAGCCCGAATACGGAAGAATACGAAGAAAACATGAGTATACAAAGAAGAAATTTTTTCTACAAGTGGTAAAATGAGGTGAAACAATTCTACCATGTAAATATGGGGCTCTGGGAATTTTGACAAATTTTTCAGAATTTTATGGAATTATTTGGAGGCCAAATACTCAAGAATACAGTGAAAATACTCAGAAAAATACACATATTGTACTGTTCTGTATGCGGCACCGCGATTGCGGGTTGCGGATTGTACGCGGTTTTGACCCACGGGTTCGGCGCCGCCCTATTGGATCCGTTCATACAGTACCAAACCCGCCGCCTTTTAGCCTATAAATACACATGTATACCTCTTCACTAAATCATCCATAAGTTGAGTTCTACAGATCGAAATTGAGAGTCGTTTGAAGCGTTGGGTTCAGATCGATGAGCACTATATCATGAGCCCAAAATAAGCCTTCCCTAGAGTAAATTTTTAGATCCATCTTCATGTCAACTGAGGAGTTCGTACAACTACCGGTGAAGGGACAGAGCTATCTTTCAGCACAGAGGTCCAAACGAAGATCCATCAGAAGCGTTGCTGAGCTCTTTCAGTGCTGATCTACGAGGACAGAGCCAAAATCCACAAATGAGCTTTCTAAACTCTTATTCCTTATTTATATTGTGTGATTTGTGGTATTGTTGATCGGTTTGTAATGTAATTCTTTCTACTCTGAGTTTGTTGGCGTCTTAACTTGTGAAGGGCAAGTTAGACATGAAAGTACTGCTAGTGTGGTAGTATTTGAGCTTTGGTGAGCTAGGGTATAGGCTTGAGAATCAGTGTCGGTGCACTGAGTTCGTGTGTCTGTACTATTGGATACTATAAATCTAGTGGATACTTTGAAGGCTGGATGTAGGTCTTGGAGGGACCGAACCAGGATAAATATTGTGTGAACTTTGTGATTGCTTCTGCTGTTTATTTTTTGCACATTTATCTGCCTAAAGTGTTTTAAGTTTTATCTGGACTAAATTTTATCAAGCGATAATTGGTCATTGGCCTATTCACCCCCATCCTCCTCTAGGCCTATTTTAGATCCTACACAATGGTCGTCGCAGGGGCTGGCCGGGGTGGAGGGGCATGGGCTAGGATAACGGGAGGTGGGCCACGTATCCGAAGCAGGTCAATGATGGAGGCTAGGTCTGCCTTGACTCTCTCATGATGTGCGGCCATCGAGCGGACGAAGGCGTCGAAATCCCGCCTAAGGCAAGAAGTCGAGGCCTCCAACTCTGTCAGACGACCGTCGGTGGTACATGAGTCGAGGGGGGACGAGAACCGTGAGACACCACTCTCGTAAAACCGTCCCGTGCAGATGATACACGGTGACTAGGCTGAAAAGTCGGAGAGGGTGTACTCGACGGGATCTCAGCAGTGGAGGTGTGAGGTGTAGTGTGGCTGAGATCAGGAGAGACTGTGGTAGAAACATGGGCAGCAGAGGATAGAGCAGTCTTCGACACAGATGTGTGGACAGAAGTCGAGAGGGTCTCTATAAGGATGGCTATTGCTGGTGACGAAGTGGTGCCAGCGAGTGGAATGTGGGACCATAAGGAGATGTGCAGTGAAGCAATAAAGTCCCTAAGAGGTGGAAGGGTAGTGGCTGGGTCGTGCTCTGGGAAGTCCAGAGAAGTAGGCTCCGTAGCAGACAAAATATTAGTGCCCTCAGGCACGGGTACTGTGGAGACAGTGGTATGAGCATCGGGGCAACTAGTGCTGACAGTCCCCGAGGACTCGACGGTGGTGGAGGTGGTAGATACAGAGGTGGAAGAAGAAATGCCTCCTGGGGGTGGTGGGTGCACAGGCAGAGCTGGAAGGGCAGCCACAATGGCCGCCAGGTTGTGCTCCTCGTACTCAGAGGAGTGGGGAACCGGGTCATCGGTGATTGCCTGGATGGGTGCTCCCGGGGGCTCGAGTACGTGGAGTGCTGGAAGTGGGTGGACCCTATCAATCATCCAGCTCTGCTGAACAGGTGCAATGGTGGTGAGCTAAGGGGCAGGAAGGACGAGGTGGGGTATGTGGTGGGTGCCAATGAGGTAGGTCCAGTGACGGGATCCATAAGGCCTAATGATATGCATATGCTCAAGCACACCTAAGGTCAAGCGAGTGGGCTTAGGAGGGGTCACTAGGTCATCATGAAGATGGATACCTAACATTCGTGCAAAAATGGTGAAACATTTACCGCAGTAGATATCGGTGGAGTAGTGTGTGCGGGCGGTCTGTACAAGGCAATGACACAACCAGTGGGCTACGTCAGAAAGTACGAATGGGCAGAGGGAGCCGTCGGGGTGGAAGCGCATCGGTCGGGTCATCCCCATAAGATGGGTAAGCTTGGGTAGGGACATAGTCCCGACCTCTGGCCTGCAAAAAATGGTGGTGGCAAGGTGTCTCTGCATGTAGCGAAGGCAAGGATGCACAATGCATGATGCCTTCGCCCGGCTAGGGCGGTAGTGGAAGCATCGAACGTGCCAATGTCGTAGTCTGGGGAGAAGGCGGCTAGGGGGTCAGGGATGGCTGGGAAGTGGAAATGGGAGTGGATCATGGCGTGTGTGATCGTGAAGTCATGATCCATCAGGCAGAAGGTGATGCCATCACCTGCCTGGGTGTGGGTGATGGAGCTCAAAGCCTCCAGGGTAAGGTGAGAGTACATGGGGGCATAGACGGCTAGGAGCCGCTCGAAGCCAATCGTGCGATACAGCCAATGGACTCCCTGCAAGAGTCCAAGGGATCAGAGGGTGGGGACGTCTATAAAAAGTGTAGGAATGAGACGACGCTGCAAGAGCCTGACGAAGCGCTCGCGGTGTGTGTCGTCGCAGAAAGTGATGCCGAATGTCCGCACACGTGGCGGCAGAGCGGTGGGAACGACAGGAGAAGCGGGAGGGACTGTAGGTGCAGTGGTGGGGTAGGTGCAAAAGTGGCAGGTGTGTGTGGGACGTGTGGGAGAAGAGTCGGACGTGGACGACGGATCGCCCGTGTGCTCCTCCTCGAAGGTGGGGGTAGTGGCACGACGAGGGCGTCGTGAGGGTCAAGAAGAGGAGGCGGTAATGGCCTTCCTCTTTCCACAACCCGCAGGTGTGTGAGCCCCTCTAGTGCGAGGCATCGTGGGAGTGACACGATGATGTGTCGGTATAAAATTAAAAGGGGTAAAGAGTGTACCGACAGAGCGATCATAGCGATAGTCTCCCCCAAGCTAATCCCGGTAGTTTCCACTGACGTAGGCAAAGCGTACCTGAAATAGAAACAAATAAAACGTCAGGATATGAAAAATAAAATAAGGGATCTGTGCATCTGCTCGACCGAGCACAAGCCTTGCTCGGTCGAGCAGCGTAGATGCTGAGATAGGCTGCTAAGTTGGTGTTGCTCAACCGAGCAGCTATACTGCTCGGTCGATCAGATCGGCTCGTTTGAGCAGATTAGGTGCCAATGTTTGGGATATCCTGACCGAGCATCAAATGTGCTCGGTCAGCTGGGAATGGGGAGGAGGCGAGCTGCTCGGTCGAGCACCATGGGTGCTCGATCGAGCAGTCGGAGATGCCCTAGGGCAGCGACGGTGGGGAAATGGGGGGTGATACACGATGAGAGGGGGTGGAGGAGAGTGGATGTTGGGGGTGTTTTAATAGGAAGGGGGGTTTATGGGGGGCGTCGTCGTCGACATGGGTGGCACCGGCGGCGTCTGTCGGCGATCTGAAAGGGGGGAAGGGAATAGGGGCGGAGAGAGAGAGAGAGAGGAAAGAGAAAGAGAGAGATGGAGACAGGGAGTGAGAGATGGAGACTGACCAGACAAGCAGCGCGGCCGGTGGTGCGGGCGGAGGAACGGGAGGCGGCGACGGTGGGGTAGGTCGAGTAGGGTAGGGGAAAGTGTGCTCGGGCGATGGTTTTTGATTAATCGAGAGAGCTTAGGGGTAAATGAGAACGAGTTGGGTTTTAATAACCCAACTCGTTTGGAAGTGGGGCCTGCCAAAAAAATAGGATAAATCGACTCGATTGAGCAGCAAAGCTGCTCAGTCGAGTCGGACAATCATAAAAAAAAGTTTAGAACACTTCCTCTTATGCTCGATCGAGCATGGTCTGCTCAGTCGAGCAGATCGCTACTCGGACCGAGAAGAGGCTGCTCGGGCCGCTTAGACAGAACGCCGTTTCTTCCTTGTTTTCACGAGTCTGCGCTACTCGATCAAGCAGGTGGCTGCTCGGTCGAGTCAGTGTCAACTCGGACCGAGCAAAGGTTGCTCGGGCCGTGTAGACATAGCGACAGTTTTGTTCTCTTCTCTTGTGCCCGCACTGCTCGACCGAGCAGGTGGCTGCTCGGTCGAGTCACCTATGTCCCCTTTGACCCTCCTCCTTTGGTATACTCTTCAAATCAGCTGCTCTTCTCCAGCTTTCTTCCGTTTAAAACGTCGATTTGCGTGCCCCTATATGTTCAATCTGTAGAAAGGAAGAACCCATCAAATTTTTATGATTTTTGTATTTTTAAGAAGAATAAACAACGTTTTTATTTGGTTTTCTTAAATAGATAAAGTAAAAAATAAGAAATTGGAAAAGAGAATCCAAGATATAAAAGATTGGGTTGCCTCCCAATAAGCGCTCATTTTGAGTCATGAGCTCGACTCCCTCTGGTTCATCAATAGTTATTTGGTGCACATGAGATTCGCGAGTCGTTCTTGCCAAAGATATTGTGCGGAGGTATTTGGCATCCTTCCACTCCAGGCTTTTCCTCGGCGACGTAACTGATGGCTTTCGGCTTTTCGTGGTGCGAAGAATAATCTAAGAGCTCCTCATCCAACACACGGAGATAGGCGACGACCGCTTTATGGTAAAATGGGTCACCGTCGTCGTCAACACTTGTTCTTATCGTGTCCTTTATGACCCCCCAGAAGTATAATTTCCTACGGCCTCATCTTCTAGGAGCTCCAAGTAGCTAGCTCTTTCTTCACGAACATGCTCCCGCATAGGTTTTTGCAGCCTGAATTGGGATTCAATGTTGCCCACGTTCAACGAGAGAGTCCCTTCACAGACATCTATCAACACGCCAGCCGTCGCCATGAAGGGGCGGCCAAGTATAAGCTGGGAGCTCCCTCCCTCAGGCATATTCATAATAACAAAGTCAACTGGAACACACAACCCAGGTGGTATCTGTAGAATAATGTCCCTGGCAATGACCACCGGATATGTGATCGAATGATCTGCTAGCTGTATGGATATGTTTGTGGGCTCCAGCTCGCTCCCAGTTTATAGTTTTTCAAATATGGAAAGATGCATCAAGCTGATGCTTGCTCCCAAGTCAATTAGAGCACGACTGATGGGCATACCTCCTATGGAACACGGAACCGTGAAGCTTCCCGGATCCGGTAGCTTCCGCGGGAGATGATTCTTTATAATGGAGGTAGAGTCCTCCATAAGCTTTATCTCTTCGTGCTTCCTCTTCCCTGTGAGAAGGTCCTTTAAAAACTTTGCATAAATGGGAATCTCCGTGATGGCATCCATGAATGGAATGTTAAGCTGGATGCCCTTTAGAAGCTCTGTGAACTTGGAATACTTTTTCTCCATTTTAGCCAAAGCCAACCTCTGTGAATACGACGGAGTGGGTCGGCTTCCTTTGTTCCTTGCGACATCATTAGGAGACGGTGTGGTTGTGGGTGTGGTGGAGGGTGAATCCGCTTTCTCCTCTTTCTTGGTAAGCTCTTCCATAGCCTCTTCTCTATCACTGCCAATAATGATCTCCTCACTTATGACTTTCCTTGTTCACAACTGGAATCATAACGGGGTCGGTTGCCCATCCTCCATGTGTGGTAACGGAGACCAAGACATTGGCTTGAGCCCTCGGATTCGGCTCCGATTGTGAAGGCAACCTCCCTTGGTTCTTCAGCAGCTGGGACATCTGGCCCCTTAGTTCATCGAGCGATGTGTTTATGTTTTTGAACTGAACGAATGTGTCCTGGTTAAATCTGGCTTGCCTACTCATGAATGTCTCTAAAGTGCTCTCCAAATTGGACCGAGGCGGAGATGGTGCATAGCCCTGCTGAGGTGAGCGATTGAACTGGTACCCTAGTGGTCGATATGGCCCAGCTTGCCTGAACCTACTCTGCTGTTGATTTGGCTGCTGCCCTTGCTGTTGTTGAGGAGGGGGTGGTGGTCTTTGAAACTGTAGAGGTTGCATCCCTCCACTTGGGTTCCCGCAAGAAAATCCCGGATGATTTCTAGCGACCCGGTGTTTCCACTGGTTGCGTCCCTCTCCTTAAACATATTGCACCGACTCAGATGATTCAGCACCATCATAATATCCCTCATTGGGAACATAACTGTGCTCTCCATATTCCTCTGAAGGATGATAATTTGATGTGCCGGTGGTCGTTGGGATGGAGTCCAAACGTTGTTCAATTCTGGCCACCTGTTTACACAAAGTCTCAATGTGAGAATCAAGGTGGCTGACAGCTTTTACCTCGGGGGTTCCGGTCACAATGGTTCTCTCTTCACTCCACTGCTGATTATTTGCCGCCATATGCTCAAGAAGGTCTATGGCTTCCTCAGGCGATTTGTCCATTAGGGCGCCTTGCGCGGTAGCATCAATTATCATTTTGGTGCTGGGTTGCAGCCTATTATAGAAGCTCTGAACCAAATCCCAGGACTGGATACCGTGATGAGGGCACTGATGTTGAAGGTCCTTAAACCTTTCCCAGGCCTCGTACAGAGATTCTTGCGGAAGCTGTTTAAAGTTCGAGATAGTCCCCTTGATCCACACCGTCTTTGAGGGTGGATAGAATTTGTCCACAAAGGTGAGTGCCAGTTTCTCCCATGTAGTAAAATGGTTGGGTGGATGGGCCCGTAGCCAGTATGAAGCTTTATCCCTCACGGTGAAGGGGAAAAGCCTTAGCTTGATGGCGTCATCACTCACATCTTTAGCCTTAAAAATATCGCACTTTGCCAGAAAAGTGTCGATGTGGTGGTTGGGATTCTCGTGAGGATGCACATGGAAGGGATCTTGCTGCATTAGATTTATAAGCCCCGTCTTCAACTCGAAGCTAGCTGCCGCCAGTTGTGGTCTAAGGATGGAAGAATTATTTCCAAAGGTAGGCTTCAAGTGGTCCCGGATGGACCCAGTGCGAGGTGGGGCAGTGGTATTGTCTGCCATCTGACCAGAGGAAGATTGATTTCTATTGAGGCCCTCAGAGCCCTTGCCATTTTCTCGATCTCAGGGTCGAATAATAACTCTTGATTAAATGCCCCCAAAGCGAGTGTTCATGCACCAAAACAGCTCAGAAAAATACCGTTAGCAGCAAGGTAATAATTAAAAGAATGAAAATGGTGGTAAGATAAGGAATGGTGAGATTTGCTAGCAAACTCTTTAAAATAAAAAAATAAACTGAGATACAGTATTGATGTCCCCGGCAACGACGCCATAAACTTGATGTGTCCGAAATGTAACCCTAGAGCGACCTAGTAATGGCACGAATTACACGGAGATAAATCCCCGGCAACGGCACCAAAAACTTGACGCACCCAGAACTTAGACCTAAATTTCACCTAGCGGTGTCACGGTCGCTAGGCGTAGTGTGGCTCCTAGGTGTCAATTCCGGGCTCTATCCGCAAGCGGACGGTGTCAAATTATAGTATAAAAGATGTTGGATCCCATAGGGACAGTGACAGTGTATTTGAGGTCTCAGATTATTTTCATATTTCAAAGTGAGATAGCGGTCGATTGGAAAAGTTTGGTTTTGATGTTGTTGTTGACTTGATAATAAAGAGAACTAGGGTTTTAGGGATCACCGCTAAGACCGTCGGAGATCGATGTTGGAATAGGATCATTACGTTGCATTAGGGTTAGGGGATTAGTCTCTCAATTCATACCACTCTTGTGGGTTAGAATTTCGAGGTATTTCGGTGGCTCTCATTGACGCAATGGCGGTAGCCGTCAATGTAGCGATATAGTTGGTCGGTTGATCCCCTCAAGGCATGAGCCGGGCATGGTCACGAGCCTTGGTTGGATCCACCGATTTCCCTAATTAAATCCCAAGGGTACTCCTTAAGCTCATCAATTCCACAGACCGTGGGCATGATCTCAGTACGAGTTTCCCTAGGGATCGGATGGATCGACCGAAATACATCCCTTTATTCCGAATTCAACCTAGAGATCCAGATCTACATCTCCCCCCTAAAGTCTTAGGGCTAACACATCAACCCTAGAGGAGACTGTGTAGGGATCGTCTTACCCTTGCAATACTAACAACAAACACTCTAGAGGGGGGTGAATAGAGTAATGGCAATAAATTGTGCAATTAAAATTAAGCTTGCAAATGCTGAATAATAAGTGCAGGAGGAATTAATCAACACAATCAATCCAAACACAAACACAAGAATTACCCTGGTTCCCCAAACTTGGGTACGTCCAGCCACACCAATATCCACTATAATTCTCACACAGAGAAGTGAATACAATCTCACACAGAGATACCTCATACAGAGGATTTAGGATTCTCACACAGAGAAATCCTCACTCTCACACAGAGAGACCTCACACAGAGGATTTAGGATTCTCACACAGAGAAATCCTCACTCTCACACAGTGGATTTAGGATTCTCACACAGAGAAATCCTTGCTTTCACACAGAAAGACTTAAACTCTCACACAGAGAGAACTCAACCAACCCTCACACAGAAGGTTATACTCTCACACATAGAGTAAATAGCTCTCACACAGAAAGCTAGGGTTTCAATGAAATAACAAAGTAAAACAAATACTCTTACCTATGCCTTGAGATGAACTTACTCATAAATGAATGCAAGAAATGGAAGAGGATCTCCAAGTGTTGAGATATGCTTGAAAGCACTTGGATGAATTCCCTTGAGCTGGACTTCAATGCATGAAGAGGAATGAGGGCTCAAAAGAGGGAATTGAGGGAGCTTGAGAGTGGCTTAAAGATCTCTTGAGATTTTCAATAGAATCAAGAGTAATCAAGAATCAATCAAGGAGTTTAAGCATAGGCAGCACACTCATATATATATATATATATATGAATCCTATATCAAGCCCAAAAACCCAAAGAAACAGCCAAATAATCAAATCTGCAACGGCTAGAAACTAGGTGAAAACGACAGGAATAGTCGACTGATGATCATAATACAGTCGACTGATCAACGGCTAGAAAATATCCAACGGCTATAATCTGAGCCAGGACAGTCGACTGACGAAGTCAATACAGTCGACTGACAAACAGGACAGGCGCCTGTTAATCCTTCAGCAGACGACTGCTGCAGGGGATGGATCGAAACAGAGAGCTGCACTCTTTCTCCAATTCTTCGCACAGGCGACTGATGTTAATAATACAGTCGACTGTCAAATAGTCAGGCGACTGTACATTCTTCATCAGTCGACTACTGTAAAGTATGGAGAGAAGACATAGAGATGCAGAGATTGCACTTACGCTAGACATGCGACTGTTGGCCAATTTTCAGGTGACTGTAAATATACAAGCGACTGGAAACCGATCGTCAGACAACTGTGCGTAAAGCTCAAGTTTGAGTCAGTAGAAATGTTGACTTGAGCAGTGCATATCAGGCGACTGTAGAAGGATCTACAGGCGACTGGAAATCACCCATTCGGCTGTGTTTCCCTCATCAGGTGACTGACGGAAAGAGTGAACCTATTGGGTTGGATTCTATGATAATCCTAAGATTCACTAAGATGGTTAAATGCATGTGCATTAATGAGCAAACCATCTAGCAAGGCATTACATCAACCCTAGACTCAAAAGAGAGAGAAAGCAATAAAGTAAATTACATGGATTACAATGCTTTCTTAAGAGTCTAATTCTTCAATCTTGATGCCTTGATAGCTCTCCATCATCTCCAAGCATCGACACTCCTTGAGTCCAAACTTTGGCCCTTCTTCACATGATGTCCATCCTTACACCAAGTGATTAGTCTCCAAGAAAGATATCCTTGAAATAAACTGAGAGACTAAGACATGAGATTCATTAGTAACAACATAATTTTGTGATCATCATTAAAATAAGATTGGTATGAAACACCAATACTCAACAATCTCCCCCTTTTTGATGATGACACACATTATGTAAATCATAAAGAATTAAAGCACAATGCTAATGATCTCCCCCGACTTATATGCACCAAATATATAATGAGCTACTCAAAGGTAAATACTCATAATACTAATAACAACATGGTGACATATAATAGGCATGGATTACATAAACCAATTGCAAGGAATAAAAGCATGCAAACATGAAAGGTTTATCTAATCCCATATATCTCTCCCCATAGAGATATCTCTCCCCATATGCATATGTATATATCTCTCCCCCTATAGATATGATCACATAATGCATATATCTCTCCCCCTTGACATCGTCAAAAAGGTGGACATCAAAAATATCCCCCTTTGCCATCTTAACCAAGATATGACAATATGCAAGAAAAGAAAGATATGTATGATACCAAATGTAAAAATTTAGTGGGTATCAATTCACTATCACATGCTCCCCCAAGATCATAGAAATGGTCAAATTTTGACTTCTATGATCTAATACCAATTAATTAATGGAGCCATGGGCCTAAAGTGTATCAAAGCAATAGATATGAAAAGAATCAAGCTTTGAAGATACACAAAGATATTACCAAAACAAATAAAACATGAAACATGTTGGCAATAAACAAGAGGTTTGGTTTGAGACCAACAATAACCAATTGTGAATAATAATCTCAAACAACCCCAAAAATGAGAGTCAAGATATGTTTTAGAATATTTTAAACATATAAGATATTAGCTCCCCTATTGACATACACATGGATCAAAAGTGCATGTATGTCAATAAAATCCCCAAGATTCCCATTTTCATGAAAAATTCAAACATTTGAAAGTATTTTCAAAGTCATGAAACACACACACACACAACCAATGGGTATGCAAGAATATAACATTAAGCACAATACCCATGCAATATGCAAATGTGTGTGGGGAACCTAAACATTAGGGAACCAAACCCAAGAGGAGTTTGATTTCCTAATGTAATCACATGAGGTGATCACATCCCTTACTAGAGAGTTGATATAACTATTCCTCTCTTGCACACTAACCTTAGTGGGAATCCATAAACTCAAGGAATTCCTAGGCAAGGGTTTTGCCTTTGCAAGAGGAGTGGATGTGGCATGCTTAGGTGTAGAAAATATTTTCTTAGCATGCATGAAGTGAGGACTTTGCTTCTTAGCAAAAAATGAAGGATTTTCATTTTTCCTCACCACCTCGTGATTTACATGCTTCTTGTTGATGTTCTTGTTGTACAAGAAAGCATGGTGATTCTTCTTAGGTGCTTTAGCAATATCTCTTGTATATGCATCATAAGAGGAATTAGAGGTGGGGTTGGGTACCACATTTTGAATATACCCCAAACCTCCTCTATGATTTGCAGGATGTTGTTTTTCCAACAAATCGTGGAGTGAATCCCTAGAATGCACAAAGCTTTTGAGCTTCCGGGATTCCTCTTCACATTTCAACGTAAGTTGTTGAATGCGAATTTCTAAGCTAAGGTTTTGAGCTAATAATTTTTCATTAGAAATGCTTAAATCCTTAACTTGAGAGAGAAGTGTGTCTCTCTCACTAGTGTCACAAACATGCAAAGCATCATTGTCGTTAACACTAGTGGATTCTAAGGCATGCAACCTACTCATAGCATTTTTAAATTTTGCTTTCAATTTAGCATATGAGTCGATGCACTTACTTGCCCCATTGGAGACCAAGTTGAAGCGGTATTCGAGCTCCTCGTAGGATAGCTTCTCCTCCTCAACTTCCTCATCACTTTCCTCCTCGTTAGAGCTTGACGAAGACTCTTCCCCCTTTGCCATGAAGCACATTTCCTCGTTGGGGTTGAGCCATGCCTCCACCTCTTCATTGCTTGAACTCGAGGAGATTGATGAAGAATCATCAAAAGCCGCGAAGCACATATGAGCTTGCTCCTTGTCATCCTCTTCTTCATCACTAGATGTATCCTCATCGGAGTCATCAAAAGTGCCGACAAGTCCCTTCTTTTGGTTCTTGAACTTGGACTTGCCTTTCCAATGCTTCTTTCATGTTCCTTTGTAGGTCTCTTTGTCGGGTTTGGAAGGGCATTCGGTAGAAATATGACCTTTTCCTCTACAATTGAAACAAATAGAATTGTAAGACTTGGAGGCAAACTTTGAAGAGGATTTACCTTGCTTGCTTTTGAGGAGCGCTCTCAGTTGTGTGGCAAGCTCCATGACTTCATCTCCACTATCCTCATCTTCTTCATCTTCTTCACTAGGAGTTTCTTGATGGAATTTCTTCCTCCATTTGATTGGCTCCTCTTTGGCATGGAATGCAACCCCCTTTTGCTTCTCCGGCTTCTCGGGCTTGGTTGATTGAATCTCCTTCTTGTGTTGAAGCTTTAATTCATACGCCATGAGATTCCCAATGCACTCCTCAACAGTGTATTTGGACATGTTGTAAGACTCCAAAATACCATTGGCCTTTGACTCCCATTGAGATGTGAGCGAGTCAAGGATCTTCTCCACTCGATCCTCTTGAGAAATCACCTTCCCAAGTCCTTCCAAAGCGTTCACGATTTCTGTGAACCTTGTGAACATCTCCGAGATGTTTTCACCTTCCTGCATCTTAAACAACTCATATTTAGATCTAAATACGCATTGTTTAGATTTCTTTACCTTCGAAGTCCCTTCATGAGAAATCTCCAATGTATGCCATATTTCGTTCGCCGATTTGCACATGGAGATGCGGTTGAACTCATTTGAAGTGAGGGCGCAATGGAATGCATTCATAGCCCTCGCATTAAATTTGATCGAGTCCTTCTCTGCTTTTGTTCTCGAAGCCGCGGGTGTAGTAGGCTCCTCAAATGGAAACTCTGTGATGTCGTAAAGGTCTTGACCCTTCATGTAGATCATCATCTTGATCTTCCAACTTGGATAGTTGGTTCCGTTGAAGAGCGGGGGTCGAACGGTTGATAGACCTTCTTCATGAGACATGGATGAAGCGTTGTATGCCATCATTGTTGTATGCTTCAACCTCGCTCTGATACCAATTGTAGGGATCGCCTTACCCTTGCAATACTAACAATAAACACTCTAGAGGGGGGGGTGAATAGAGTAATGGCAATAAATTGTGCAATTAAAATTAAGCTTGCAAATGAGGAATAATAAGTGCAGGAGGAATTAATCAACACAATCAATCCAAACGCAAACACAAGAATTACCCTGGTTCCCCAAACTTGGGTACGTCCAGTCACACAAATATCCACTATAATTCTCACACAGAGAAGTGAATACAATCTCACACAGAGAGACCTCACACAGAGGATTTAGGATTCTCACACAGAGAAATCCTCACTCTAACACAGAGAGACCTCACACAGAGGATTTAGGATTCTCACACAGAGAAATCCTCACTCTCACACAGAGAGACCTCACACAGATGATTTAGGATTCTCACACAGAGAAATCCTTGCTTTCACACAGAAAGACTTAAACTCTCACACAGAGAGAACTCAACCAACCCTCACACAGAAGGTTATACTCTCACACAGAGAGTAACTAGCTCTCACACAGAAAGCTAGGTTTTCAATGAAATAACAAAGTAAAACAAATACTCTTACCTATGCCTTGAGATGAACTTACTCATAAATGAATGCAAGGTGTTTCAGAGTGTTTTCTCACTACAAAGCGTTGACCGTGGATAACCCGGTCAACGTGGTCAAGGGGCCCGCTTGGGTCCCTCGGGCGAGTCGAGTTGGTGCAGTTGAGGCTCGAGTCGGACTAGCAGGCGACGTAGAGCGCATCGACTGGATTGAATCGGGGTACTCGGTCGTTGGTAGGGCAAGGAGTATCCTCGGCCCTGATCGAGACGCTCGGCCTCGGTCGGTTGCGCTCGGCCTCGGCGGTCGGACGACGAGGGGAAGCCTCAATCGTCCAGCTGGTTACGTGGTCGGTGAGGGGCAGAGGGGAAGCCTCGGCCCGTGGATCTAATGCCCTCCTGCGTAGACGAGAACGCTCGTCAGGGGGCCGGACCTTGGTTCCGGCCAAATCCCCTCCGATGCCTAAGTCAGACAGAGATATGAAAGAGGAGGCCCGGCGGAGACGGTTCGACTCGTGAGGAGATCGGAACGGCGTCTCACGGCGCGAGCAGGGGAGGAAGGAAATGAAATGGGGGAACTAGGTCGTTGATGGAGTACCTTAGGTTCTAGATACCTGAGAGGCGGTCCCTTCTCCTGTCGTCCTCCTAGCCCCTTTATAGACCTCCGCCGTGATTGTCCCCGACCCACGTCGCTCGTCCGCCCCCAATCGTGCCCCCTCCATCCGCCCCCTCGTCGCCGCCCCCTACGCCATGCCAGCACCTCCCTATAACTGCTATTAAGTGGTAGCGGGATCGGGGGGGGCGGTTATTGCAGGAGTGGGCGAGTGACAGGCGTGTTATCGGGGCCGGGTCGGATCGACATGTGGGGGGGTCCCCCACAGGGCCTCATCGAGTGGGCCGGAGTGCGCAGATGGGCTCTTGATCGGCGGTTGTGTCTCTGGGCTTGGGTCTTTCGGGCCTCAGTCAAATAGGCGTAACAATTACCCCCATCGGTCGGGTCGATCGGCCTTAGCCGGTCCGGCACGGCCGATGTGACTTCCGCTGACCTTGACAGGCTCGCCAGTCGATGCCGACTCATTTATTAGTCGGCATCATGAGTTGGCCCGTTCGATACTTTTAAGGCGCGGGCTCCGAAGCGTCTTCGGTCCTCTGATGCTGCCACGTTGTGGCTGCAAGCTTATCCCCGTTGCTCGCAGGGTCGTCTTAAGTTGAGAAGCCGAGGGGTTCGTGGGCCGCCCTCGGTGGGATCGATCGGCCTGGGCTTGCTCGGTTCGACCGCTGTGCCTCCTGGGATTCCGAGTGGCGCTTTAATCGAGGCGTGGTCATAAATGTAGGTCATGATGAGGCGGATTGATTGGACTTCCCTTGGCACCGATTTCGAAACGCCGCCGGTTCTTCGAGTCCTGCCACGCGTTCTTGTCAGGCGCTTCGAATTCGTCCCTGTGTCCGGTATATAAGATCTCCAGCTGCGTTGATCTCTGCTTCTCTCTTGCTCTTTCCATTGTTCTTAGGTGTTCCGCGACTCGGAGTTTCCCGTTGCCCTCGCTTCCTCGTCTCCCCAAACTAGTTAAAAGGTAATTCCTTTCTCGCTCTCGCATTATGGCTGCTCTTAGGATAGGCGGTTCTGGTCGAGGGGCGAGGGATTCTCTAGAGTCCAGGCGGGGCAGGCCCCGGCTAGTGGGATCAGGTTCCTCTTTCGGGAGTCGTCCCCTCCAAGATAAGGGGAAGGGGAAGCTATTCCCAGACTACGCCTGTGATGACGTGGCGTCGGCTGCCGTGCGTCTTAACGTGCCCACGGTTATCCTCCGTACGCCGTCGAGGACCGTTCCTTCGGCGGTCACGGAGATCCGGGAAAGGTATCTCTGCGTCCCGTACGATGTCCGAGTTCCATTCGTCGACGAGCGGATTTGCCTTCTGAGGAGCAATGAAGTCGGAGTCTACGTCGAAATGTTTCACCTGGGTCTTCGTTTCCCGCTCAATCCCTTCCTTATCCAGGTCATGGAGTATCTCATGGTGCCACTTTGCCAGTTTACCCCTTGCTCGATTGCGGTACTGACGGGCTTCGCCACGCTCTGCTGCACCCGCGGCCTGGAGCCGTCTCTCCCCCTTCTCTTCCATTTTTACCAGATCCAGACGGTCGGCCTGGGGTCATGGCTACAGCTCTGAGCCCGCTCGAGGAGGGAATGCCTGATCGGGCTGCCCCACTGGTCGGGGGATTGGAGTTCAGATTACGTCTTTGTGGTCTTCCTGGGGGATGCCCAGATTTTGACAAGTTGGGGCGGTTCTGTCCAGCCTCACCCGTCGCTAGCTCTCTCAGACGTCGACCGGGCAGCCGTCGCGCTACTGTCGACCCTCCCCTTGGAGTCGAAGTCCATCTGGTCCTTGTTGGATGACCTACTCTTGAAGGCCGTCTTGTGGTCTCCGGGTAGGTCGCCTTTTCCGTCTTGAATCGCCCTGTGACTCATCCTGATTTTGGTGTCCCTTGCAGGGATGGCTGGCCGCGAGTTCATCCGTGACGTCGATGAACTGATCCGCCGCGGAGCTGCTCGGAGCCGAGGTAGTACCTCTGGAAGGGCGCCTAGGCGGACCGTGGAGGAGGAAGTGCGCCGAGCCGAGCCTTCCGTGGGTAAGGTGGTGGCCGAGCCTCCCGCCTCTTCTTCTGGCGATCCCCTTCCCGGGGTGGTTACAAGGGCCGGACCTGCCTCGTCAGCCCATGAGGCAGGGGATAATGACGGGTCCGGTGCAGTCCCTCCTGCCCTTGGTGCGCCCCCTCAGGTTCCCGAGGGTGGGGATGGTGCGAGGCAGAAGCGTTCCCCTCCGGCGCCTTCGGAGCCCCACGGTGGAAAGAAGAGGAAGGAGGACATGGATCCCTCCAGTCCGGCAGGTTCCGCGCTTCCTGTGGCGACCACCGGGGATCCTTCGGTAGCCTTGTCGACCACCCCCCTCGCAGCGTCCTCGCCCGTATCACCGGGGATCGGGGCCTTGTTGGCGAGCAATATGGCTTCCCTTGTCGTCCTGGGGAGCTCGATGTTTGTCGACCGAGCCCTGGCCCAGCAGGTCGCCGAGGTCTCCGTCCCTCCCCGGGACCGCAACCTCCTCAAGAAGATCCCTGCCGACAAGATGTCGGATTCCTTGGTCTGGATCCTTCAACAGGTTCGGTTATCTTGCTATCCTCTCCTTCCTTTGATCCTCTTCTTAGCCCATGTCTCGTCTTTCCAGGGTTCAGCTCTCGCTGTGGAGTTGCAGTGTCGAGCCGTCCGCTTGAGGGAGCTGGAGGAGTCCTCCATGAGGGCCCAGGAGCGGGCCGGGGTGGCGGAGGTGGCTATGACGGAGGCCCAGATGGAGTCTCGGCATCTCAAGCTCCGTGTGGCCGAGCTGGAGGGACGAGTGGGTGACCTCCAGGGAAAGCTGGAGGACGTCCGTCAGTCGGCTGAGGAAGCGGCGGAGTCGTTCTGCCTGGAGAGGGAGGAGCTTCAGAGGGAACTGTCGGACCGGCGCCAGGTGATGTGGCTTGCAGAGGAGGTGGAGAGGGGCGTCGTCGAGACCCTGGGGAAGAGGATCTTCGAGGTTCTCAGGGAGGCCTTCGGTGCGTATGAAGACCTCATCGCCCCCCGGATCGTCGAAGTCGTCCAGTCTTCCTTCCGGGAATGTGCGGAGCGTGTTCGGCAAGCCCCTCCGCCGGTCGATCCCCCTCGCTCCGAGCAGGGCGAAGTGCCCGAGGATTTGTCCTCCCGAGCCCGGGCTCCCTAAGCCGTCCCTCCCGGCCTTATCCTCAAATTTTTTAGCATCCGCTTCGCTTTGGGCCAATCCACTTGAAATGGATCCCTGGCCCCGCTATCTCCTTCGGCTTCGCTACCGGCTCCAGGGCCAATAATTGCTGGTTGCATGGCTGCTAGTTTGGGCTTGACGGGATCGTCCCGGTCTAAACACAGGTTCAAACCGTGTCCAAATCGGAGCTCAAACGAGCCCAGAAACGCAGAAAGAGTTCAAGGGGAAGTGGGTTAGACCCACCGGGCCAAGAGGCCCATGTGCAAGGGCAAAACGGGCGCGGCCCGCTGCAGCAGCGGGCATGACCCGCTGTGTGCAGCGGTCGGGCGCCCGCTGCATTAGCGGGCGTGGCCCGCTGCACAGCGGGCCAGCGCCCGCTGATGCAGCGGGCGCATTAGCGGGCGTGGACTCTCTCTAAATTTCCTCACTAACTACTTTGGGTCTTTTGTCAACCAATTTTGCTCTGTCGGTGTCGACCTAGCTTCTTTAGGTGACGAACTTTGTCATTCATCGTGAGTGGATTATTTGTAGAGAGTTTTCTTCGCCTCGATTCCCTGTAAATAAGACACATTTTTGTACCCTGGTTAATGAAATTGACTTACTCGGACTTCTCGTGTATTTTGCGTTGCTGCCTTGTTCTTGGCCTAGGACTGGGTGACGTTCGCGTTGGCTGGGGGAATTGCCCCCAGACTTATGGGCGCAGGAGTCGGTCGGTGAGGGATAAACTCCTTGGCTTAGGACCGGTCGGCGTCTGCACTGGCTGGGGGAATCGCCCCCAGACTTACGAGCGCAGGAGTCGGTCGGCGAGGGCAAAGCTCCTCGGCTTAGGACCGGTTGGCGTCTGTGCCTGCTGGGGGAACTGCCCCCAGGCTTATGAGCATAGGAGTCGGTCGGCGAGGGCAAAGCTTCTCGGCTTAGGACCGGTCGGCGTCCGTGCCTGCTGGAGGAACCGCCCCCAGACTTATGAGCGCAGGAGTCGGTCGGCGAGGGCAAAGCTCCTTGGCTTAGGACCGGTTGGCGTCTGTGCCTGCTGGGGGAACTGCCCCCAGACTTATGAGCGCAGGAGTCGGTCGGCGAGGGCAAAGCTCCTCGGCTTAGGACCGGTCGGTGTCCGTGCCTGCTGGAGGAACCGCCCCCAGACTTATGAGCGCAGGAGTCGGTCGGCGAGGGCAAAGCTCCTTGGCTTAGGACCGGTCGGCGTCCGTGCCTGCTGGAGGAACCGCCCCCAGACTTATGGGCACAGGATTTGGTCGGCGAGGGCAAAGCTCCTCGGCTTAGGACCGGTCGGCGTCCGCGCCGGCTGGGAAAATTGCCCCCAGGCTCCCGAGCGCAGGAGTCGGTCGGCGAGGGCAGTGCCCTCCTTCCTCCTCCAGTGAGGCGGCGGTCTTCATTCTTTTGCACTATTGGTGAAATGTCAATTCCGTCGAGGATTTAAGAAAAGACAAAGGGAATGCAATTGTACTCTTAAGAGTCCTGTCGGACTGGTACATTTGGAGGAAAGGAAATAGGGAATAAGGCTAAATAGAGGGGTGTAAACCTAGATAATCCCCTCGGACCAGGCTACGACTGGGGAAGGGAGCTCGCCCGCTCACTCTACGATGCGGAGGGGTCCTTGGACGGCGTTGATCTTCTTCCCCTTGTCCAGCTACATGGAGGTCCCTTCCCCATGGGTCGGCTCATCGGCTAAGCCCCTGGCGTGCCCCCGACTCATCAGCTTCTCAATGTCCTTCTTCAAATGCCAGCAGTCCTCAGTGTCGTGGCCGTCGTCCTTGTGGTACTTGTAGTATTTCTCCTTCTTCCCACCTCTTTTCGCCCTCGGCGGGGGGCGTTTGGTGCGTTCTTCCTTATGTACTTGGGCGAGGACGGTGTCTGGGGTGGCGTCTCTCGTACCTTCTCCGCGCTGCCTGTTTCTCGGCCTCTTCTCGGTCCGATATCCTTCGGGGCTGCCTCGTCCGTTGTCGCCGCGCTTGGATCCTCGAGTGGCTTTTCCTGCATCCACGGCCAAGGCCTCCTCGATCAGCATGAAGCGCTCGGCCCTTGCCATGATCCCGGGGAGGTCCTTCGGGGGATCGTTGTGCAGGGACTTCTTGAGGCCTCTGTGGCGAAGTCCTTTCTTAAGGGCCGTTTGGACCACCAGGTCGGGGGGGCTGTTCACGTTCAGCCTCTCCGCATTGAAGCGGTGCATGAACTGCCGGAGCGGCTCGGCCGGGCCTTGCACTATGTTGAATAGATGTTCAGCATCAGGCTTGATCTGCCTCCCTGCCATGAACTGCTTGCAGAACAACTGGGTGAGTTCCTCAAAGCTGTCGATGGAGCGGCTGGGCAGGCTGCGGTACCAGGTCCTCGCCGCTCCCCTGAGAGTAGAATAGAAGTCTCGGCAGAGCAGGTCATCGTCAGCTCCTTGGAAGGACATGTCCCCCTCGTAGTCCATTACGTGGTGTCCCGGGTCCCCTATCCCGTCGTACTTCCCCAGCGCCGGGATCCTGAATCGAGAGGGGACCCGTGCGTCGGTTATTCTCTGTGATAGGGGGCACCGGTCTCCGTGGATGCCTCCGGGGATTCGATAGTCGCCTGCCTCTGGCTCGTTCGGTGGTGGAGGTTGCACAGGCACCGGCGGGGCTGGCTCCGCGGCCCTCGCCACGCTGGGGGTCGGGCTGACCCGGCGCTCCCGGCTCCTCCGGCAGGAGCTCCTGCTCCATCGTGATCGGTCTCTCGAGTGGTGTCATTCGCTTCTCCTGCGGCGGGACGACCGTGACCGACGAGATGATGCAGTCATCGATTCGCCCTCTGTCCCTTCGGTTTCTCTTCGGCTCCTTTCACGATAAGGGGAGGGGGCGCGTGATTTCTCCTGACGGGAGTCAGAGAGTGTGAACCGTCGATCCGCGTTCGGTTTTTTGGTCCCATGGTCGTCGACCACGGCGGATCGCAAGAGCGGGGGACCCCCCGCCCATCGATGGCCATCGCCCAACGTGCCTCCGTTGGATGGTGCAGGGCTGACGAGCTGCTGTACCATCGCGACCAACGTCTGGAGGCTCGCGTTAGTCTCCTGAGCCAGGGCATGGAGCTGTCCCTGTGTGGCCAGTTCTGAGCCACCGGTCTCTTCGGTTGAGGGGGCGGAGCGATTGCCGACGGTCGTGTCTTCGGGGTTGCCGTTGGATGCGCCATTCCCCTCCTCTGGGATGGGGGGCATGCGCTTCCTTCCATTGCTGGCTCGTGCCATTGTTGGTGTGGTTTGCTTCTTCGTGGGACGGTTTTCGGTTCCCACAGACGGCGCCAGATGTTTCAGAGTGTTTTCTCACTACAAAGCGTTGACTGTGGATAACCCGGTCAACGTGGTCAAGGGGCCCGCTTGGGTCCCTCGGGCGAGTCGAGTTGGTGCAGTTGAGGCTCGAGTCGGACCAGCAGGCGACGTAGAGCGCGTCGACTGGATTGAATCGGGGTCCTTGGCCGTTGGTAGGGCAAGGAGTAGCCTCGGCCCGGATCGAGACGCTCGGCCTCGGTCGGTTGCACTCGACCTCGGCGGTCGGACGACGAGGGGAAGCCTCAATCGTCCAGCTGGTTGCGTGGTCGGCGAGGGGCGGAGGGGAAGCCTCGGCCCGTGGATCTAATGCCCTCCTGCGTAGACGAGAATGCTCGTCAGGGGGCCGGACCTTGGTTCCGGCCAAATCCCCTCCGATGCCTAAGTCAGACAGAGATCTGAAAGAGGAGGCCCGGCGGAGACGGTTCGACTCGTGAGGAGATCGGAACGGCGTCTCACGGCGCGAGCGGGGGAGGAAGAAAATGAAATGGGGGAACTAGGTCGTTGATGGAGTACCTTAGGTTCTAGATACCTGAGAGGCGGTCCCTTCTCCTGTCGTCCTCCTAGCCCCTTTATAGACCTCCGCCGTGATTGTCCCTGACCCACGTCGCTCGTCCGCCCCCAATCATGCCCCCTCCATCCGCCCCCTCGTCGCCGCCCCCTGCGCCATGCCAGCACCTCCCTATAACTGCTATTAAGTGGTAGCGGGATCGGGGGGGCGGTTATTGCAGGAGTGGGCGAGTGACCGGCGTGTTATCAGGGCCGGGTCGGATCGACATGTGGGGGGGTCCCCCACAGGGCCTCATCGAGTGGGCCGGAGTGCGCAGATGGGCTCTTGATCGGCGGTTGTGTCTCTGGGCTTGGGTCTTTCGGGCCTCAGTCAAATAGGCGTAACACAAGGCATGGAAGAGGATCTCCAAGTGTTGAGATATGCTTGAAAGCACTTGGATGAATTCCCTTGAGCTGGACTTCAATGCATGACGAGGAATGAGGGCTCAAAAGAGGGAATTGAGGGAGCTTGAGAGTGGCTTAAAGATCTCTTGAGATTTTCAATAGAATCAAGAGTAATCAAGAATCAATCAAGGAGTTTAACCATAGGCAGCACACTCATATATATAGGAATCCTATATCAAGCCCAAAAACCCAAAGAAACAGCCAAATAATCAAATCTGCAACGGCTAGAAACTGGGTGAAAACGACAGGAACAGTCGACTGATGATCATAATACAGTCGACTGATCAACGGCTAGAAAATATCCAACGGCTATAATCTGAGCCAGGACAGTCGACTGACGAAGTCAATACAGTCGACTGACAAACAGGACAGGCGCCTGTTAATCCTTCAGCAGACGACTGCTGCAGGAGATGGATCGAAACAGAGAGATGCACTCTTTCTTCAATTCTTCGCACAGGCGACTGATGTTAATAATACAGTCGACTGTCAAATAGTCAGGCGACTGTACATTCTTCATCAGTCGACTACTGTAAAGTATGGAGAGAAGACAGAGAGATGCAGAGATTGCACTTACGCTAGACAGGTGACTGTTGGCCAATTTTTAGGTGACTATAAATATACAGGCGACTGGAAACCGATCGTCAGACGACTGTGCGTAAAGCTCAAGTTTGAGTCAATAGAAATGTTGACTTGAGCAGTGCATATCAGGCGACTGTAGAAGGATCTACAGGCGACTGGAAATCACCCAGTCGGTTGTGTTTCCCTCATCAGGCGACTGACGGAAAGAGTGAACCTATTGGGTTGGATTCTATGATAATCCTAAGATTCACTAAGATGGTTAAATGCATGTGCATGAATGAGCAAACCATCTAGCAAGGCATTACATCAACCCTAGACTCAAAAGAGAGAGAAAGCAATAAAGTAAATTACATGGATTACAATGCTTTCTTAAGAGTCTAATTCTTCAATCTTTATGCCTTGATAGCTCTCCATCATCTCCAAGCATCGGCACTCCTTGAGTCCAAACTTTGGCCCTTCTTCACATGATGTCCATCCTTACACCAAGTGATTAGTCTCCAAGAAAGATATCCTTGAAATAAACTTAGAGACTAAGACATGAGATTCATTAGCAACAACATAATGTTGTGATCATCATCAAAATAAGATTGGTATGAAACACCAATACTCAATAGACTGCTCACACATGGTGATACTGACGAGTAAAAATGCGATTTTTATCGAGGAAGACATTATAGCAAATGAATCAATTGATAATCGAATAACTTACGCATCGAAGATGAAGAGGAAATGTAGCAAATAATAACCCTAAGAAATCCCAAAGATTCCAGAACGCAAGAGTAATAGATCTCCAAAAACAATTCAATGATCCTAAAACAAGTAGGTTTAGATCTAACAATCGTCTCTCCTCTCCTCCTCTCTCCAAACGTGTTTCAAAAAGTAACAAAAGAAAAGTCTCGCCTCTCGCAATCCTCAGATCCACACTTCACTCCATTGCACGCATCAGACGGCCACGAGAAATTTCCAAAAATGGTCCTCATTGTCACCGACCGAGTCAGTGACTCGGTCGAGCAGGGGCTTGCTCGGTCGGGCTGCTCGGTCGAGCAGCCCACCTGCTCGGTAGAGTACGTCAGTAAGTCGGGCCTCTTCAAAAAATATCACTCTGTCTACTGGCCCGAGTCAGCCGTGCACAGTCGAGCAGCCAACTGACTCGGTGGTCATGAGCCCTGCTCGGCTCGAGTAGGATATTGATTGAGCTTCGGAAATGGGAGCTGCTCGACTGAGTCGCCATACTGCTCAGTCGAGCAACGTGCGTATCAGCTTTCATTCTTCTTCATGCATCAGCTCGATCGAGCAGCTGCTCTGCTTGGTCGAGTCACCTGAGAAGATTTCAGTAGCTTCTTGTCTGCTTCTCTTCCACTCTTGGAAATCTCCTCTACTCCTCCCTTAGGCTTCCAAAACTCAGCGAACTCCTGTAGAGCTTTGCCAACGGGTTCAGAGGCATGCCGGATTTGTCCATATCTAAAATGGATCCCGAATCGCTCCAAAATCCCTGAAAATCGAAAAAACTCTACGAAACTCGAATATGGCGTTAGAATTGCAATGTCGTAGGAAAATTCAGGATTTGGATGCGAATATGGCATGAAATGCAATGGAATGATGTTATGAAAAGATATAAAATATGGACACTTTAGATACCTTCTTCATTCTCTCGATTTGGGTCTTCCTTATCTTGAAATCAATGGCTTCATCATCTGCCCCTGCGAAGAATGTGATCATCGCCGTCCAGAAGAGCCAGAATGGGTTCATGGAGCCGGACTTACTGGCGGATTGGAGGACCACGGTAAAAGCTATCCAGATCAACGAGCTTCAGCTGAAGTATGTTCGCCTCGACTATTAGATCAGACTGCCTGGGAGGGACGAGAGGGCTCATCATCCCGGCGACAGGGAAGTGGGGGTCTACGTCAAAACTTTCGAACGGGGCCTCCGATTTACCATGCATCCTTTCATGCGGTACTTCCTGTGTACCCTGAACATTTTCCTCTGCCAGCTGATACCGAATGGTGTATGTATGTTGATGGCCTTGGGAATCGAGCAATCTATGTGCTTGTTCAACCATTTCTTTTGGATTCCTCCTCTGAAGACCACGGGGTGGTACACGATAATGGCTCGTCGGGATAGGTAGCTGTTGGAAAATCTCCCCTCCTTCAACCCCAAGTGGAAGGACGAGTTCGTGTTTGTGGTATTTCAGGGAGAGGCAGCTTCTGCACCGATTGGTGCACCCCAGATTTGGGGCTTACCGAGGATGAGCCGCTGGACGTTGAGGAGAAGAAAGCTGCTGACACTCTGAAGGGTCTACCAGTGGAGATGAGGTCGATTGTGTGGCTATGGTCGGACGAAGTGTTGCATCGGACTATGTGGACGAAAGGCTTGTTCGACTGTGCTTGCCAACTGTTCGACCTTCGTCGTCCGGACTAACTTGCTTGCTATTTTAGCAGGGATGATCGGCGTGGATTACTAGGTAGACCTCGCATTGAAGGTCGTGGTCGAGGCTTCAATCAAAGAGGCAGAGTCGAAGATGTTGTCGCCTCGGGCCCTGACCGTACCGAGGTCCTCGACCCAGCTAACCGCGGATCGGCCCATGTCTGTTAAGGGGATCGCCCAGGAGGGTTGCCCTCAGTAGAAAAATAAGAAGAAATACCACTCCTCTGAGTTCGAGGTGGTTGCATGTTAGGTAGGACAAAAAAGGCGGAGGGTTCTTCTTCTTAGCGACGAGGAGTCGTCTGGGTCGAACGCGTCTGCGGAACAGACCTCTCGACTGGGGGGTGATGCACCCAATGAGGAAGGTCCAACAAAGACAAGTTCCGTCAGATATTTTCATGCACCAGAACTCCTGGCCTTGGGGGGCTATTTCCTTCCGTAGGGTTGCCCGAAGATATCCCAGGGGAGTATCGATCGATGTTGCTGGAGGGTCGATCTTGCCGAGGAGGATCTTGTCAGTGCGAGATTCACATTGAGGCTTAGGGATTTCTTCCTTCTTGATTGTGGGGCCACCTCCCGTATTGCTGAGAACGCGACCCTTCCCCGGGACCAGGCGGTCGTGGACAGGGTTGACTATGAGCGACTTGCGTCAGTGGCTGTCCACGTTAGCATCCAGGTAATTATCGCCTGGACTTCTATCGAAGTGATCACTCCATATTTTACAACTTTTTTCTACATGTTTGCAGGCCATTTTGATCGCTCGAATCACGCTTTTCACGATTTTTCGGCAATATTGCGATACTTTTCACGATTTCTTGTTTTTGTCGAATTTCAGGAGCGATTTGGAGTGATTCTGAGATACACCCACTCCGGAGTGTCACCCGTGACTTCTTCAAGGGAAATTTTGCTATTGGAGAGGAGTGAGAGAAGAAAGAACGTCGTAGGAGCGACGAGGGAGCAAAAATACGAAGATTGGGCATTTTGAGCATGTCACTCGACCGATGAAGGAGTCACTCGGCCGACCATCGAGAGCACGCTCGGCCGGCCAGATCGGACACTCAGAAGATAGAGTATCAGCATGCACTCGGCTGAGCATCGCCAGCCCACTCGGCCGAACCACGGAGACACCACTCACCCGAGTGGCATCAAGACGACGGCAACAAAAAGGCCAGACTTACTGTAATTTGTCAGTCGACTCCCGAGTTTCGACTCGGCCGATTGAAGAAGTCTCCTCGGCCGAAGCAAAGAAAGTCACTCGGCCGAGTGACTCCCGAGGAGCTGACCCCCAAAATTCCGAAGTTACTGGAA